>SJXQ01003409.1:0-29025 GCA_006408695.1 Aepyceros melampus
GATGGCATCACTGACTCAATGGACATGAGTCTGAGTGAACTCCGGGAGTTGGTGATGGACAGGGAGGCCTGGCGTGCTGCGATTCATGGGGTCGCAAAGAGTCGGACATGACTGAGCGACTGAACTGAACTGAACTGAATGTGGTATCACAGAATCTCATTTGATCATGGTGTGTAACCCTTTTAATGTGCTATTGAGTTCAGTTTTCTAAGACTTTATTGAAAATATCTGCATGTATATTTATCAGGTGTATTTGTCTGTAGTTTCCTTTCCTGAAATCTCCTTATCTAAATTTGGTATCACGGTATTGTTGGCCTAATAAAATATTTAAAATTCCTCCCTGTTCAGTTGTTAAGAGACATTAATAATGATTATTTTTAAGTGTTTGTTAGAAATCCCCAGTGAAACCATTGGCCCTGGGTTTTTCTGTGTTGGGAGATTTTTGATTACTGATTAAATCTTGTTACTCATTATTGGTATGTTTTGATTTTCTATTTCATCAAGATTCAGCTTTTGATAAATTACAGCAGGATCCTCTATGACCAACTTCCCAGAGTAATGGAAATAAAACAAAAATAAACAAATGGGACCTAATTAAGCTTAAAAGCTTTTACACAACAAACAAAACTATAAGCAAGGTGAAAAGACAGCCTTCAGAATGGGAGAAAATAATAGCAAATGAAGCAACTGACAAAGAATTAATCTCAAAAATATGCAAGCAACTCACGAAGCTCAATTCCAGAAAAATGAATGCCCCAATTAAAAAAAAAAAATGGGCCAAAGAGCTAAACAGACTTTTCTCCAAAGACATACAGATGGCTAACAAATACATGAAAAAATGCTCAACATCACTCATTATCAGAGAAATGCAATTAAAACCACAATGAGGTACCATCTCTCACCAGTCAGAATGTTTGCTATCAAAAAGTCTAGAAGCAATAAATGCCAGCGAGGGTGCAGAGACAAGGGAACCCTCTTACACTGTTGGTGGGAATGCAAACTAGTACAGCCACTATGGAGAACACTGTGGAGATTTCTTTAAAAACTGAAAATAGAATTGCTATATGACCCAACAATCTCACTGCTAGCAGGCACACCAAGGAAACCATAAATAAAAGAGACATGTGTACCCCAATGTTCATTGCAACACTGTTTACAATAGCCAGGACATGGAATCAACCTAGATGTCCATCAGCAGATGAATGGATAAGAAAGCTGTGGTACATATACACAGTGGAATATTACTCAGCCATTTAAAAAATGGATTTGAATCAGTTCTAATGAGGTGGATGAAACTGGAACCTATAATACAGAGTGAAGTAAGTCAGAAAGAAATATACGTACATTAAAGCATATATGTGGAATTTAGAAAGATGGTAATGATGACCCTATATGTGAGACAGCAAAAGAGACACAGATGTAAAGAACAGACTTTTTGGACTCTCTGGGAGAAGGTGAGGGTGTGGTGATTTGAGAGAATAACATTGAAACATGTATATTACCATATGTGAAATAGATCACTAGTCCAGGTTCGATGCATGAGACATGGTGCACAGGGTTGGTGCACTGGGATGACCCTGAGGGTTGGGATGGGGAGAGAGGAGGGAGAGGGCTCAGGATGGGGAAACATGTACACCCATGGCTGATTCATGTCAATGTATGGCAAAAACCACAACAATATTGTAAATTAATTAGCTCCCAATTAAAATAAATAATTTTTTAAGATTGTTTTTATAAACTATTCCTAGGAATTTATCCACTTTCTTAGCTTATCAAAAATTCAGTATATAATTTTTGTAGTATTATCTTAAGATCTTTTTATTTTGGTGGTGTCATTTTTTTCCTTTTCAGTTTTATTTTTATTTATTCAGGTGTGCTTTGTTGAATTTTGACCATTTTTACTAAAACTTTGTCAACTGTGTTCATCCACTTTTTAAAGCCATCCCATCAATCTTTTCTATTATCTTTCTATACTTTATTTCAATTTTACTTTCTGATATTGTCATTTTATCCCTTCTACTAACTTTTTCTTTGTATTTTTAAAAACTATTTTTAAGTTCTTTGAGATGTATAGATAGGTTTTGTATTTGAAATCTTTCATTTTCTTATATAGGCATTTATCACTATAAATTTCCCACAGTACAACTTTGGCTTTGTACTATGGATTTTCATTTTATTTTATATCAAACTATTTATTATATATTTCTTCTTTTATTTTCTATTTCTATTGGAGCATAGTTTATTTACAATATTGTGATAATTTCAGGAGGACAGAAAAGTGAATCAACTATATATTATTGTATAATTGGCATATATATATATATGATATTGAGTATAGCTCCATGTGCTGTACATTAAGTCCTTGTTAGTTTTATGTTTTATAAACAGTATTAGGAGATTTGGATTAACATATTTGTTTTGATTTCCTCTTTGGACAATTGGTTATTAAGAACATATTGTTTTTTCTCCACATGCATGTGTATATTACATTTTTCTTCTTGTTATTAAATTCTACTATAACACAGTTTTGGTGAAGAAAAGATGCTTGATTTAATTTCAGTCTCCTTAAATTTACTGAGAGTTGTTTTTTGGCCTTATATATGGCCTATCCTACACAATGTTACATGTGAACTTGAGAATAGATTTTTATTACTTGGAATGTTCTCTATGTGTCTTTTAGTTCCATTTAATCAAAGTAGTAGATTATGTTCAAAAGTTTGTCATTAATTTTCTTCTAAGTGTTCTATTATTATTGAAAGTGGATATTAACATTTCCTACAATTATTGCAGCACTCTCTACTTCTCCATTCAAATCTGTCAATATTTCTGTATCTATAAACATATATAAGCATTTTTAGCTATATAATTTTATTTTTTAATCTTTCTCTTACATATGAAGCAAACTTAAAAAGCTTTCTAATTGTTCCTTATAATTTATAGCTAATCTAAATCAACTCAGTAGCAAACTAAATAATTTACAATTATATAGATCCATTCTCAAATAACACAATGCTTCCTTTGCAGTGAAGATTACTTGTGACACATTATTCCCATTTCCTCCCTCTCATCCTTTTTATTTGTCTAAGAAAGTTCTTATTCTATATAGATTATTTTTATTTCACCATTTAAGTATTTCTCTTATTTCTTACTTTAATGGTTTCTGATAGTAAATACACCAAAATGTTTATCCTTGTTCTCCTAGTGATAAATTTTTTGCTTGTTTTGATTTTGGTCTCTGTCAGCTTTCAAAACTTTTCTCTTACCCTTAACTATCTGTCATTTAGATACAATGTACTTAGATGATAGTTTGTTGGTATTCGTTCCCCTATGGATAGTTTGGACAGTCTTTTCCAACACCACAGTTCAAAATCATCCATTCTTCTGCACTCAGCTTTCGTTATAGTCCAGCTCTCACATCTATACACAACTGCTGGAAAAACCATAGCCTTGACTAGATGGACCTTTGTTGGCAAAGTGATATCTTTGCTTTTTAATATGCTGTCTAGGCTGGTCATAACTTTTCTTCCAAGGAGTAAGCATCTCTTAATTTCATGGCTGCAATCACTATCCACAGTGATTTTGGAGCCCCCCAAAATAAAGCCAGCCACTATTTCCATGATTTCACATCTATTTCCTGTGAAGTGATGGGACAAGAGGCCATGATCTTTGTTTTCTTAATGTTGAGCTTTAAGACAACTTTTGCACTCTCCTCTTTCACTTTCATCAAGAGGATCTTTAGTTCTTCTTCACTTTCTGCCATAAAGGTGGTGTCATCTTCATTTCTGAGGTTATTGATATTTTTCCCGGCAATCTTGATTCCAGCTTGTGCTTCCTCCAGCCCAGGGTTTCTCATGATGTACTCTGCATATAACTTAAATAAGCAGGGTGACAATATACAGCCTTGATGTACTCCTTTTACTATTTGGAACCAGTCTGTTGTTCCATGTCCAGTTCTAACTGTTGCTTCCTGACCTGCATATGGGTTTCTCAAGAGGCAGGTCAGGTGGTCTGGTATTCCCGTCTCTTTCAGAATTTTCCACAGTTTCTTGTGATCCACACAGTCAAAGGCTTTGGCATAGTCAATAAAGCAGAAATAGATGTTTTTCTGGAACTCTCTTGCTTTTTCAATGAGCCAACAGATGTTGGCAATTTATCTCTAGTTCCTCTGCCTTTTCTAAAACCAGCTTGAACATCAGGAAGTTCATGGTTCACAGTATTTGTTTTTCTTATTCTGACTTACTTCACTCTGTATAATAAGCTTTAGGTTCATCCACCTTGTTAGAACTGACTCAAATGGGTTCCTTTTTTTGGCTGAGTAATATTCCATTGTGCATATGTACCACAATTTCTTTACCCCTTCATCTGTTAATTGACATCTAGGTTGCTTCCATGTTCTAGCTATTGTAAATAGTGCTATGATGAACAAAGGGATACATGTGTCTTTTTCAACTTTGATTTCCTCAGGGTATATGACTAGTGGTGGGATTGCTGGGTCATAGGGTGGTTTTATTCCTAGGTTTTTAAGGAATCTACATACTGCCTTCCATAGTGGCTGTATCAATTTACACTCTCACCAACAGTGCAAGAGTTTTCCCTTTTCTCCACACGCTCTCCAGCATTTATTGTTTGTAGACTTTTTGATGATGGCCATTCTGACCAATGTGAGGTGATATCTCATTGTAGTTTTGATTTGCATTTCTCTAATAATGAGAGATGCTGAGTATCTGTTCATGTGTTTATTAGCCATTTGTATGTCTTCTTTGCGGAGAAGGCAGAAATGTATGTTTAGGTCTTTTCCCACTTTTTGATTAGGTTATTTGTTTTTCTGGTATTCAGTTTTATGAGCTGCTTTTAAATTTGGAAATTAACCTTTATCAGTTGTTTCATTTGCTATTATTTTCTTCAATCCTGAGGGTTGCCTTTTCACCTTATAGTTCCCTTTGCTGTGCAAAAACCTTCAAGTTTAACTAGGTCCCAGTTGCTTATTTCTTCTTTTATTTCCGTTAGTCTAGGAGGTGAGTCATAGAAATTCTTGCTGTGATTTATATTGTAGAGTGTTTTGCCTATGTTTGCCTATAAGAATTTGACAGTTTCTGGTCTTACATTTAGGTCTTTAATCCATTTTGAGTTTACCTTTTTATAGAGTGTTAAAACGTGTTCTAATTTCATTCTTTCACATAGTTGCCCAGTTTTCCCAGCATCACTTATTGAAGAGACTGCCTTTGCCCCATTGTATATTTTTGCCTCCTTTATCAAAGATAAGGTGCCAATATGTGTTTGAGTTTATCTCTGGGCTTTCTATCTTATTTCATTTGTCTATATTTCTATTTTTGTGCCAGTACCATCCTGTCTTGATGACTGTAGCTTTGTAGTATAGTCTAAAGACACACCTGTGTCTCCTGTATATCCTCCATTAGCAGATCCTTTACCACTGAGCCACCTGGAAAGTCCATAGATAAATGTATTATATTATTAACATATGCAAAATATTAAAATTTATATTTTATATAAATAAGCATAGCTCATATATATAGTTATATATAGAATATAGTCACATAGATTATGTATTAACTGCATATATCAATAATTTACATATATAATTTGTATATACATATATGTGGCCTTCCCATATGGTGCAGTGGTAAAGAACCTGCTTGCTAATGAAGGAGACAGAGGAGATGTGAGTTCAATCCCTGGGTCAGAAAGATCCCCCAGAGAAGGAAATGGCAACCCATTCCAGTATCCTTGCTGAAAAAAATTCTATCGACAGAGAAGCCTGGTAGGCTACAGTCCATGAGGTAACAAAGAGTCAGACATGACTGAGCACCTGAGTACCCCCATACATATATGTAAACATTTATTGGTGCATATTCATAAATCCATGATCTGTAATCTGTATCACTTTGTACCACTTCATAAATAATTTTCATATGACTGAAGCTGACATCATATAATTTTCCATGTCTGAGAATATAGTTTCAATTCCTATGCTATATATATTTAGAATGAATTATGTTGACGACTGCTGTCTGAAGATATACACTGACAGAGTATTCTCTAGTTTTCAGTTCAGTTCAGTCACTCGGTCATGTCTGACTCTCTGCGACCCCATGAATTGCAGCACACCAGGCCTCACTGTCCATCACCAACTCCCAGAGTTCACTCAAAATCATGTCCATCGAGTTGGTGATGCCATCAGCCATCTCATCCTCTGTTGTCCCCTTCTCCTCCTGCCCCCAATCCCTCTCAGCATCAGGGTCTTTTACAATGATTCAAATCTTTGCATGAGATGACCATAGTATTGGAGTTTCAGCTTCAGCATCAGTCCTTCCAATGAACACCCAGGACTGATCTCCTTTGAGATGGACTGGTTGGATCTCCTTGCAGTCCAAGGGACTCTCAAGAGTCTTCTCCAACACCACAGTTCAAAAGTATCAGTTCTTCGGCGCTCAGCTTTCTTCACAGTCCAGTCCAACTCTCACATCCATACATGACAACTGGAAAAACATAACCTTGACTAGATGGACCTTTGTTGGCAAAGTAATGTCTCTGCTTTTTAATATGCTATCTAGGTTGGTCACAACTTTCCTTCCAAGGAGCAAACGTCTTTTAATTTCATGCCTGCAGTCACATTCTGCAGTGATTTTGGAGCCCAAAACAATAAAGTCTGACACTGTTGCCACTGTTTCCCCATCTATTTGCCATGAAGTGATGGGACCAGATGCCATGATCTTCGTTTTCTGAATGTTGAACTTTAAGCCAACATTTTCATTCTCCTCTTCACTTTCATCAAGAGGTTTTTTTTGTTCCTTTTCACTTTCTGCCATAAGGGTGGTGTCATCTGCATATCTGAGGTTATTGATATTTCTCCTGGAAATCTTGATTCCAGCTTGTGTTCCTTCCAGCCCAGAGTTTCTCATGATGTACTCTGCATATAAGTTAAATAAGCAGGGTGACAATATACAGCCTTGATGTACTCCTTTTTCTAGTTTTATTCCTATTTGATTTATTAAATTCAATAGAGATAATGAAGATTGAATGTAATACTTTATTTTAGCATTTCAGCTTCAAATATCTGAAATTCTATTAGGAGAAAGTCATAATTATTGAGGCTATGGAAGAGCTTTTTTCCTCTCTCTCTTTTGTTTGCTCTTGAATACCTATAGACACAGTCTTTTGAGTTAATGTGGGATAATTAAATGAAAGAGATTGGGTAGACATTTAGAAGGTGTTAAAAATGAAGAAAAGACAGTCTTTTTGAAATATAAATTTATTTATTTTAATTTGTGGTTAATTACACAGATGTATAGAACAAGCTTTTGGACTCTGTGGGAGAGGGAGAGGGTGGGATGATTGGGGAGAATGGCATTGAAACATGTATAATATCATTTAAGGCAGTCTTTTTAATAAGTGGTGCTGAGGAAACTGGACAGTTACATGTAAATCAATAAGACTAGAACATTTCCTCACACTATACACAAAAATAAATTGAAAATATGTTAAACACCTAAATGGAAGAACTAAAAACATAATACTCCTAGAAGAAAACATAAGCAGAAGAATCTTTTAAATATATAGTAGCAATATTTTTAGAACTATCTCCTAGCTGTTTAGTCACTAAATCATATCCAACTCCTTTGCAACTCCATAGACTGTAGCTCATCCAGTTCCTCTGTCCATGTGATTTCCCAGGCAAGAATACTGAGGTTTGTTGCCATTTCCTTCTCCAGGGGATCTTCCTGACCCTGGAATTGAAACCAAGTCTCCTGCATTGTCAGCTTATTCTTTACCATTGAATCACCTGGAAAGTCCTAGCAAAAAAATAACAAATATGACCTAACTATATTTAAAAGGTTTTCCATAGCAGAACAAAAATCTACCAAATGAAAGGATAACTTACAGAAAGGGAAAAAGATATTTTCAAAATATATAACCAACAAAAGTTTAATATCTAAAATATGCAAGTTGTTCATACAACTCAATATCAAAAAAAAAGTACCCCAATCAAAAAAATGTGCAGAGTTTAGTTTTCCAAGAAAGACATACAGGTAGCTAACAGGCACAATAAAGTTGTTCAACATCATTAATTATTAGAAGGATGTAAATCAGAGAAATAAGGTATCACCTCACACTTGTCAGAGCAGCTCTCACAAAAAACAGTCTACAAATGACCAATGTTGGCAAGAAAGTGAAAAAAAGTAAATGCTTGTACACAGCTGGTGAGGATGCAAATTGGAATACCATTTTGGGAAACAGCATAGAAGTTCCTCAGAAACCTAAAACTAGAGCCATCATATGATGCTGCAATTCAGCTCCTGGTTATATACGCCTCAAAAATGAAAACACTAATTCAAAAAAATGAATGAACTCAATGTTCATAGCAGTACTATTTACAGTAGTCAAGATGTGGAAGCAATCCAAGTATCCATCAACAGACAAATGGATAAAATAGTGGTATGTATGTGCAATGAAATATTACTCAATCATAAAAAATGATGAAATCCTGCCATTCACAGCAACATGGGTGGATTTGGAAGGCATTATGCTAAGTGAAGTAAGTCAAACAGAGAAAGATAAATGCTATATGATATCTCATATATGAAATTTTTAAAATAATATAAATGAATGTACATAGCAAAGCAGAAACAGGCTCAACAGATAAAGAAAATAAACTAGTGGTTACCAGTGAGGACAGAGAGAGTGGGAGTGGCAACATAGTTGTATGGAATTAAGAGATACAGACTACTATGTGTAGAATAGATAAACAACAAGGATATACAGTATAACAAAGGAAATATAGCCATTATCTTCTAGTAATTTTTAATGGAGTATAGTCTGTAAAAATACTGTGTCATTTATGCTGAATATTTGAAACTAAGGTTGTAAATCAACTATATTTCAATAAAAATAAGTTAGTAAAATTCATATTTAAGAATTTTGGGGAAGAGACTCTTTTGACTCTTCATTTCTAAAGTGATAATCTGTTCAAATCAAAATAAGTATAATATAAATCTTTCCTTCCTTCTCCCCTCTCTCCCACATTTCTTCCTTCTTTCTTTCCTTCTTCCCTTCCATCCTTCTTCAGTACAATTAGATTCACTCCCTTCAGTTATTCAAAAGAGGTAAAATCTTTAGTCCTATGGTTTTTTCTTGTGATCAAATATGATTTTCTTAAATCTGTAAAACAGTTCATATAAAGTAGATTTTTCTTCACTTTAACATGTGAAGAAAGATACTTGGATATTTTTTTGCTCCAGTTACACTGTGTACAACCAATGTGTATTATCAATGTTAATTTATGTTATGAATTTAATCACATATATTTTAATAGTGCTTTTTTGTCTTCAGATAAAGACATTGGTTTCTCCATGATTACTGCATATTTTGACAATGTATAGATTCCAAATGTATGGATTTGAATCTTTTTATCTAATTAAAAATCTAATTAAAATATATAAAGATATTTTAATCATATAATCATGAGAAATAATTCCCTTGAAAACATTTTGATGAATATTTCCTGCAACTTTCATATATACATACATATATGTGCATATTTTATATTAATATTGACTATTCATTTGAAATTTATTTTATCAAAATTATATGAAGTAAGGTATAAATTATTTTTAAAACAATAACATACCTTAAAAATAATTCATCTCTACCATAATTAATGGTTTTCATTATATACACAAAAAAGAACCCCAAAATACAAATTACATGGCTGGTGTCCAGCATATCTTATGATGGAATGCCTCAGCCATTTATTACCCCTGAGGTTCAAAGTTCAAAAAAATGTATCATGACAAAGTATGAACACAGAACACAAGTCATTTTAATTAATTTACCAAATATGAATTATATAATGTTTTTTAAATTAATGCAAACTGGGAACATGAAAGCAAAATATATTGACACAAAACAAAACCTAAATCTGAGTGATGCCATTATGCCAATAATGCTCACTGTAGAAATCACTGAAAATATTTCTCCAGCCACTTTCTAAAAGCCCCCTTGACTTCTTTATTCCTCACACTGTATATAAGTGGGTTCAACACAGGTGTGAAGATGGTGTAAAAGGCAGAGACTACCTTGTCATGAGCCACTGAACGGTAGGATTTGGGCCGCATGTAGATAAATATGATGGTGCCATAGAAAAACCCCACCACAGCCAGGTGGGAGGAACAAGTAGCAAAAGCTTTCTTCCTGGCTGCAGCAGAATGCATGCGGAGCACAGTGATCAGGATGAGACCGTAGGAAGCCAAAATGAAAGACACTGGGTCAAAAGCATCAGGACGCAGCAGACGTACATGAAAAATTCGAAAATCACGGTGTCTGTACAGGCAAGGCGAACAAGCGATGGTGCCTCACATAAGAAGTGGTTGATTTCTCGAGAGTGGCAGTAAGGAAAGCTCAGGGTGACACCAGCCTGAATCAGCCCATCCAACCCTCCCAAAAGCCAGGAGCTGGTTGTCATGTGCAAGCAGAGCTTCTGATTCATGAGGATTGGGTATCGCAGGGGATGACATATAGCCGCATAGCGGTCATAGGCCATGGCCGCTAAGAGAAAGCACTCGCCCCCTTCCAGAGTGACAAGCAGGAAGATCTGGGCACCACAGCCAGCAGGAGAGATAGACCTGATGTGCATCAGGTAGTTGCCTACCATTTTGGGAACAACAGTGAGGACTAGCATCACGTCCATGAGGGAGAGCTGGCTAAGCAGGAAGTACATCGGTGTGCATAGCCGGGAATCCATGTGAATGAGTATGATCATGAAGATATTGCTCATCAGGGAGGTGAGGAAGGTCATGAGCACCACAGAGAAAAAGAATACATGGGTTTGTGTGTAGTTAAGGAGCCCTAAAAGAATGAAGTTTATTCCTGTGGTGTCATTTGTATTTTCCATGGCTTCAGTTATTCCTAGAAGACAATGAATAATTAGGAAATGATACTTGCTTAAAAGGAAGCTTGAGCATTTCCTTTTGAAACTTGATCCATGACAAAAAAAAAAAAAAAAAAGAAAGAGAGAGAGACTTGGAGGAAAAATTATGACTTAAATTCTTTCACTGCACCAGATGTTTGGCTTGGCATCCTATCCTCCATATCTTTGTAATTACACATTATTTTTTATCCAAATAAATTATATGTGCATACATAATAATATCAAATACATTTCTATTACTTTTGTACATTTTGTCAGTATGGAGGAGTATTTGAGTAACTGAATCTCTAACTTTTTCACTCCTATCAACTGTTGATTTTTGTTTAAATCCCTCTATATGTGGTACTATTAGATATTGTTAGTGCAATAATTATGGCCAATAATAGAAAAAAAAAGTTTATTTTAGTTTACAAATTCCTTAGTAATGAATGAGCCAGAACTGTTCATTAATCTATCAGATTACTTTTGCAAATTTTCTGTGAATGTCTCTTTTCCATGATTAATATTGAGTTGTCTGAATTTTCCTTATAGATTTAAATAATTTCTTATCTGTATTTTATGTACACTGTTCTGATTTGTTGCTTATATAGTAAATATCTTCCTCAGCCTATATAAACATATTAACAATTTTTGTTACAACATTTTGTATATTTGAGCTGTTATATGTTATTTATTTAACATTAATGGGCTAGATTACATTTGTAGATTATCTCAGCCCATAACAGTGTGAATGTTATTGATATAAAACTATTCATTATTGATATGCAAACTGTTTGAATATATGTTCAGAATAAGTTTAGTATTATTTTTCAGTTTAATCTATGCTTATCAAATACATTATCCCTACAAAATGTATTTTTTAGAGTTCATTTTTTATTACATGGTGTGAATCAATAAGACTCTACCTTTAGGGAGTTGCTGAATAACATGTAGCTCAATATAAAATTCCTCCAATTAATCCAAGCCAGATTCAGTGCAAATAAGGGATAGAGACTGAATTACAGAATACTTAAATAACATGAAAAAAATCCAAAATCATGTCAAAATTCACTTAGGAAATATTTTTGAGATTTAAGTAGGTGCTGCGTGCTTAGTCACTTCAGTCATATCCAACTCTTTTTGACCCCGAGTTACCGACACCGTTATTGAGTTAGTTTCCTGACTTCTGATTCAGGAAATTCACAGGTTGCTAGACTGTCTTCCAGCACTATCTTCATTTGCTCTGCTGGGGTTCACTTTCTGCTCTCTATTCAAATTGAGAACTATCAACTAATCAACTAATCTTCATGCTTAAGACAAGCTTCCAGACATATTTTTCATATGATGAGTTACTTTAAATATGATTTTGAAAGTGTTGCATGGATTTACAATTGAAGAATAAACATTTTAAGCTAATAGTTTTTAAACAATTAATTATGATAACCTCACACATTTAATTCAGTGTTATATTTCCAAATAAAAACTCATGTAAACTACCTACATGTTTCACATTTAAGCAAAAAGAAATCTAAAATTCAGAAAGCCGTGTTACTCACTAATGATACACATTAAAAATTAGAGAATTGATAGCAGCCTTTGTCTTTCTAATCCAATAGAATGTTTCTCTTTAATTTTATGATCTAGAAGTAATGAATTCAGAAGTAGGCTTTTTGAGTTTGAACATCTATGTCACTGATGAATAGTCTAATGAATTTCAGTAATTTAAATAGACATTTGTTAAAATAGTTCCAAGAGAACAAGTATATATAAGTACATTATAAACTGTATGGCACAATAAAATAACTGCAAAAATTAGCCTTTAATAATATATTGTTGCTATTAATATCAGCCATAAATAGATGTTATCCACCAGAATAATTTGTAAGTAAAATCAGAAATTGAGAATTGTCATATAATTCAACTCATTTTTAAAATTAGAAACAGTTTAAGTGATATAGTATTTACAATATCCTTATGGGTTGGACTCTATATTCCATCCACTATTTATGAACTCTCTGAACACATTAATATTTCAGAATGCCACACTTAAAAGAGTTTGACTAAATTATATTTTCCATGGAAAATCAAGGGGAGAAACTATGTAGCAAAGAAAGCAACATATGTTCAGAATCCACTTTCTGGAAATTAAGTTTCCATGCTAAATTATGTACCTTATTTATTTATTTATTTTTTGTTCCAGTTGTCATCTTGATAGTGAGAAGATAGATACTTTGAGTAAACAACAAAATAAAATAATAGACTCTCAAACTTATGTGCTAGATTACATGGTTATTCTTCTTATATTAAAGTAAAAAAGTAAAAGTCCGACTCTTTGGGACTCCATGGACTATTCAGTCCTCGGAATTCTCCAGGCCAGAATACTGTCTCCAGGGGATCTTCCTAACCCAGGGATCGAACACCCGTCTCCTGTACCGCAGATGGATTTTTTGCCAGCTGAACCCCAAAGGATTCTTCCTTGGTAGCTCAGTTGGTAAAGAACCTGCTTGCAACGCAGGAGACCGCTGTTCAATTCCTGGATCAGGGAATCCCAGGAATACTGGAGTGGGTAGCCTATCCTTTCTCCAGGGGATCTTCCCAACACAGGAATTGAATTGGGGTCTCCTGCATTGCAGGCAGATTCTTTATCAACTGGCTATCGGGGAAACTCTATTTGCAGGCGTATCAACCTATAAAAGTAAATATGGGAGCTCTGGATCAGGCCTTGCCTGTGTTCCATACCCTTGTGAGCACCCTTGAACTTGGGATTCCCTTGTGGCTCAGCTGATAAAGAGTCCACCTGCAATGAGGGAAACCTGGGTTCAATTCCTGGGTTGGGAAGATCCCCTGCAGCAGGGAAAGCCTACCCACTCCAGTATTGTGGCTAGAGAATTCCATGGGGTCAACCAGTTGGACATGACTGAGAGACTTTCATATATTTATTATTAATAAATTAGTTAAATTATGAAAACTATTGGTCATGTTCACTCTGGATTGATGCAATTCCAGTTTTGCTAGCAAATAAATCTCATTGCAGAGAAATAGAGCAAATTTATAAAAATATTTGCTTAAATGTAAGATTATACATATATAAATGTTAGTTTAACCAAGAGAACACAGAAACTTCTGTCCTTTCATAAAGATTAATAAAGAACTCCTTCAGAAGATTCCAGGTCATCCACAAATCAAGCAGCAGGAATTGAAGTAAGTGTGTAGTACCATGCCTCAAACAGAGACCTTTCTATCTTGTATTCTAGTAGCTATAAATTCTATGACGTTAGGCACATTCCTTACACCCAATGGGTCTCAAATTTTTGTTTTGAAAATAAAATACATAATTACATTATAAGGTTTTTATAAAAGTAAAATAAAATAGTGTAAAAGAGTGCTTAATTTGATTAACAGAAGAGTGAGTTCTTATAAAAAGTAGTCACTACTGTTTTTATGTACTAAAAGCTATCACTTTTCTGAAAGAATACTAACAAATAGGATATAGGGTTGGAGCTTGACCAAATTCCAAGTCTGAAGAGCTCTTCTATATACTGTGCAAAACTACAATTTGATAAATTCATGTAATATTCACATACAAAATGCACAGTTTCATTATAAAGAAATTCACATATTAAAATAATAATTTTTATAAATTAAAAGTTGGATTTAAGTTTCCTTTGATAATATGCATTACCAATTGGAATATAATGAAAAATGTGTAGGATAAAATTGAAAATCTCCATAGGAGTTTGACAATATTGAATGAGAATTGTAGAACTACCCTTATCCTTTGGAGCCTCTAATAACATGTTTTTTCTAGATTTCATTCTTTAAAATATCTCAAATGAAAATGAAAAATGCCATGTATACACAAAATGATTTTGAAGTCGCTTTAAAATGTGTAATGAAAATACATATAATGGAAACATTAAACTGCAGTGTGCATTACAATGTAACAGAATGGTCTTACATATCATGTTAATTGAAAGAGGCAAACTCATATTTGAAATTTTTATCAGAAAGTAAAAGGGAATAATTATGATGCTACTGAATTAATTTTAGATACTTTAATTTCTCTCTTTTCAAAATGTTATGAATTATTATACTTTCTTTAAATTATAAAAATAAAATACTCAAGCACACTAGAGAATATTACCCCAAGTTTTATACATTCAAAGTCCTGACACTCACCTACCACAGGAACAGCCACTATGCAGATGACGCCTAGTCTTCATAGCTCTGGCCCCTGGATCACTGCTTAAATCTTGCCAATTTATTCCATTTTAATATAAATGCAGGAGCTTAGGTTTCCCTAAGCAAAACCTTAGGGAGTCCTGAGTTCCAGGCTCTGGAAATGACAGTGGGAACACATTTAGTAGATACAAATGACCAAAGGCTATCTCCATTTATTGCCTCTATGCAGATTATTTTCAGTGTCAGAATATTTGATTTCTAGATAAAATGTCATGGTTCACTCACATATACTAAAATCAGACTATGACTATTTTGAAAGTGAGATTCCCTTAACAATGGTATTAAATAAGACAACATGCATAAAGTACTTATCTCATACCCAAGAATGTCTCTAATCCCATTAGCCTATACTCCACTAATAACCCATTGGCCAAGAAATACTAGTAATTACATAGAGGACAGAGTGTTATAGAAACATCTTGTCCCCAAAGGCATTCTTTGAATTCTTCTGTTCTTGAATCTTTCTACCTATATGATTTGTTATATTATTTTTCTGAGATTAAATTTAATCATCTATAAAAGGGGGGTGGTAATAATATCTCTCTCAATGTTATTTGTAAAGTTCAATATGTAAAATGAATATGATGCTGTAATATATAAAAAAGTGTTGGCTGACTTTTTTCCTTTCACTCTAGTCTAGCAGACAATCTTGCCCTCTGGTACTGAAAGAAGTTACTTTAAAAAAGAATAAAAAGAGAGAATGATTCACTTGTCAACAAATACTTTCTTATATCTAGAAGATTATTACAATGATGAACTAATTACCAAAACATAAGAATTCAATAACTTATGATTGAACCACTCTGTGTATGAAGTGATTGGAAAGTAAAAGAGATGATTTAGCACATTAATTGATTTTGCTAGGATTCTCCGAACCAGTAGAGAAAATTATATATAAATTTTATATTTAAAAAGTTATTTACCTATAAACATAATTAATGGAGTAAAAGAAGAGAAAAATATATATATACACAAATATCTGTACATGCATAACTCAAATGCTAGTATTCTAGATAACTTAAATAAGAAAAAATAATAACAATATTGATTAATAATAATGGTATCAATATCAAGTTTTCAAAAACTTTTTTTTTGAGGAATTACCGAGTATTCTGCATTGTGCCAAAAAGTTTATTAATATGAACATAATTAAATAATTTTGACTAAGGAATACTATTCTGTTACATAAACTGGAAACACCCTATAATTCACTGAAATCATTGCAATCTTATACCTCTTAAATTACTGAGTTTAATACATTTTAAATTGTATTGGAGTATATAAATGTATATAATAAAGTAAAAAATGTATAGTAGCCCCTTTTAAAATCCAAGCATTAAATGCTATACAAGCGGTGTAGGTAAATAAATACAGTAGTCTTCATCTGAGAAATTCACACCCTGAAGTTCAGAACTGGCTAAGTGTTATTAGTTAGGGTTTGGTGTTGCTAAAAGCAGACCTTTGTGTTCTTCTATTAAAATAAACAATTTTGTAGACATCCATGTAGTTAGCATAAACACAGCCCCCTAATGATGTCCACACTCTAATCTCTGCAATTTGATATTATATTGTTACATGGCAAAGCAAAGTTAAGGTTACAAATGAAGTTAAAACCAATAATCAGCTGGACTTTAAAATAAAGATATTATCCTAGATTATCTAGGTAGGCATGAAGAAATCACAAGAATCTTTATAACTAGAAAAGTGAGGCAAAAGTGAGAATCAGAGAAATGGCAGTGTGAGGACTCAGGTCCAATGTTGCTAGCTTTGGAGACTGGGAAAGTGGGTCATCATCCCAGCAATGCAATAGGCATCCAAATGGTGGAAAGACAAGAAAACTATTCCCTCCTAGAGTTTTCATGAGAAATGTTTCCTGTCACCTCCTTAATTTTAGCCCTGAAAATAATTTCAGACTTCTGACATCCTGAAGAATAAGATAACAGATAATATTATGTGTTGTTTAAAACATTAAGAGTGTAGTAATTTTTTAATAACAGCGATAGGAAACTATTAACTTCAACATCAAAAACAGCAATTCTGTGACTATGATAGACCAAGGCAACAATAACAAAAAAAAGACCACACCAAAATTCTATCTGATCACAGGCACAACATGAACATTGTCCGAGCCACAAAAGTTACCAACTATGTCATTTTCCTACTTCACATGAATAGCTATGACTTTTTTTAAAAAACCAATTACTGTGTTAGCATTGGTGCAATGTGCTTTCACTATAGATAACTTTTATTAAGATACTGTAGTTTTTTTTTTTTTAAGACACTGAAATACAAATTGTCTTCCTGATGGCAAACAATCAGGAGCAAAGCACCTCTTCTTGAACCCTTCCAAAATCACCTAACACAAACCCAGAAAGCATAAGTTATTTCTGACATCCTATTCATATATCTTACATTTCTCTCATGGTGGATGTTCTCTCTCGTTGTAACAAGAAATAAACCCAACATTTTCAAATACAAATGCATTCCCAGGGATTTCTGATTAGTTAGCATTGAATATCACCAAAAACTCTGTTATTCCTTCTAAAAGGTAACCCTTCAATTGACTGTGGATATTTTAACGTAGATTATCCTAACACAGATCAAAAACAATCATAGATCAAATCTTTTTTTTTTCTTTTCCAAAAATTATATTTAGGAAATTCATGCATAACTTTTGAGGAGCTACCATCTTTTAAAAGTTTATTTAACATACAAAGTTCCATTTTCTCTCTCGTTGTAACAAGAAATAAACCCAACATTTTCAAATACAAATGCATTCCCAGGGATTTCTGATTAGTTAGCATTGAATATCACCAAAAACTCTGTTATTCCTTCTAAAAGGTAACCCTTCAATTGACTGTGGATATTTTAACGTAGATTATCCTAACACAGATCAAAAACAATCATAGATCAAATCTTTTTTTTTTTCTTTTCCAAAAATTATATTTAGGAAATTCATGCATAACTTTTGAGGAGCTACCATCTTTTAAAAGTTTATTTAACATACAAAGTTCCATTGAATCAATGTGCTGTTGGCTGTAAAGTTGTTGAGTCATGTCCAACTCTTTTGCAGCCCCATGAACTATAGCCCATCAAGCTGCTCTCTCCATGGGATTTCCCAGGCAAGAATACTAAAATAGGTAGCCATTTCCTTCTCCAGGGTATCTTCCTGACCCAGGGATCAAACCCGAGTCTCCTGTATTGACAGGCAGATCTTTTACCACTGAACCACCAGCTAAGCTCCTAATTGAAATATAGTGATTTATTCTTTCAATGTTAGTGAATATTTGAATAGTGTCATGTTTAAGAATGATACAAATTCCATATAAAAGATAAACTCAAATGGATTAGAAACTTAAATGTGAGACTGGAAACCATAAAATTCTTAGAAGGAAATATAGGCAGAACACTATTTGACATGTATTACAGCAATATTTTTTGAATCTGTCCTTTATAGAAAAGTAAATGGATGTGAGAGTTGGACTGTGAAGAAGGCTGAGTGCTGAAGAATTGATGCTTTTAAACTGTGGTGTTGGAGAAGACTTTTGAGAGTTCCTTTGACTGCAAGGAGATCCAACCAGTCCATCCTAAAGGAGATCAGTCCTGGGTGTTCTTTGGAAGGAATGATGCTAAAGCTGAAACTCCAGTACTTTGGCCACCTCATGTGAAGAGTTGGCTCATTGGAAAAGACCCTGATGCTGGGAGGGATTGGGGGCAGGAGGAGAAGGGGACGACAGAGGATGAGATGGCTGGATGGCATCACCAACTCGATGGACATGAGTCTGAGTGAACTGGATTGGATAGATACAGCCCTACAAAATGTATATGCCCTCCCCTGAATAAAATTGGATGAAAATCTGCACAGCAAATTGAAATACACAGATGATAAGGGCAAAATTAGTTCCTTCGTGCCAAACAAAATAAGTGAAATACCTATCTGCATGTTTGCAGCATATCTGCCTTTGGGAATGTAATCAAGGTATAATCTTTGGCTAGTGTTATGTGCCTATATTTTTTTAAAGAAATGGTACACCAGNTACACAGATGATAAGGGCAAAATTAGTTCCTTCGTGCCAAACAAAATAAGTGAAATACCTATCTGCATGTTTGCAGCATATCTGCCTTTGGGAATGTAATCAAGGTATAATCTTTGGCTAGTGTTATGTGCCTATATTTTTTTAAAGAAATGGTACACCAGAAAAGGACTGGCAGTCTACTTCTACCATAGTTAAACTTCACCCTGTTAATTTCCACATGTTCCTTGGAAGCAGGAGGAAAGCTATAAAAAGAATCAGACCTTTCCATGAAACCAGTGTTTGGTGCCATATGTAAGCCTGGTTAATTGGTGTTCTAAAAACTGTCAAATAAGACATTTGTGAAAGGTACACATTGTTTAACTGTTTAAAGAGTAAAATGCATCAAGCCAACAGGGTCTTGAGCTATCTTCGAAGCTTATTATGCTGGCCTGCACCAGACAATGTCTGCATAATCTCATTGCTACAAATGTGTAGAACAAAACTGTACTAGGATTAATTTATTTACAAGAAGAAATTAAAACTACGTTTGGTTTTCACATACAGCAGCTCTATGGAGTAACATGCATCTGAATTTTAAGTTTGCAAAGGTATCTGAATAGTTAATTTTTCATGTGCATATTTTGTTGAATGTTTTGGTTCAAGAAAGAATGTTTAAAGCTTTTTTAAAGACTTCAGTTCTTAATGTAACTGTACCCTTCTGCATGGAAAATCATAACCAACATGGCTGCAGTAGACTTCTTAGTGGTATCCAGCACCACTTGCAGAGGGCTGCTTTATATTAATTGTACTTGGATGTAGGACTCTAGTGTTCTTGGGTGTATTGCATGGGCTGCATTATCTACAGCATTGTACAATAACAGCTAGAAGAGGCAGTATACTTCACTGATGCTTGTCTGGTAATATCACTTCTGTGTTATAATGGAAGGTTTTTTGTTATGTATGAAACGTGTTTTTTATATATAAATGAGTATAGTTAGATTAGTGTCGTGGTAATGCCTGTTTTCATCTGTAAATAGTTTTAAGTATGTACACGAGGCACTACTTCTGACTTATTGCAGTGTTCAGTCTTAGTTTTTACTTTTATTCTTAAAGCATTCAGTTTTGCTTTCAATTTTATGTACTTTAGTTCTAAAGTTAGATTTGCAGATGTGTACAGATCAGTCAGTTCAGTTCAGTCGCGCAGTCGTGTCCGACTCTTTGCGACCCCATGAATCGCAGCACGCCAGGCCTCCCTGTCCATCACCAACTCCCGGAGTTCACCCAGACTCATGTCCATTGAGTCCATGATGCCATCCAGCCATCTCATCCTCTGTCGTCCCCTTCTCCTCCTGCCCCCAATCCCTCCCAGCATCAGGGTCTTTTCCAATGAGTCAACTCTTCGCATAAGGTGCCCAAAGTACTGGAGCTTCAGTTTTAGTATCATTCCTTCCAAAGAAATCCCAGGGCCGATCTCCTTCAGAATGGATGGTTGGATCTCCTTGCAGTCCAAGGGACTCTCAAGAATCTTCTCCAACACCACAGTTCAAAAGCATCAATTCTTCTGTGCTCAGCCTTCTTCACAGTCCAACTCTCACATCCATACATGACCACAGGAAAATGTATTGCACGTAATCATGCTATTCAGCATTGATGCTATATTGTATTATGTAAATAATAAAAGCCATGTACAGAGGGAAAAAAAAAAAAAGAAAGTGGCTTTGTGAATTTACTTAGTAGCTAAAAAAGGGAATAATGAGTCTTTGGAAGAAGAGAGAGGGGATGTTTATGAGTTATATGAGGATGAGTCATTCTTCAGAGTTTGCCCTTTGATGGGGCATAAAAAGACTAAGGGGATTTCTTATCTGTAGTTATTTTCTGGAAGAATGGGACTCCAGTAAAATCAACTTTGTTCTGGCTTAGAGCCAGTGAGTAGAGTATCTTATATAATTCCATAGCAACTATATTTATTGGTTCCCCCATGTCATAAAATAATCAGAGATATTATAGACAACAGATCTAAATGGAGTTGCTTATTATAAACTCCACATCATCAGACTTTTAAAATATAGTTTCAGCTCTCCTAGAAATGGAATCTTAAGCCAGCCACTTAGGATTGCATGATCAGCATTAATTAGGTAATCCACCTTAGATATTTTTCTCTCCTATAAGGAAAGTAACAAGTAACAGCACAAAAACAAATGTGGTTTTTCTAAGTACAAGTCTCTGCCCTCTTCTGCTTATAAGCATCTTTCATTTTACACAGTTGTTTAGTTGCTTCCTTTCTGCTAGAGGGATGATGCCTGAGCATAAATCACTGAATAATGCCAATAAAATCTTAAATTTTACTCAGTTGAAATCTGTCCCTTAACTGAAAAAGCATAATAAAAATCACCACAGTGAACACTGGACTAGTTTCATTCCTTAGAGTTCTGTGAACATCCTTTGCTATCTTTAGGGTATTTTCCTAAGTTAGGAACACTGGCAATAGTCCAGTTACTATTCCTTAAGCCCCTCTTCTCAAGAGGCTGCTCTTCAAGCTCACGTAGGATGTCCAGAAAGTTATTTCCAAAAAGAGAATGAGTTTAGAGAAGCCCTATGAGCAATTGTATAGGGTTGATCATCTATGAACCCTGGTTATCTCTTAAATTTCCCCCCATCAGTTCTGCATCAAGGAAGCATTGTGGAATTTTATAACTCTAGACAGAAACTCTAACTACCATACAAGTAGCTCTCATTCTCTTATTTCATCAGCCCAACCATGTCACTGTGCTGTGCTGTGCTCAGTTGCTCAGTTGTGTTTCACTCTTTGCAAACCCATGGACTGCAGTCCACCAGGCTCCTCTGTCCATGGGGATTCTCCAGACAAGAATACTGAAGTGGGTTGCCATGCTCTCCTCCAGGGGATCTTCCCAACCCAAGGATCAAACCCAAGTCTTCTGCATTGCAGGCGGATTCTTTACCGACTGAGCCACCCTGGAAGCCCAAATTGTTACTTCTTTAAAAAAGGTATTTTGGAATGTTCAGGCTGATCCTTTTGAAGCACAGACATCTCCCTTCCAGTAGTCCCTGGCCCATATATACATTTTTTTTAATTTATTTATTTTAATTGGAGGCTAATTATTTTACAATATTGTATTGGTTTTGCCATATATCAACATATATACTTAAATGACCCCAATGGGACTCTGTCCTTGGAGATAAGGTGAGAGAGTGAAGAGGTTAGAAAGGAAGGGTGAGCTTTCTCCACCAGGCTCATTGTGGAGAAGGGGAGGCTATGTAGTTGAGGGGATTGAGAATAGACATGCTGGCAGCATTAAATTAGCCTCTTCTCTTTACTTCTTCCTCATTTTATTTCCCCTTAATCTGTGAGTTCTATCTCAGATTTTTCCAGAGTGTGTGCATCCTGCTAAAAAAATTGGTAGGTGATTAATTTCCTATGGCATTAAAGTATGATCTGAGGGCCAGCAGAAAGGGAGTGAGGACAGCCCTTGAGAAATTTGCAGAAATGCAGAATTTCAGGATCCTACTAGCTAGTAAATCAGAATCTAAATGTTATAAAGATCCTGGGTAATTCATTTGCACATTAATTGGAAGAAACCTTTGATGGAGTTCAGTACATATTGCCTCACAATATGGCATTTTGGTGTATTGCATATTTGAGTGGAAGACATTTGTGAAAAGACAGGAGCAGGAAGGACTTCTGACCTTCATCTGAAGTGGTTCATAAAACCCTCCAATGAGGTTACCCTTCTTATTTCCTATTCCTTGAGGAAAGGAACATTCTTATTTCAAAGAATGAGGAACACTGATAGGCATCTAAATACACATGCCTTCCTAAGTTTTCCCCATTTTTTTACCAATAGCTCAGCCCCCATTGCCTATCAAATTTCTTCACCATTGTCCACTCTTCATCAAATGTGAAATAAAAAATACAATTTTGGGGATCTTCATTTCCTCATGAAGTATTCTATGCCATGAAAACCATATATTAAATAAATTTGTATGATTTTCTCCCATTAACCTATCTTTGTAAGTTTAGTTTCAGATCCAGACAGGGACTAAAAAAGATTCCAGGAAAACTTTTTCCTCTCCTACATCTGGGAATGTATTATGCAAAGAAGGGAAATAAGTCATGCTGCTTGCTTTACTTATTAAATGCTTACATATTTTTACTCTTTACAAATTTGTGTAGCAATAGAATCATCAGGGATTGAAAGTCACACAGAACATGGAGAAATTTTTTGGTTCAGTTCTATTTGAGTAAATGATTTAACCTCAAAGCCTCAAGTACCATATGGGCAAAATAAGGGTAATACAAGTCATATGATCTCCACAGACGCAGAGAAGTTTAGATGACTTAAGAACACCTGACTCATAACAGGAACTTAATAAACATCAGGTTCTTCTCACTAATAAAATAAAAACATACCTGAGAAATAGTGATGCTTTAAGATTTAAATGACACACATATTATTGTTATAGGTTAACTTCTTGGTTTATCCAGAATTCTTACAACAAACTTTGGGGAAAATGTCAAAGTTTGAAGACAAAGGTAGATAACACATATGACTAAATGAAAGGCTTTGGATAGGAATTTGAAAAATGCAAGCATCCCTATGCTGAATTCCCATGTTGATGGCTGTTGACTAAGAGAAGTGATTGATCTGTGATCATTCTCACTAAAACACCCATCATTGCATTAGTGCATTAAAAACAAAAAACAACAAAGGCAAAACTTTTATTAAGAAAAGAAGTTTCCTTCTTGGCACTCTGGCACAAAGTTGGAGAAACTTATCTTTATAACTATCTATATCACTGTGTCTTCATACCTGCTTTACAGATTACATAGAGGTTTTTGGTTGATATGTGTTTTCCAGTTCACTCATCAAAACATATACTGTTTCAATGGAACTAAACCAGTTGTAAAGAAGTCCAGGGAAAGGTATACAAATTGGGAAGCAAAGGTAAGACCCAGATCTGATCCAACAATTCCAAATTCCATCAGTGGTGCCTGATGGAGTTCATAACCAGGCTAGAGATGCCTGTCCGGGCCTTTCACTCTTACTCCTTTCTTCTCTCTGTCATTCAGCAACAACCTCCTCAATGCCCCCTTCACCTCTTTGTTTCTGAGGGTGTAAATCAGAGGATTCAGGAGTGGGGTGACAATGTTGTAGAAGAGGGTGAGGAACTTGCCTTGATCCTGGGAGGAGCTGTTTCCAGGTTGCATGTACATGTAAATAATGTTTCCGTAGAAAAGTGAGACCACTGTGAGATGGGAGCCACAGGTGTTGAAGGCCTTTTGCCTGCCTGACGCTGACTGAATTTGTAACACAGCCCTCACGATGTAACCATAGGAGACCAGGATAAACACGAGGGGTGAGAGTACAATGCCCACTGCCAATACAAAGACAGTGCCCTCAATGGCAGCTGTATTCACACAGGCCATTCGTATCAAGGCAGGCATCTCACACAGGAAGTGATCCACACTGTGATGCCCACAGCGGGGTAAGCGTAGGGTGACTGGGGACATGGCCAAGGAGTTGGCCACCCCACAGCCCCAGGCTATCAACACCAACCTAGGCAAAGCCGGGGATTCATGATCACCATGTAGTGCAGGGGCTTGCAGACTGCCACAAACCGGTCATATGCCATGACTGCCAGGAGTAGACATTCCACACCACCCAGACCCAGGAATAGGAAGAGCTGGATGGCACAGCCTGTGTAGCTGATGGTCTTGTCATGTCCATTTAGGTTATACAGAAGCTGAGGGATGGAGCTGGTGGTGAAACTAAGGTCCAGGAAGGAGAGATGGGTGAGGAAGAAGTACATGGGACTGTGGAGGTTAGGGTCCAGCCGAGACACCAGGATGATGGTGGTGTTGCCCACAAGGGTCAGGAGATATGCGATCAGGATAACAACAAAGAGGATTCTCTCCAGATGGGGCCGATCAGAAAATCCCAAAAGGATGAAATTGCCCTGGGTGCTCTCATTGGTTCCATCCATCTCTATTGCACCTGAAGAGGAATATTGATACTAATAATGTGAAAAGCCAATAAAATAGAGTGTTTACTATGAGTGTTTACAAGCATTCCTCTATGTTTTTTTACACGTATTTACTCATTTAACTCCAACTAGAATGGTATGAAGTTGGCACTCTTACTATCCTTGACTTACAGAAAAGGAAACTGAGAGATGTGTGTTAAGTAAATTATCATATTCTAGAAGGGGCAGAATGAATTTTGAACACAGAAAATGCGGCTTAGGGTCTTTATCTTTCACTGATGATAGTGCCTTTAATCCCAAAGTCAGGAAAGATAAAAGCTGCCATGGCCAAACTATTGATTCTTCTTCAGACACAAGTTCTTAAGCTCCTGCTGTAACCTCAAGGGCCCAAAGACATATCCATCTTATGCAGAATATTTATCTGTTCTTTATCCCAAAGACACACTTCACTCATTTGGTTATTATTCTTGAGGTAATTTTAAAGTATCTATATAGATAATGTATAAGACAATAAAATATTACTAAATAATATGCACATAAAATTAATCTCTCTGTATCTCTTTCCTGCCATCTCTGTCTTTATTTTTCTGTCCTATGAGTGTATGTCTCTCTCTCTCTCTCTCAGATAGGTCTTGCATAGAAGGAATAATTTTTTTTCTTCCAAAATACTATATACTGCTTGAGGAAAAAAAAATATAACATTTTGCAATGGATAATGCAGCTTTGATGCAATTATTCACATATATGTTCAGAAATTCTATTAAATTGCAATTCCAAGAACCTGTCACATTCAGAGCAAAGAATGTTTGAGGATACAACCACAAGTCTTGCAGACAGATACAGAGAAGTAGATTGCAAACAATTTGAGTTGCAATTCCAATCTCTTTTGTTACAATCTCTTAACCAACAAGATACCATTACAAGCTATTTGAAAGATCACTTACCTTTACATAGTTTGCCCATCTAATATGGTAATACTCAAACTACTTACACATATGTTCTGTTATTTTATTAATATAAAAAAGTTAGTAAATATGAAAGTTTATATATCTGCTATATAAAACTCATGACATAAAAAAATGAGACTAGGCAGGAAAATTCTGAAGAAAAAAAAAGTCTAATGAGGAGAAATTATCCTTTATATATATCCAAACATACACTGAAAATATAATAATTTAACATGATTGGAATTTCCCTGGTGGTCCAGTTGTTAAGAGTCCACTTTGCAATGCAGAGGACATGCTTGGCTGGGGAGCTAAGATCTCACAGGTTGTGGGCAACTAAGCCCACAGACCCCAACTAGAGAGAAGCCATCAGGCTGCTGGGAAAGATCCTGAAAGCTGCAACTAAAACCTGACGCAGCCAAATAAATAAATATTTAATAAAAACAACAAAAAAAAAAAAAGAAAAAGAAAATAACAACAACATAAAAAACATGATCACTGAAAAGGCATTTGGGGTTGGGGACTGTGGCTCCTTAAATTACTCCTTTCACCAAAACTAATTACAAATCAAATATTTAAAGTGTTAAAAATACAGCCACTATAAGAAAGTTGACCATTGCTCAGTGTATCTCTCTCTCTCTCTCTTTCTCATTTTTCTCTTTCCTGATCATTTGGATTTAGGTAGATCTCACTAGATAAGTTGCAATTTTTGAAAGTATGAAGCAAAATATATATTTAATTCCATATTTTTTTAATTCTATACTACAAAAAGATAACTAACAAAGTCTAAAGAATAATGTCAGTACTATAGAGTTTCAACATGAAAACTGAAAGCTGCCTTAATTAGAAAATATGTAACAAAGTAAATGTAGATAATAATTTGAGCATTTTACAGAAAAACAATTATTTACAATAATGTGACAAAACATCAGAATTATTCTCACTGATGATTGAGTATGTAAAGTAGAAATATAAATGTATTTGCTTCTTAGATATGTAAGTATTTATAGGTGTGGTATATACAGAGTTGGGGAAAGTGTGGGGAAATGAGCCCATTAACTCCTGATAGGAATTTAAATTGGAATAGTATCTTTGGCAGAATCTTACAAGAGGTCATTAATTATAAATAACATATATGCTGACATTCTTCATGTTATTTTAACAAAAACAATTATATCTTATAAAATTTTAAATCACGTGTAGTTTTTTTTTGACTCATTAATTCTGAACATTAGAATCTGTCCTGCATTTATTAACACACAACATGTAATTCCTCCAAAGTCTTCATTATAGTATTGACTGAGACAGATAATACTCAGAAGTAATGTATATGTTCAGTTATTGAAATGATTTAATAGATAACAACCTTGTGAACTTGAAACAAATAACTACTAAATAAAAATAATATATATATATATGTGGCTTCACTTGGCAATTTTTCCAAAAATCTTACTAATTTTAAACAAGGAAAAGGCAAAATGTAATGCATAATGAGTTTATGTGTGGCCTGCTCCCATGTTTTTGGTCACTAAATCTATATATAAATATTCATATCAAAATAGAACCAATATCTAGAAATATGTACATTGAATTATCAAAAACACTCACTTCTAGAACATGATATGAAGTTTAAGGGAGATTTTAATGTTTACACATCCTTTGTTTATAAAATAGGAAATAGTAATCATGAGTTGNCATAGTGACACCCGTGTTTTGAAACAAACGGATGCACAATTACATACTCTTAAAATTGTATATCCTGGGATATAAGAGAAAATTGAGCATGAGGAGCTGAAGATGAGCCAAATGCAGTGACAAGGCAAGAGTCTGGTTTTCAAGAGAACTGGAGATCCAGTCTCTTGAATTGCTTTTACAACTTTGATGTAGAAGTAAAAATGGCTTCTTCACAGGAAGATTAGAGAAAACTGAAAGAGAATGTTCTTGCTAGTTTTCAATCAAGAAGCTGTGCCTTTTCTCCTGTTCAAATGGAACACTTACCTTAAACACTGGGGACCTGAGACAGAGTGTTCACAAGCCTTGTTGCTATCACACACATTTCTACATGGAAGAAACCCACCTCTCAGATGGGATCCAGAGTACCTTCACTTTCTAAGCAGCTCTGGGAAGGAACTAATATTTTCTCCCCTTATATTCAAACTTTGGAAGGAATATAATAAGTTTTCCTCTCTCTGTTTGAGGTCCTTCTTAACATACTGGTTCAGTGTTAACAGCCTCCCCTACCTTCTCACCTCTCCACCGGTGGTTTATACTTCGTAAGAACCTTTTACAGCCACTATGAATATCTTCATATTTAATGCAATTGTGCACTTGTGTTTTGCACACAATGAATTTTATTGTATATCATGTGGATTTGTCACCACTGTCTTGGTGAGGGGAGAGAATGGGTACTAACCCAGTTATCTTTTATTTTATATACATGGGCACAGCTTGGGAGATCAAAGAATAAACAATTTATTGCTTAATGTTGTAGCTCAAGTCTTCTCTATCTTGCAGAAACACTTTCTCTTTATTGCTCAATGGTTAAAAAAAAAAAAAAGAAAGGCAGTAACGAGTGTAAGAATCACAAGCTGGAATCAAGATTGCCAGGGGAAATATCAATAACCTCAGATATGCAGATGACACCACCTTTATGGCAGAAAGTGAAGAGGAACTAAAAAGCCTCTTGATGAAAGTGAAAGAGGAGAGTGAAAAAGCTGGCTTAAAGCTCAACATTCAGAAAATGAGGATCATGGAATCTGGTTCCATCACTTCATGGGAAATAGGGAAACAGTGGAAACAGTGTCAAACTTTATTTTGGGGGGCTCCAAAATCACTGCAGATGGTGACTGCAGCCATGAAATTAAAAGACGCTTACTCCTTGGAAGAAAAGTTATGA
>SJXQ01003409.1:29898-51011 GCA_006408695.1 Aepyceros melampus
ACTGCAAGGAGATCCAACCAGTCCATTCTGAAGGAGATCGGCCCTGGAATTTCTTTGGAAGGAATGATGCTGAAGCTGAAGCTCCAGTGCTTTGGCCACCTCATGCAAAGAGTTGACTCACTGGAAAAGACCCTGATGCTGGGAGGGATTGGGGGCAGGAGGAGAAGGGGACGACCGAGGATGAGATAGCTGGATGGCATCACGGACTCAATGGACGTGAGTCTGAGTGAACTCCGGGAGTTGGTGATGGACAGGGAGGCCTGGCGTGCTGTGATTCATGGGGTCACAAAGAGTAGGACACGACTGAGCGACTGACCTGACCTGAACTGAACTGAACAAGTGCTAAACTGGAGAGATCAAAGCTCTCCCTACCCACATGGGTGATGACTCATAGAAAGGTCAGGAAATGAATCCAATTATTGACAACTCACAGTTTTTCAGATATAATTTTGCATGAAGTTGAAGATAGCAGAACAGATCACCCACTTGAAGACTACTGATTTTTTGAGCATTTAGGAGAGTGTGTGCTAACACTACCTAGAGGTAAAATCAATTTTCCTTGTAGGTGCTGGTCAGCATGTGAACACTGTGGTCCCCAAATGCACTGTTCTACCTCAGAAATGCACAAACTTAAACAACAAAGCAAAAAAAAAAAAACAAAAACTTTTTTTCAGCTCCTAGAGAGCAGGAAGTTATACAATTAGAAATTTTAGTTTATTTCCAAAGCATGTCTAACCTTGCAGATTCAATAATCTCAAACTCACACAATGGGTAGCTATATTGGCATATGAAAGAAAATGGGATTGATGATTTCAGAGTAGACAGCAGGCTTATATCTTCCCAGTCAAGAGTTGGCATTTCTCCATCTCCTCCCATGAGGATATAATATCTTTTTCAATGTTATTCTTTTTTAATGAAACACACATCTTAGATCTTACTTTCTTTTTTTTTTAATTAATTTTTATTTTTTTAGTTTGTTTTGCTTTACAATACTGTATTCATTTTGCTATACATTGACATGAATCAGCCATGAGTATACATGAACTCCCAATCCCGACCCCCACCTCCCCTCTCCCGCCCCACACCCTCTCTCTGGATTATCCCCGTGCATCAGTCCCAAGCATCCTGCATCCTGCATCAAACCTGGCCTGGCGATTTGTTTCACTTATGATATCACACATGTTACACTGCCACTCTGCCAACCCATCCCACCCTCTCCCTCTCCTACAGAGTCCAAAAGGCCGTTCTATACATCTGTGTCTCTTTTGCTGTCTTGCGTACAGGGTTATCATTACCATCATTCTAAATTCCATATATATGTGTAAGTATACTGTATTGGTGTTTTTCTTTCTGGCTTACTTCACTCTGTATAATCGGCTCCAGCGTCATCCACCTCATTAGAACTGATTCAAATGTATTCTTTTTAATAGCTGAGTAATACTTCATTGTATTGGAGAAGGAAATGGCAACCCACTCCAGTGTTCTTGCCTGGAGAATCCCAGGGATGGGGGAGCCTGTGGGCTGCCGTCCATGGGGTCGCACAGAGTCGGACACGACTGAAGCGACTTAGCAGCAGCTGCTTAGCAGCAGCAATACTTCATTGTGTATATGTACCACAGCTTTCTTATCCATTCATCTTAGATCTTACTTTCTAATGCTTCCCTGACAGATAACAAACTCCAGCCCTAATAAAAAAATGAACTTTTATGCTGCATTTATTCATATTTTGTCCCTCAGTACTTTTATATATTATACTTTAAAAATTACTTTGCATTGGTGAATTTATTTCTTTTTTATGACTAAAAAACGAGAGCTTTATATATTTATTTGTCTGTAGATTTTTGTCTTGGCATGGGGTCGCAAAGAGTTGGGCATGACTGAGCGTCTGAACAACAGATGTCAGTCAAAATCCATATGTTTTCGAAGAGCAAGGAGGGTGTTTCTCATTTTTTATTTTTCTATTTCTTTGATACATTTCATGCTTTTGTTTTTTTAATTTATTTAACAAGCCAGCAAAGGGGTGCAGACTGATGAGCAGAACTCCTTTGTTAGATGTTCTAAGACCTAGTTTCCAACGTGGTAGGTAAGAGGATCCCCACACCAACAAACCTTGGACACCAGCAGAGTGTCTGAGAATTCAACTCAATTCTGATACTACCCAGAGAAAGTATCAGATTTTACAGGTTAAATGTTCAGTCTTAGAAGACGTCTCCCACTGCTTAACCATTTCAGAAGCCAGTTGCAAGCCCAAACTGTTACCTGTGCTCCTGACCAACTGGCTACAGATTCCATCAATCCCCTCTTTGGACTTCAGATACCAGCCACAAGTCCAGGTTGTTACCTGTGCTTCTGAGCAAATGGCTCTAGATCAGAGATTCCCATGACACCTTCCTCAGGTTAGATGAATTTGTTAGAATGACTCATAGAACACAGAAAAACATTTTACTTACTAGATCATTAGTATATTTTGAAAAGGATATAACTCAGAATCAGCCGGGTGAAAGAGATGTAGAGGGCAAGGCATGTTGGAAGGGCATTCTCCCTGCATCTCCACATGTTCACTGACCAGAAAGTTCTCCCAATCCTGTCTTTTTGGGCTTTCATGGAGGTTTCTGAAATATCATTGATTGATTACAACATTGGCCACTGGATATTGATTCAACCTCTATCCCTTCTGGAGGTCAAGAGGTGGGGCTGAAAATTCCAACCGTAACTGTCCCCATCCTTAAAGTACTTTCCAGAGTCACCTCACTAACATAACAAAAGACATATTTATCATTCTCAACACTTAGGAAATTCCAAGGTTTAGGGAGCTGTAAGTCAGGAACACGTTTGGTCATCTGAATGACCAAACATATAAAACATACAAATTATAATATCACAGCTCTTAAATCCAGAAATCTACTCACCATTTTTACTCGTAGGCTACCAGGTATCATTAAAAGTCAGAAATCAAAATGTGTGGATCTTATTATAGGAGGATTGTGGGTTGTCTTATTCCATCCTGTATGCACACAGGTGCTCCAGCCAAGTGCAATCCCGGATGTGGGAGGAAATAAAGGCACTTCTCTTGGGTTGGCCCATCCCTCTATAAGTGAAGTGGACCATGATATTTGTGCAGAGGAGTTTATGGCAATGACAGTAAGGTGCAGTTCTCCTGAGAAAGACTGGAGAGGGACCAGTGGTTTGGGTTTCTCAACAGCCCCAACCTCTAGGGAAATTTCTGAACCCATAGGGGTCATTAGTACATACACTGAGGTTTGATGTAGGTATACATCACATCAAACTCTGTAATCTCCCATAGGGTCCAGACAGAAAATGAGGACTATGAAAATTTGTTCCTTGATATGAAAAGGACTTATTATTTCATATAAGTAAAATTGGAGACTCAATTTTACTTATGTGAAATAATATTTACAATATTATTTCTGTAAACAATATTTATGGAACATTTGCTTCCTTTCTCTGTTCCTGAGAATTAATATGTATCTAAAAATTAGCCAAGGTATAATCAGTTTCATCCTACTTGGAAATAATATTTTTTCCCCTTAGTTCTATTGATAATATTGCAAAAGTATTTTGTCATTTTTTTTCTAAGAATTTTTTTCATGAAAAAGAAAGGACTTATTGACCTAACAGCTGAAAAATTTGGATAGGTGCAATGGTTAATTTAGAACCTTATTATTAATTTAAGGAACTAGTAGGGCAACTAATTTTATTTATTTACTTAGATTTGAAAGGAAGATGTCAGCATAGTGGATTTATACTTTAGTTTCAAAAAGTAGGGTAAAATTGAGCAGGTATCAGGAACTCTTGATTTATTAGACTGTGTATATATGACTGTGCTTTTAATGTTCTTATTTAAGTGATGTGACACCCCAAGGCTAAATGTTTTTCAAAATATAAATAATAAAAAGTCAATAAATGAACAGCAATTGAGTCCCTGAAAAGAGTCAGACAGTATCAGAGAAAACCAGGCTAGTTTGAATCAATTGGTTAGGGGATTTAGCAAAATAATAATCTGGGATCTTTTGAGAAGATATAGCTACAGAGCCACAGAGTAAAGAGTGAAATATTCAATTTAGGAAAATGTGTGAAACTTATAGGTTTGTAGAATACGTATTTTATATAGATACATATCACTTCCATCCTTCCCTCTTATAATAAAAAAGGTAAATTTGCAGAAGACCCCAGAAGCACACACAAAATATACATTGAGGAGTCAGTTCTTGGAGAGCAGACAGATTTAATAAATCCCAGTGTTCCCAATTTATCTGCCCTTTGGGACAAAGCCTCAATATCACCACTGTAAATTAGCTCAGTTCCTTCTGCCTGAGGATGAAACTTTTTCACTTCCTGTTCCCAATCAGCCCCACACATCATTGTCCTCCTAGTTCCCTTCATTCAGCACCTTCTCAACATGCTAGAATAATTAGCTTAACTAGTTAATTCACAAGACAAATCACTCACAGGATTGGGACATGGGAAAAATGATCAAATTAGTTATTTGAATGAATCATCTAGTCTTTTGATAAACTATAAACATAACTCTGGAGAGTTATAGCTTCAGAAAAGCTAGAACCTACTGTTTGAGATTGACTTTGTAATCAGTCCTTATGATTTTAGTCATTTTATATAATGATTTAGGCTTAAAAAAAAAGTCCACCAGATAACTAGAGATAGATGGTTGAAGGGAATTGACAGTGGGGAGAGTACTGGAGGGAAAGGAGGTGACTTAATAGTGCAGTTAAAACAAAAAGGAGTTCTCAAAGCATGGAAAAGTTGGTTTCTACAAAATTTTTATTGCATATAACTTATATAATTCTCCCCACATTCTTAATGAGTATGAGAATTTGCATATGGAATGCATACAAGGCAATGAATTAGTTAAAGCTGTCACTGTATTGTCATAGGGAATCAAAGCTACAGGTGGCTCAATGGAACCTGGGCATAGCAATTCATCATGTCACTGGAACCAGTATCTCTACAAATTTATTCAAATTTCTCCTACACGTAAAAATTGGTTTACTCTTTTAATACTTTACATTAAGCTTTATTGATCAGTACTTCTCTAGTTATAAGTTAGTAATAATACCATTATATTTCACAAAATATTTTCAGATCCATCACTTAATTCTGCCTAACAAAAGCTAATCATTTATTTATTCAACAAATGAGCATTGAGCTGTAACCACATACAAACAAGTGAGTTGTTTGAGATATGTCAAATATATCATTATCAATAGACAGTGATCCCTCTCCTCAGGATGCTTACAATCTATCCAGAAAAGGCAAAAGCAATTAAATAAATAAATATTTAATAAATAGGACAATATAATGTATTAGAAGCCAATAAGTAGTATACTGAAAAAAAGTGCCTTCATTGCACCCAACAAAGGGAAGTTGGAGGGTGAACTCTGGGACAGGTCAGGTTGTATGGTTCTCACTAAAAAGCAGGATTTGACCATGCCCTTGTGATTCAGGCAGTAAAGAATAGGTTGGCAATGCAGAAAACATGGGTTCTATCCCTGGATCAGGTTCTATCTGTTCTCTTTCCTGGAGAATGGAATGGCCACTTACTCCAGTATTCTTGTCTAGAGAATTCCATGGTCAGAGGAGTCTGGCAGGTTTCAGTCCATGGGGTCACAAAGAGATGGACATAACTGGGCGACTAACACTAACACGAACTAAGGAAGAAAGCAAATGAATTAAATATCAGGGAAAAGGAAATTGCAGGTGGAAGGAAGGCACAGTTGGGAGAAAGGCCCAATGGTAGCAAGTGCCTGGTCTGGTGTAAACCCAGCCAGGATACCAGATAGGTTGGCAATGCAGAAAACATGGGTTCTATCCCTGGATCAGGTTCTATCTGTTCTCTTTCCTGGAGAATGGAATGGCCACTTACTCCAGTGTTCTTGTCTAGAGAATTCCATGGTCAGAGGAGTCTGGCAGGTTTCAGTCCATGGGGTCACAAAGAGATGGACATAACTGGGCGACTAACACTAACACGAACTAAGGAAGAAAGCAAATGAATTAAATATCAGGGAAAAGGAAATTGCAGGTGGAAGGAAGGCACAGTTGGGAGAAAGGCCCAATGGTAGCAAGTGCCTGGTCTGGTGTAAACCCAGCCAGGATACCAGGATAGATGGAGAAGAATAAAAAGGGAAGTAAGGGGAGTAAGTCAGAATCAGAGGAGAAACTTGTGCTCAGATCTTCTAGGGTCTGAGGGTTTGTTGTAAAGATTTTGGCTTTAACTCTGAGCTGAATAGAAGGTAATTGCAATGGTACTACAATCTTGGTGTTAAAAGGATCAGCCTGGCTGCTGCATTGAAAAGGGATATGGAAGGGGCCAAAGTATAGCCAGGATTGCTATTAGGAAACTAATAACTCAAAGAGAGAGAATGGATGTTCAGACCATGGTTACAACAGTAGAGTGCTTAGAGCTGGCTGAACTCTAGATACATTCTGAAGGTAGAACCAACAGAGGTTACTGATAGACTAGTATGAGAAAGTAAAATCAGTAAAGGAGTTAACCAGATTTTTGGCCTGAGTAACTGAAAAGACGGAGTTGTCATCCACCAGAAAAGCCTCTGTGTATTGCATCTGAGTGTGTGTGTGTGTATGGAACTGGAAAGGCAAAAAATAGAGGTTATAATAGGAGATGCACAAAGCTTTGTGAAACGTGGAATGCAAGGGATGAAGAAAGATTTAAGTTGGCTTGGTAACCAACATAAATCATAAAAGGATGCACAATGAGATGATGGGTTAAAAGGAGACAGTAGACACTAGGATGTTAGCTTCCTGGGAAGGAGTCATTCTTGAGATTCCCTTTTCATCCCTGGAAGAGGGTAGCAGGCCTGAGGTCATGAGGCTTCTTTGTCCTGGTGAATGGGTAGAGCCCCCAGGGGTGACATGATCTTAGACCAGTGACCCTGTCCCTCTTGATCCTTTTGGAAAAGGGGCTCTACTGTCCTGAGTGTTTGTTCTCTGTCACAAACTCCTGTCACAGATGCTGACCCGATAGTGACATGAACACTCAGGAGTTACAGTAAGTTTCCAGGCCCCATTTAAGCCCTGATGATGAGAAAGCATGAACTGAGACCTAGCTTTCTATTTAGATCATGAATGGAAAAGGCCTAGGGTGTGCATTGTGTGTAAAATCTCAACAAGAGGGATGTAAAGTGCATTATTATTATTATCTCTGTTTCTGAAAGAGACAGAGGAATAGTTTGTTCATGATCAAACATAAATGTATCGAATATGAAATTTTTGTTTAATACAAGGCCCCATCATTAAAATACGTAAAGTCATCTGGAAATACAGTTTGATGAAATTTCCCCATTGCTAAAATTATTATAATCCATAAATGCTCCTACAAATATAAAAATGTCTGAAAAGAAATATGTTTAAAATATAGAAAGAAAGCTATATCATTAATGTTACTGTAAGGTATGTGAAAGATTTTAGTCAAAGAAACTTCTCTGGAAGAGAAAACTCCTTAAAAATCAAAAAGTCTTGTCAGGTAATGTCATCTAAAGTTTCTATTAATTAATAATTATTTAACATTTCAACATTTAGCATTTAAGCATTTGGTTAGCAAGTATTTATCATATATATATATATATAGAATATGGAAGCATAGTTAACTTTCAATAATTTTTAAGAATTTTGTTTAGAAAATATAGAATATACACTAAAATAAGTCAAATATTATTATCATTTCATCTTTATGGTCATTTTCATACTGTATTTAAGAGGCAAAGTTGAATTTAAAGCAATCCTATAATCACAACCTCAATAATTTCCCAAAATATTGTAATGTCAATATCATTGTCCCACATTATAAAAATTGTACTAAGTAAATGAGTCTGAGAGAGAAAGAAATAATTGTTTGAAGTTTTACAACTAGAAAATGACTAGGTCAAAGAACTAACTGAATCATAATTCTGAGAAATTTCTACTCAAAAATAAAAAAGTATCCATGCTGAATACCTGAAACTAACATTGGTTAATATTATAAACCAATTATGTTTCAATCAAACATATATCCAAAGAGAAAGGAAAATGTTTTTGGACTCAGTGATATAATCAGAGGAATGAATTGCATCACTCTCAAAAATTGACCCCTGAATAAAGAGGATTTAAAGAATAATTGAACAGTACCAGGAATCATGAATAGATAAAGGGATGGTTCTGAATATATTAATTTAGAAGGAAATGGAGGTTAAATGATGAGATATAAAGCAAAAAACATAGTAAGAAGCAATAAAGAAAAAAGAGAGGGAGAGAGAGACAGAAAGAGGCAGAGCCCAGAGTGACAAAAAGAGGAGAGAGAGAATGAGAAAAGATGGAACAATTAGGGACCTGACGTTAGAACAATATTGGACTGTTTCGAACCAATTTAACAATTGCTATTTCTAATTCTTAATATGTGGAAGACTTGGATTGAAGATATATTAAAAGGAATGAGACATTAAAATAAATGTATAGATATCTTTGCTTAATACAAGGTCCATTCGTTTGAAGAAAACCTCATCAAAAAAGTATGTGGGGCCATTTGGGAAAACAGTGATAAGACTGCTCCATTTCTAAAATTATTATACAATGCTTATCCAAACACATATAACGTGTACTTTCCCTTTTGTTCCTATGGGAAAATTTCCATAGTGACAAGGAGTGAACAGCTGACCTGAATGGGGACATCTGTTGAGCCTTCACATATGTATATACTATATGCTCCATTCTATGCAGAAGACTTTGCTAGGCTTGGGGTGTATCTCAGCAACACAATCTTAGGAAGAATCATTCTGATATTAGAGGCAGAGTCAAAATGGCCCCTGGATGCCCAACTTTCTAACTCCACTTCTGTCATAGGTGGTAAGATAAGAGGCGTTGTGTCACAGATGAAAAAATAAGGTCGAAGATATCCGGAGAACAGGTGGTTGAATGTGTAGATAAAAGACCCATTTGTGATGTTGTAAAAGGAGATTTCCCCTGCTTCATAGTCCAAGAAAATCCCAATGCAGCGAGGCCGTTCCAGATGGAGGAGAGGAACTGATGGAGAGGCAAGGACCATGTACTCACTTCCCTTCAGCAGCCACATGGCCCAGACCCCATTCTCAGGAGATGGTGTGATTTCCCCCTTTCTTGACACTGTGTCTTGACAGACACCTAAGCCCCATTCTGCTCTTTCTCCCACCATGACTTCCCAGTAATGCCTTCCTGATGAGAAGTTCTGCAAACCCAGGATACAGGGCCATGTGTCAAATCGCTCAGCGTTGTTGGGGACATCCCTCCACAGTTCTCCATCCTGCACACTGCGCAGGTCAGCAGTCAAGAGGAGGCTAGGATGTGCGGTGGCAGGATCCAATTTTATGTCAACTGTGGAAACAATTTTGTAAAACATGTAAAAGAAAAGAAAAGACTGGTGAAAACTTAAGAACCCATGATATTGATGACTGTCACACCATTCTTTACTCTCCCTCTAATAACTCATGGAGATAAAAAAATAAGTATTTTATCTTGCAAATGCCTTATTGAGTTTGAGTATATTCCTCTGTTATGTCTGCATAATCCAGGGCTAATTACTGCCCCAATTAAACCATAACCATTGAAGATAAGACAAACCAAGTTCATAGCCATTTAGATTCCTTTTATCTCTATCCAGAGCACTTGAGTACTCTTTGGAATATCTGCATTTAAAATAAAATTTATAACTCCCTTGGGATTTTTTTTCTTACCAAAGCCTATATAAAAATTACATTGGTCTAAAACACATGACTTTCAAAGCTATGTTACTATGGTAGGAAGAATTCTAAGAGGAACTTCTGACCTTCAAACCCAGGTGGTTTTCTCATGATTCTGTTATGTGACAAGTGGGAGATTATATGAGTGGGTTCTAATCTAACCATCCTTTAAAATCAGATACAGTTCTTTGCTTATTGGTCTGGTGGTAGAAGGAAAAATCAGGGAGATTTGCATTAGATATGTCATTGCTGCCTTTGAAGATGGAGTGGGCCACAGTGGAGGAGAAAGGTGAAGAACTTCCAACTGATAATCAACAAGGAGATGGGGATGTCAGTCCTCCAACTGCAAGGAACTGCTTTATATCATCAGACTGAATAAGCTTGCAAGTGGATCTTTCCCTAGACCCCTCAGAGAAGTCCAGTCTGGTGAACACCTTGATTTTAATCTTATAAAACCTTAAGCAGAGAAACCAGCTGATCCCTCATGATTATCAGATCTGAAGAATGGAAGTAAATGGATGTGATTTTAAGTAGCTAAGTGTGTGGTAATTTGCTATGCAGCAAAGAAAATTACTGAAAACTACTATTAATACCTACACTGTGAAGTCTCAGTATATTGATATGACATTTTATTTGTACATATAATTTAAAAATACATCTACTAATGAAATGACCTCAGTGAAGCAAGGAGGATGTAAAATATTCATGTCTTTTTTTTTTTTTCTTGGTCAACACTCAAAACTAGTAAATTTGATTTCATTAATTTAAAAGCAAAAACAAATTTCATAATCATATTTTAATTTTTAATATAATAAATATTAATATGATGATTCTCATTATTATTTGCCTCAAACCACTTCTAGTTATCTTTTATTTCTACTCAAATCTAAGTGGGTACATCATCTATGCTACAGCATAGAACCAGCCTCAAGACTGATATTATCTTTCTCACATTATAGATAAGCAGGATAAGCCCAAGAGGTTATATGATTTTCCCAAACTCTGCTACTGCTAAGTCACTTCAGTCGTGGCCAACTCTGCGCAACCCCATAGACAGCAGCCCACCAGGCTCCCCCGTCCCTGGGATTCTCCAGGCAAGAACACGGATTGGGTTGCCATTCCCTTCTCCAGTGCATGAAAGTGAAAAGTGAAAGTGGAGTTGCTCAGCCGTGTCTAACCCTCAGCAACCTCATGGACTGCAGCCTTCCAGGCTCCTCTGTCCATGGGATTTTCCAGGCAAGAGTATTGGAGTCAGGTGCCATTGCCTTCAACTCCAAACTCTAGAGGTCATCAGTTCAGTTCAGTTCAGTCGCTCAGTCATGTCCGACTCTTTGCGACCCCATGAATCGCAGTAGCCAGGCCTCCCTGTCCATCACCAATTCCCGGAGTTCACTCAGACTCACGTCCATTGAGTCCGTGATGCCATCCAGCCATCTCATCCTTGGTCGTCCCCTTCTCCTCCTGCCCCCAATCCCTCCCAGCATCAGGATCTTTTCCAATGAGTCAACTCTTCGCATAAGGTGGCCAAAGTACTGGAGCTTCAGTTTTAGCATCATTCCTTCCAAAGAAATCCCAGGGTTGATCTCCTTCAGAATGGACTGGTTGGATCTCCTTGCAGTCCAAGGGACTCTCAAGAGTCTTCTCCAACACCACAGTTCAAAAGCATCAATTCTTCTGCGCTCAGCCTTCTTCACAGTCCAACTCTCACATCCATACATGACCACAGGAAAAACCATAGCCTTGACTAGACGGACCTTAGTCGGCAAAGTAATGTCTCTGCTTTTGAATATACTATCTAGGTTGGTCATAACTTTTCTTCCAAGGAGTAAGCGCCTTTTAATTTCATGGCTGCAGTCACCATCTGCAGTGATTTTGGAGCCCACATGTCCAGTTCTAACTGTTGCTTCCTGACCTGCATACAGATTTCTCAAAAGGCAGGTCATAAATAACAGGAACTGAAAAGCGGGTCTCCATGATGTTGTGGTAGACCTATTTAACAGATGTCATGTCTTCATATATCATTCCCACTTCAAGAAAATAAATCTGTGAAAAGGTTGTGAATATGTCTATTTCTAATTCTTCTCCCTACCTCTTCTTAAACTCTTAAAATTTAAGCTATCACCAAATAAAATAATACCCTAACAAAACTGCACCTTCTTCCAGTGCCCCATGCATGATCAGTCCTTAAAGTTCACCTTAAATGACTTTTCTATAGCACTTAACACTGTTGAGAATCCTTATGTCCTAGAAAACATTTCTCTCTCCCAAAGACACCAGTCATCACTCTTTCACTCCCTTTCTGCTGATCACCCCTTCTTGGTCTCCTCTGCTGTTTTCTCTTCTCCTCCTCCATCACTGCTATTGGAGAAACCAATGGTCTAATGATTGGGACCTCTTGCCTCTCTCTTAGATCACTTTTGATATGTTCTTGGGCTGGCAGATATATTACTTTCATTAAATTCCATTTATATGCTTTACTAATTCCAAATACTTTTAGCCTAGACTTTTCTCCTGGAACTCCATATTTGTAAATTCATCTGCCTACCCAATATCAGCATTTGGATATTTAATATCCATCACAACATTGATGTGTCTAAAACCCAAGTCCTTTTTTCTACCTTGCCCTCAGCTTTACCTGTCAGTGTAAACAATAATTTCATTATGCCAATTCAGGAGATTTTAACTTTGGAATTATTCACAACTTTTCTCCCTTTCTGATACCTCATATCTAATCCAACAGCAGATCTTGCCAGTTCTGCTTTCAAAATATCAATATAGCAAGATCTTGTCTATTTCTCTGTACCTCCAGTACGACTTCCCTAGTCCAATAGAAAATAGTCTCTAATTGAGTTATTACAAAGGCTCCTAACAGCTTTTCCACATCAAGCCTTGCCCCTCTGTAATTTATTCTCAATAAACCACGCAGAGTGATCTTCATGAAACGTTAGTCCAATCATGCTATTCTCCATTTATAACTGATACCCTATTTCACTTCTGCTCATAGTGGCCTTCTTGTTGGGTCCTATGCTAGCTGGACTTTGCTCGACCTCTACAGTTCTCCTGTCACTCACTCCACAATAGCCACACAGATCTCCTCATAGCTCCTGGAATGCATCTTCCATATTTTAAGCTCAGATCTTAGAACTCATTTCTGTTGCCTGAAATGCTTTCTTCTAGATCAGATATTTACTGTGTTTTCCCCTATGAATGAAGTCTTCCTTGATCATCAAAAATTCCAGATTAGATGTGCTAACTCAAGAACTTCTGGCCACACTTATTTTTTCAATATTCTGTTTCATCTTCTCACATTTTGTGTACTTTCCATAATTTAAGCAAAAATTTACAACATGAAGCTCCATATCTGTAACAGCTTTGATGTTATTGTTCAGTTTTATATTCTAATGCTTAGAAGAGTAACTGGCATAAAATACACAATGTTTGTGTAATTGACCAGTTAATTAATTCAATAAATGTAAATGTGAATATAAAGACACTGATTATGAGAGTGTAATAACTTGTAACATTTCATACAGTTAAGTGAAAGTTGCTCAGTCGTGTCTAACTCTTTGGGATTCTCTAGGCGAGAATACTGGAGTGGATAGCCTTTCCCTTCTCCAGGGAATCTTCCCAACCCAGGGATTGAACCCAGATCTCCCGCATTGAAGGCAGATTCTTTACCAACTGAATCACAAGGGAAGCCCAAGAATACTGGAAAGGGTAGCCTAGCCCTTCTCCAGCAGATCTTCCCGACCCAGGAATTGAACCAGGGACTCCTGCATTTTAGGCAGATTCTTTACCAACTGAGCTATCAGGGAATATCAATCTGCCTGTGAGATCATGGATTAATCATTGAACAGGATTAATAAGATGAGTTTTCTTATCATAGGACAAAGCTGCTGCTGCTGCTAAGTCACATCAGTTGTGTCTGACTCTGTGCAACCCCATAGATGGCAGTTTCCTTCTAAGTAACAAACCCACTATTAAGTATAGTCTATTTTCATTATTTGGCATAAATTGAATATAAAAAAATTAAAAACATCGAATCTATATTGTTTTAAAAAACAAAATACTAAGACCCCACAAACTAATTATAACACTACAGTTATTCCCTCTTACATATAATTAACTGAATGTTTTTGGCTTTATTGACTATCTAATTTAAGAAATTCATCAAACTGCCAGATAACAAAATAATCCAAACTTTATATTATCTGATACACTGCAATGCTTTCACATATTGAAGATTTTTTTCTCTGTTTTCAAATATGTTTCACTTTGTCCTCCAAACAATACAATTTTTTAGCATTTTATAAAAAAAGGAAATAGACATAGATTGGAACTAATATTGCTTATGTCACAGATAATATCATTTTTTAACCCACTATTCTAACCAAATGTAGCTTATATGGGTGTCAGTTACTCTGATATTCTTCAGATATTCACAAATATCCCAATAATTCATCAAACTGCCAGATAACAAAATAATCCAAACTTTATATTATCTGATACACTGCAATGCTTTCACATATTGAAGATTTTTTTCTCTGTTTTCAAATATGTTTCACTTTGTCCTCCAAACAATACAATTTTTTAGCATTTTATAAAAAAAGGAAATAGACATAGATTGGAACTAATATCGCTTATGTCACAGATAATATCATTTTTTAACCCACTATTCTAACCAAATGTAGCTTATATGGGTGTCAGTTACTCTGATATTCTTCAGATATTCACAAATATCCCAATACTCTTTAAAAAAAAAACAAACAAAAAAAATCTGAGCCTAGTGCTCTCTCCCTTCCCCCTTTGTAGTTTGACATGACCATGTGACTCACTTTCATCAATAATATCTTCAGGAAAGCTACATGTGTCCCTTAGGATGGTGCATGATTCACCATGACTTTGCTCAGTTCTGTGCCTATCAGCAACAGGAAGGAGGTGGGGCTCTGTCTGCATGGAGTGAGATTATGTGAAATTAAAGCCTCCACAATCCAGTAATCAACCAATAACATCATCTCAAAATAAAACTTTGCTGATTTTAGCCACTAAACTTTGGGTTGTGTTTGTTACTGTAGCCTGACTGGTACTGTAACAAATTGCAATAACAGCCAAATTCCAGAAGTCATAGTTCCTCAAGGTCTAAAATGCAGCCTACCTCGGAACTTCCTCAACATTTCCCTCATGCCAGGGATGTGACACATTGTCTTCAGCTCCATAGCGATGGACTCGGGTTCCAGGCGTGTGACATTCTTACTTCTGAGAAGAGCACAAAACCTGCAGTTCTCATTAGAGTTATCCACCAACCTCCCCAGCCTCTCCCAAACCATTCTCTGATACAGAAAGTAAACATACCGGCTCAAGGCTCCTCCCACACCCTGAAAATGAAAGAGAAACACAAGCAGGTGTGAGTTAGACCTCTGAACTGCTTTTGACTGACTGGGGACACACCAAGAACATCTCTTTAGGAATTACTGAAAATCATTATCTATTGATGTAAAAATTATAAGAGATATGACTCCCTCTTTAAAAACTCTAAACAGACTATTGAGCTTTCTCATGAATTAAAAATAATATAATCAGTTTGCCTCTATTAATACAAAATCAGACCACACAAACTTTAGGTTAATTCCTATAATACCTATTGGTTTAGCTATTTCTGAATTGAAAATTCTGATAATTGAATGTTTTTTATGGAGAGTTATTTTTCTGTGAACAGAATTAAGGTAAAAATAGATTCTAAATATCTGAAGAATTTATTTGAGAAATAGTGAAAGGTATGGACATAAAATGTAATCTCAGTGTCCTTGTAAGAAAATCCTAACTTCCTTATTCTCTGAACCAATATGCTTTGTCTAAGTTATCTAAGTAGAAAAAAACAGAAGTCAATAAAATTCAGCAACAGTCTATGTCAAAGTAGATTATTAAACAAATCACCTGCACTGTATTTCCCCTATCCCTCTAAAAAATGACAACCAGTCAGATTAATTTTAACAGGGCATAAAAACAGGGAAATGATTAGCTTTATATTTCATCAGAACAACAGGTCTTATTTTGGTCCATTAAGGGTGAAATGTTGTTTATTGGTACTGAGGAAGAAAGGGAGAAATGAGCATAAAAATCAAAGCTAATTATTTGAGGAATAGTCTCCCTAAGGACTTCCCTGGTGGTTCAGATGGTAAAGCATCTGCCTACAGTGCAGGAGACCTGGGTTCAATCCCTGGGTCAGGAAGATCCTCTGGAGAAGGAAATGGTGACCCACTCCAGTACTCTTGCTTGGAAAATCCCATGGACAGAGGAGCACAGTAGGCTACAGTCCAAAGAGTCAGACACAACTGAGCAGCTTCACTTCAAACTTCAAGATTTGTGTTATAAGACATTTTAACATTTATTCAGTGCTAATAAATGATAATTTCAAATATGCAGTATTTTAAGATACAGTAACATGTGACAATGAATATTATTGAAAATGCCAAAGTTCTTGTGTTTATTTATTGTTTAAAATTTTGAAAATTTATTCCTTTGGGACAGTTTGCTAAGTAGGAAGTAGGCACAGTAATAATAATACAAACAATAATAACAACAACGGTTTACTGATGCATAAATATATTGAAGAAAATGGGACATATTTAATATAAAAGCTTTGCAAATGCTTTTATTTAATGACCCCCCTACTCTGTGCCAGTGCTATTTAATCACAGAACTTGTATGAAGATAGAAATTACTTATTTCAGACATTCCTAAATGAGTTATTGGGATTGAAACACAATGAAGTGTGCCCAGAAAATTTCTATTGCAAGTGAGTTCTAGCTTGAGAACAAGCATCCGCCAACAATGATGGCTTTCTCAAGTCACTTGGGATTTAATGCCTTTAAGGAGGATTATTATTTATTTGTCTGTCTGCTCTATAATCTCAAGTATATTGTGGGCAAGCTGTATGGAGCCAAATTAATCCCTCCCCACAATGCCTGGAATGGGCATGCACTATGGGCTAGAACATTAACATTTGCCTTGAAAATTAGCATGCCAATTTCAAAGTGGAAAATTTTAGATATTACTCATATGTTTGACTATTGACATTAAAATGGGTTAACAAGACTTTTTGGATTAGCCATGACTGAAATACAGCAATATCATCATTGACCCATTATGAGGTTTTTATAAAAATGCTTTCCAGGCAACATAGTATAGATAGTCTGTTTTCTGTTTAATCATATGTAAATCATTAAATTAATTTTAGTTTTGAAAATATTTAAGGTTTTGTCTTTAGTGTGAACTATTATGTATGATTTTCTAGGCTCCCTTCAGATTCTGATGTTAGAATTGAGGATTTCTAATAACATGCTTTTCAAGGAAATTCTAGGGTGATCCTGTCCTAAAGAGCAAAACTGCTTAAGGAGTTATCTCTGAAAGCTGCCGAATGTCCCCTTGGTCTAGGTGTGCTCATCATTCTTCTCCCAGGCACCCAGCCTCACCTCCAGCAGACCCAGGGCCGGTCGCTGGCACCTCTCCTCCAACTCCTCTGCCAGCTCCTTCAGGGCCCTGCTCTGCTGAACCAGCCGGTTCTTGCTTTCCCGCAGCTTCTGCAGCGTGGCTCGCTCCTCCTCCTCCAGTCTTCTAAGCTGCAGTTGCTCCTCCAGAGCCAGGAAGCCACGATACTTTTCAAACTCCGACCTGAAGCGTTGCCTCTGCATTTCCACTTTTTCCTGGAGTGACAGTACAACAAATCATCACCAGTTGGGGCAGAGTATTTGGCCTCTACCTTCAGGTATGGACAGGGGGCATGATGGGGGTGTGGGGCTTTCCCTGGCGGCTCAGATGGTAAAGTATCTACCTGCAGTGCAAGAGACCCAGGTTCAATCCTTGGGTCGGGAAGATGCCCTGGAGAGTGGCATGGCAACCCACTCCAGTATTCTTGCCTGGAGAATTCCTTGGACAGAGGAGCCTGGTGGGCTACAGTCCATAAGGCTGCAAAGGGTGAGATACGACTGAGGCAATTTAACACACACACACACACATGGGGAATGACATAGTGAAAAGGGGTTTAGTTGCAATTCATTGTTCTCTCACATCACCCTTTTAAATACTATAATTACACCTATAAATATAGAAGGACTAAGGATTTCCACAGAATTTAGAATTTAGTTTATTAAAACCATGCTTGTTGCATTTTGGCTCACATGGATACATTCTTAAAGGTAAAAATTATGCAAGTTGACTTGACTTAGAACAAGATTCTTGGAAACATCTCTACTTTAAGAATAATCAGTGGAGGGTTCAAGACATGCATGAAACCAGATCTCAGACATAGAGTTCCTGATTTCATAAATTTGTGGTCAGATCAGGATTAAAAATAATTGACTTGGATTACTAACTTAAAAAATTATTAACAAATGTCACTATTAATTAACTTTACATATGATTACATAACTATGGGAAAAATTAAGACCTCATGGAGAAAAATATAGCAAAAAGCCTTATGAAAATATCTGCTAGGGGATAGAATACAAGTCAAAATTTTCAAGAAAAGAAAGAAAGAATTACAAAATTATAGAGAATAATCAGAGAAAAAGGGTTCCTTGGAGAAAGACAGAGAAGTATTTGGAAATAGAGTCTATATATATTGCAATACATAATATAAAAATATAAACACCTATGCCATTTCTATATAGTTTCCCAGTATTGATCCTATTGATATTTGACCAGGTGATTTTTTGTTGTGATTTTTTTTGGGGGGTATGGGGACTGTCCTTTGTATTATAGGATATTTAGCAGCATTTCTTGCCTTTACATATGAGACGCTAGTAAGGCATCCCAGTTGTGACAACCAAAAATATCTACTGATATTGCAAAATATCTCTTGGAAGGCAACATTGGTCCAGGTTCAGAATCACTTTGTGTATGTGTGTGTGTGTGTGTGTGTGTATGTATAAATACGTAAAGGAAAAAAGAGCTGATGATGGCAGAAATATATCATCATATTGACTGAAAAAAGACATATATTTATATCAATCAATTCAGATTATTTTTATATGTAAGATGATGACTATGAGCCTCTATTTCACATATATATATATGCTGTGAAATAGAATAATAGCTTCATTCATCCAACAAATACACATTTTTTTGAACTAGTAGTGACAGTACAGCTCTGTTCTAAGTGACGCAGCGAGTGAAGCTCAGTGAGCAAGATCAAGTGAGTTAGCAAGATCAAGTGAGTAAGCTCTTTTTTTATAATTTGGATTGGCGATAGTATTACAGAGATTAGAAAGAACACAATTGTACAAATATAATCTGAGGGGATGAGATGGTCCAGGATGATGCTGAGATCAGTTTTTCTTGAGTATCCAAGAAAATGGAACAAAAGTGCCAGAGTAGGGAAGATGGTGGAAGAAAGACTTAATGATCTAAATAAGGATCCTTCAGATAGGTTAGCCACCTGAAGCCCAGTATGCTCTTACCTTCCAAATAACAGTTTTCTTCCCCACACTGGCCTCCTGAGTTGCGGCTTCCTCCAGCTCTTTCCTCACAAGCTCCTGTGCCACCTGGAGCTTTATCTGTTTGGGAAGATATGCTGCAGCCATTAGGGATACTCTCATTCAGTACTTAAACTGACCAAGCACAGGGAGAAATACAAAGATCAGCTATAACGGGCAGTAGAAAGCATACAAAAATGTTCGACCTCATTAATATTAATGACTGTTAAACATAGATATGTTTTAAACGTTAATGCCAGATATAATAAAAGATGTATCTAAAAAGTGTGTTCATTGTATTATAAATAGCAAAAAGTAAGTAATCAAAATAGGGCAATTAAAAATAGGGCAGTGAGGAAAAAATTATTTTATTCACTGGATAGAATTAAAACAAGGTGCTGCAGAATTTTTAATGGCAAGAAATACAATTATAGAAAATTAAAATAAGCACATTTTATGTAACCTGACACCAATTTTTAAAAATAAAAGTTCTTATAATAAATATATAAAAATTAGGCAGAGACCAATGAAATTATACTCAATAAACAAAATCTCATCTCCTATGCTTGGCTGAAAAGGTGATGCTATTGCTTTTATCTATATATTCAACTTCTTAAATTTATTCATTACTTTATAACCATAAGTGTATTTCTTATTATTTTACAAAAGAAATCTTGTAAGTTAGTATTTATTATATGAAAAAGAAATACAGAAAGTCATAAATCTTACAAGAGATAGAAAAATAATTTAAGGAAAACTAAATCTCTTTTCAACCCTAGGACTCCTGCTAGAGGTAAGTAAATATATTTTATTTACAGAGAACACACACAAAGATAGACACATATACACATTTTAAAAGTCTTCCCAAAGTCTTTCAATAAGTCTCAGGAAAAAATAAAAACAAACAAAAAATTAAATTCTTTCCACAGTCTTTCAGCAAGTCCCACACACCAGTCTTTTTTTTCTCTCTCTCTCTTTTTTAATGATAACATCTAAGGTAGAACACATAAAATAGCAGTAGAAACCAATGAGGCATTTAATAAGATGAAGAAAATGGCAATTGTTTTTAGAATCTGGAAGGACTAGAACACTCCGACACTTAACAGACAAAAATAATTGTAAGCAAAAGCAAAGAGGTTGAAAGTTGTGTCACATCTGGGGACAACAGTGATCAGGCTAGTTTTGCTGAATATAAAAATTAATGGTTAAGACAAGAGTTACAGTATCTTATAGGCAGATGCTTTACCATCTGAGCCACCAGGGAAGCCTGTAAGAGCACTTAGGGTCCTATAACTGATTGATAGGCTAAGGAGTTTGAAAGATATTTATTTGGTATTTAGTTGAAGGACTGCTGAAATAGAGAAAACTTCCTTAGAATATGACATTATCCATGCACTGTATGGTACCCTCTGGATTAAAGAAAAAAGGCCGGAATATACTCTAGAAGTCTAGTTAAAAAATAGTTAGCACCTGAATTTTGCAGAAACAGTATCTTATAGGCAGATGCTTTACCATCTGAGCCACCAGGGAAGCCTGTAAGAGCACTTAGGGTCCTATAACTGATTGATAGGCTAAGGAGTTTGAAAGATATTTATTTGGTATTTAGTTGAAGGACTGCTGAAATAGAGAAAACTTCCTTAGAATATGACATTATCCATGCACTGTATGGTACCCTCTGGATTAAAGAAAAAAGGCCAGAATATACTCTAGAAGTCTAGTTAAGAAATAGTTAGCACCTGAATTTTGCAGAAGACAACCAAAATCAAGAAGAAAACCTAAAAGAGATATTTCTAGGTAGGTCCAGAGGGTACTTGAGGGAAAAAAAAATCACAACCTTGATTCTACTCACAGAGGATTCTACTCACAAGAGGATTCTACTCAGACAGAGTGTTCCACT
>SJXQ01003410.1:0-18405 GCA_006408695.1 Aepyceros melampus
CTTGTCCAATCTTTGCGACCCCATGAATCATAGCACACCAGGTCTCCCAGTTCATCACCAACTCCCGGAGTTCACTCAGACTCAGGCCCATCGAGTCAGTGATGCCATTGAGCCATCTCATCCTCTGTCGTCCCCTTTTCCTTCTGCCCCCAATCCCTCCCAGCATCAGAGTCTTTTCCAATGAGTCAACTCTTCGCATGAGGTGGTCAAAATACTGGAGTTTCAGCTTTAGCATCATTCCTTCCAAAGAACACCCAGGGCTGATCTCCTTTAGAATGTTCTGATTGGATCTATGTGCAGTCCAAGAGACTCTGAAGAGCCTTCTCCAACACCACAGTTCAAAAGCATCAATACTTCGGCACTCAAGCTTTCTTCACAGTCCAACTCTCACATCCATATGTGACCACTGGAAAAACCATAGCCTTGACTAGACGGAACTTTGTTGGCAAAATAATGTCTCTGTTTTTCAATCTGCTATCTAGGTTGGTCGTAAATTTCTTGTAAGGGGTAAGCGTCTTTTAGTTTCATGGCTACAGCCACTATCTACAGTGATTTTGGAGCCCAAAAAGATAAAGTCGGACACAGTTTCCATTGTTTCCCCATCTATTTCCCATGAAGTGATGGGACCGGATGCCATGATCTTCGTTTTCTGAATGTTGACCTTTAACCCAACTTTTTCACTCTCCTCTTTTACTTTCATCAAGAGGCTTTTTAGTTCCGCTTCATTTTCTGCCATAAGGCTGGTGTCATCTGTGAATCTGAAGTTATTGACATTTCTCCTGGCCATCTTGATTCCAACTTGTGTTTCTTCCAGTCAAACGTTTCTCATGATGTACTCTGCATAGAAGTTAAATAGGCAGAGTGACAATGTACAGCCTTGAAATACTCCTTTTCTTATTTGGAACCAGTCTGTTGTTCCATGTCCAGTTCTAACTGTTGCTTCCTGACCTGCATATAGGTTTCTCAAGAGGCAAGTCAGGTGGTCTGGTATTCCCATCTCTTTCAGAATTTTCCACAATTTATTGTGGAACGTGTGGAATCCACACAGTCAAAGGCTTTGGCATAGTCAATAAAGCAGAAATAGATGTTTTCTGGAACTCTCTTGCTTTTTCCATGATCCACCAGATGTTGACAATGTTGATTTCTGGTTCCTCTACCTTTTCTAAAACCTGCTTGAACATCTGGAATTTCACAGTTCATGTATTGCTGAAGCCTAGCTTGGAGAATTGTGAGCAGCACTACTTTACTAGCATATGAGATGAGTGCAATTCTGCAGTAGTTTGAGCATTTTTTGACATCGCCTTTCTTTGAGATAGGAATGAAAACTGACATTTTCCAGTCCTGTGGCCACTGCTGAGTTTTCCAAATTTGCTGGCATATTGAGTGCAGCGCTTTCACAGCATCATCTTTCAGGATTTGAAACAGCTCAACTGGAATTCCATCACCTCCACTAGCTTTGTTCGTAGTGATGCTTTCTAAGGCCCACTTGACTTCACGTTCCAGGATGTCTGGCTCTAGGTGAGTGATCACACCATTGTGATTATCTTGGTCATGAAGATCTTTTCTGTACAGTTCTTCTGTGTATTCTTGTCACCTCTTCTTAATATCTTCTGCTTCTGTTAGGTCCATACCATTTCTGTCCTTTATCGAGCCCATCTTTGCATGAAATGTTCCCTTGATATCTCTAATTTTCTTGAAGAGATCTCTAGTCTTTCCCATTCTGTTCTTTTCCTCTATTTTTTTGCACTGATCGCTGAAGAAGGCTTTCTTATCTCTTCTTGTTCTTCTTTGGAACTCTGCATTCAGATGCTTATATCTTTCCTCTTCTCCTTTGTTTTTCACTTCTCTTCTTTTCACAGCTATTTGTAAGGCCTCACCAGACAGCCATTTTGCTTTTTTTGCATTTCTTTTCCATGAGGATGGTCTTGAGCTCTGTCTCCTGTACAATATCTCAAACCTCCATCCAGAGTTCATCAGGCAATCTATTTCTCACTTCCACTGTATAATCATAAGGGATTTGATTTAGGTCATACCTGAATGGTCTAGTGGTTTTCCTACTTTCTTCAATTTAAGTCTGAATTTGACAATAAGGAGCTCATGATCTGAGCCACAGTCAGCTCCTGGTCTTGATTTTGTTGACTATATAGAGCTTCTCCATCTATGGCTGCAAAGAATATAATCAGTCTGATGGTGTTGACCACTGGTGATGTCCATGTGTAGAGTCTTCTCTTTTGTTGTTGGAAGAGGGTGTTTGCTATGACCAGTGCATTCTCTTGGCAAAATTCTATTAGCCTTTGCCCTGCTTCATTCCATATTCCAAGGCCAAATTTGTCTGTTACTCCAGGTGTTTCTTGACTTCCTACTTTTGCATTCCAGTGCCCTATAATGAAAAGGACATCTTTTGTGGGTGTTAGTTCTAAAAGGTCTTGTAGGTTTTCATAGAACTGTTCAACTTCAGCTTCTTCAGAGTTACTGGTTGGGGCATAGGCTTTGATTGCTATGATATTGAATGATTTGCCTTGTAAATGAACAGAGATCATTCTGTCATTTTTGAGATTGCATCCAAGTACTGCATTTCGGACTCTTTTGTTGACCATGATGGCTATTACATTTCTTCTGAGGGATTCCTGCCCACAGTAGTAGATATAATGGTCATCTGAGTTAAATTCACCCATTCCAGTCCATTTTAGTTTGGTGATTCCTAGATTGTCGATGTTCACCCTTGCCATCTCTTGTTTGACCACTTCCAATTTGCCTTGATTCATGGACCTGACATTCCAGGTTCCTATGCAATATTGCTCTTTACAACATCTGACCTTGCTTCTATCTCCAGTCACATCCACAGCTGGGTATTGTTTTTGCTTTGGCTCCATCCCTTCATTCTTTCTGGAGTTATTTCTCCACTGATCTCCAGTAGCATATTGGGCACCTACTGCCCTGGAGAGTTGCTCTTTCAGTATCCTATCATTTTGCCTTTTCATACTGTTCACGGGGCTCTCAAGGCAAGAATACTGAAGTGGTTTGCCATCCCCTTCTCCAGCGGACCACATTCTATCAGACCTCTCCATCATGACCGCCCGTCTTGGGTGGCCCCACACGGCATGGCTTAGTTTCATTGAGTTAGACAAGGCTGTGGTCCTAGTGTGATTAGATTGACTAGTTTTCTGTGATTATGGTTTCAGTGCATCTGCCCTCTGATGCCCTCTTGCAACAGCTACCGTCTTCTTGGGTTTCTCTTACCTTGGATGTGAGGTATCTCTTCACGGCTGCTCCAGCAAAGTGCAGCTGCTGCTCCTTAACTTGGAAGAGGGGAATATCTCCTCACCACCACCCCTCCTGACCTTGAATGTGGAGTAACTCCTCTAGGCCCCCCTGCACCAATGCAGCACACCTATCCTTGGACGTGGGGTTGCTCCTCTTGGCCCCTGCCCCTGACCTTGGGCATAGGATAGCTCTTCCTGGCTACTGCCCCTAACCTTGGACATGGGGTAGCTCCTCTCGGCTGCTCCTGTGCTGTCATATCCTGGCACTCTTGGCTGCCACCCGTGACCTCGGACGTGGCGTAGCTCTTCTTGGCCACTGCCCCTTGGGCATGGGGTCCTCCTGGCTTCTTCCTCTGACTTTGGACGTGGGGTAGCTCCTGTAGGCTGCGCTTATGAGCCGTCACAGCCACCTGCACTTGCAAATCAAACACAATGAGATATCACATTATGCTTGATAGAATAACTGTCATCATAAAAACAAGTGATTAATGTTGGTGAGGACATGGGAAAAATGGAATCATTTTTAACTCTTTGTAGGTGAATTTGGACATTACTGAAATAACTTAGCAGCAGCAGCGGGTGAATTTAATTCAGATGATGATTACAGCTACTACTGTGGGCAAGATTCACTTAGGAGAAATGGAGTAGTCCACATACCCAAAAAGAGAGTCCAAAATGCGGTACTTGTGTACAATATCAAAAACGATAGAATGGTCTATGTTCGTTTCCAAGGCAAACCATCCAATATATCAGTTCAGTAGAGTTCACTTCAGTTGCTCAGTCCTGTCCAACTCTTTGCAACCCCATGAATTGCAGCACACCAGGCCTCCCTGTCATCACCAATTCCTGAAGTTCACTCAAACTCATGTCCATTGAGTCAGTGATGCAGTCCAGCCATCTCATCCTCTGTCGTCTCCTTCTCCTCATGCCCCAATCCCTCCCAGCATCAGAGTCTTCTCCAATGAGTCAACTCTTCTCATGAGGTGGCCAAAGTACTGGAGTTTCAGCTTTAGCATCATGAACACCCAGGACTGATCTCCTTTAGAATGGACTGGTTGGATCTCCTTGCAGTCCAAGGGACTCTCAAGAGTCTTCTCCAACACCACAGTTCAAAAGCATCAATTCTTCAGCTCTCAGCCTTCTTTACAGTCCAACTCTCACATCCATACATGATCACTGATAAAAACCATAGCCTTGACTAGAAGGACCTTTGTGGAAAAAGTAATATCCCTGCTGTTTAATACGTTATCTAGGTTGGTCAAACTTTTCTTCCAAGGAGTAAGCATCCTTTAATTTTATTGCTGCAATCACAATCTGCAGTGATTTTGGAGCCCCCTCAAAAATAAAGTCTGACATGGTTTCTATTGTTTCCCCATCTATTTCCCATGAAGTGATGGGATGAGATGCCATGATCTTCGTTTTCTGAATGTTGAGCTTTAAGCCAACTTTTTCACTCTCCATTTTCACTTTCATCAAGAGGCTTTTTAGCTCCTCCTCACTTTCTGCCATAAGGGTGGTGTCATCTGCATATCTGAGTCTATTGACATTTCCCCCTGCAATCTTGATTCCAGCTTGTGCTTCTTCCAATCCAGCGTTTCTCATGATGTACTCTGCATATAAGTTAAATAAGCAGGGTGATGATAGACAGCCTTGACATACTCCTTTTCCTATTTGGAACCAGTCTGTTGTTCCATGTCCACTTCTAACTGTTGCTTCCTGACCTGCATATAGGTTTCTCAAAAGGCAGATCAAGTGGTCTGGTATTCCCATCTCTCTCAGAATTTTCCACAGTTTATTGTGATCCACACAGTCGAAGACTTTGGCATACTCAATAAAGCAAAAATAGATGTTTTTCTGAACTCCCTTGCTTTTTTGATGATCCAATGGATGTTGACAATGTTGATCTCTGGTTCCTCTGCCTTTTCTAAAACCAGCTTATACATCTGGAATTTCACAGTTCACGTATTGCTGAAGCCTGTGTTGGAGACTTTTGAGCACTACTTTACTAACATGTGAGATGATTGCAATTGTGCGGTAGTTTGAGCATTCTTTGGCATTGCCTTTCTTTGGGATTGGAATGAAAACTGACCTTTTCCAGTCCTGTGGCCACGGCTGAGTTTTCCAGATTTGCTGGCATATTGAGTGCAGCACTTTCACAGCATCATCTTTCAGGATTTGAAATAGCTCAACTGGAATTCCATCACCTCCACTAGTTTTGTTTGTAGTGATGCTTTCTATGGCCCACTTGACTTCACATTCCAGGATGTGTGGCTCTAGGTGAGTGATCACATCATTGTGATTATCTTGGTCATGAAGATCTTTTCTGTACAGTTTTTCTGTGTATTCTTGCCACCTCTTCTTAATATCTTCTGCTTCTGTTATGTTCAAACCATTTCTGTCTTTTATCAAGCCCATCTTTTCATGAAATGTTCCCTTAGTATCTCTAATTTTCTTGAAGAAATCTTTAGTCTTTCCCACTCTGTTGTTTCCTATATTTCTTTGCACTGATCACTGAGGAAGGCTTTCTTATCTCTCCTTGCTATTCTTTGGAACTCTGCCTTCAAATGGGTGTATCTTTCCTTTTCTCCTTTGCTTTTCACTTCTCTTCTTTTCACAGCTATTTGTAAGGCCTCCCCAAACAGCCATTTTGCTTTTTTGCATTTATTTTCCATGGAGATGGTCTTGATCTCTGTCTCTGTACAATGTCATGAACCTCTGTCCATATTTCATCAGACATCCAATATCAGAGTAATGCAAATCTATGCCTCAATTCCAGAGAAGCTGAGGTTGAACATTTCTATGAAGACCTACAAGACCTTCTAGAACTAACACCCAAAAAAGATGTCTTTTTCATTATAGAGGACTGGAATGCAAAAGTGGAAGTCAAGAGATACCTGGAGTAACAGGCAAGTTTGGCCTTGAAATACAAAATGAAGCAGGGCAAAGGCTAACAGAGTTTTGCCAAGAGAACACACTGATAACAGCAAATGCCCTCTTCCAATGACAAAAGAGAAGACTCCACACATGGACATCACCAGATGGTCAACACCAAAATCAGACTGATTATATTCTTTGCAGTCAACAGTGGAGAAGCTCTATACAATTAGCAAAAACAAGACTGGGATCTGACTGTGGATCAGATCATGAGCTCCTTATTGCTAAATTCAGCCTTAAATTGAAGAAAGTAGGGAAAACTACTAGACCTTTCAGATATGACCTAAATCAAATTCCTTACAATTATACAATGGAAGTGAGAAATAGATTAAAAAGATTAGACCTGATAGAGTGCCTGAAGAACAGTAAATGAGGTTTGTAACACTGTACAAGAGATGGTGATAAAAATCATCCCCAAGAAGAAGAAATGCAAAATGGCTGTCTGAGGAGGTCTCACAAATAGCTGAGAAAAGAAGAGAAGCTAAAGGCAGAGGAGAAAAGGAAAGATATATCCATCTGAATGTGGATTTCAAATGAACGGCAAGGAGAGATAAGAAAGCTTTCCTAAATGACCAATGCAAAGAAATAGAGAAAAAAAAAATAGAGTGGTAAAAACTAGAGAGCTCTTCAAGAAAATTAGAAACACCAAGTGACTATTTTATGCCAAGATGGGCACAATAAAAGACAGAAACTTTATGGCCTAACAGATGCAGAAGATGTTAGAAGAGGTGGAAAGAATACACAGAAGAACTATAACAAAATAAATTTTAATGATGCAGATAGCCACAATGGTATGATCACTCACCTAGAGCCAGACATCCTGGAATGTGAAGTCAAGGGTGCCTTAGGAAGTATCACTAAGAACAAAGCTAGTGGAGGTGATGGAATTCTAGCTGAGCTTTTTCAAATCCTAAAAGATGATGAAGTTTAAGCACCACACTCCAGTTCAGTTCAGTTCAGTCTCCCGTCGTGTCTGACTCTTTGCGACCCCATGAACTGCAGCAAGCCAGGCCTCCCTGTCCATCACCAACTCCTGAAGTCTACCCAAACCCATGTCCGTTGTATTGGTGATGCCATCCAATCATCTCATCCTCTGTTATCTCATTCTCTTCCTACCCTCGATCTTTCCCAGCATCAAGTTCTTTTCAAATGAGTCAGCTGTTCACATCAGGTGACCAAAGTATTGGTGTTTCATCTTCAACATCAGTCCTTCCAATGAACACCCAGGACTGATCTCCAATATGATGGACTGGTTGGATCTCCTTGCAGTCCAAGGGACACTTGAGAGTTTTCTCCAATACCACAGTTCAAGAGCATCAATTCTTCAGCTCTCAGCTTACTTTATAGTCCAACTCTCACATCCATATATGACTACTGAAAAAATTATAGCCTTGACTAGACAGACCTTTGTTGGCAAAGTAATGTCTCTGCTTTTTAATATGCTCTCTAGGTTGGCCATAACTTTTCTTCCAAGGAGTAAGCATCTTTTAATTTCATGGCTTCAGTCACCATCTGCAGTGATTTTGGAGCCCAGAGAAATAAAGTTAGCCTCTGTTTCCACTGTTTCCCCATCTATTTCCCATGAAGTGATGGAACCAGATGCCATGATCTTCGTTTCCTGAATGTTGAGCTTTAAGCCAACTTTTTCACTCTCCTCTTTCACTTTCATCAAGAGGCTCTTTTCTTCTTCACTTTCTGCCATAAGGGTGGTGTCATCTGCATATCTGAGGTTATTGATATTTCTCCCAGCATTCTTGATTCCAGCTTGTGCTTCCTCCAGCCCAGCGTTTCTCACTGCACTCAATATGCCAGCAAATTTGGAAAACTCAGCAGTGGCCACAGGACTGGGAAAGGTCAATTTTCATTCCAATCCCAAATAAAGGCAATGCTAAAGAATATTCAAACTACCACACAATTGCACTTATCTCACAGGCTAACAAAGTAATGCTCAAAATTCTCCAAGCCAGGCTTCAACAGTAGAACTTCAATGAGAACTCTCAGATGTTCAGGCTGGATTTACAAAAGGCAGAAGCAGAGATCAAATTGCCAACATCTATTGGATCATCGAAAAGGCAAGAGAGTTTCAGAAAAACATCTACTTCTGCTTCATTGACTGCGCTAAAGCCATTGACTGTGTAGATCAGTAGATCTGAATGATTCATTTTTCAATTACTAATAGGAGCACAGAGGCACTAGCTATTGATTTTGGACCATTATTCCCTTCAGACTTGTACTGATTCTCTGGATCTGGTGGTAATCTCAGACACTAGCAATGATGGAGATGGGCTACCACTTTCTCTTATTGTATTTCTGATTCTCTTAGCCAAATAGCCACTATCATCTGAGTTAAAGCTCTTTTTCCGTTTGCCATTTCCGCTGGACATCAGGCCATTCTAGACATATTTGAATACAATAGTATCTAGTATCTATCAAATTACAAGATAAGCAGGGAATATTTACCATAAGTGAGCTGGGCCTCTCAGTACCAGAGTTGAGGCTGTAGCCATGGCCGTTAAGCAACATGGCAGGGGTTAATTCTGTTCAGTGGCAGAGGCAGACAGAAAATTTTGAATCTTTCTGCAAGAAGAGGTGATCCAGAAAAAAGGTGAACCTCTAGTTATAATGGTGAAGTTGATTCCCAAAATCAGAGGGAAATACAACAGTGATGGCTATGTCTTCTGCTAAGGCTGCTGCCATTAAAGCTAAGAGTCTCTTCAATGGGAATATTTCAAGTAGTGGGTTGTGTTTAAATACATCTATTGGGTTTAATACCTGAGTTAGGAAGATCCCCAGGAAAAGGAAATATCTGCCCTTTCCAGCATTCTTGCCTGGGAAATCCCATGGACAGAGGAAACTAGCAGGCTAAAATCCATAGGGTCGTAATAGAGTCAGACATGACTTAGCCACTAAATAACAATAATCAAAATGAGAATTAAAACTTTAGGATACACTGATCCTTAACATGTTTTCAAGAAGTTAGGAAGAGACTAACAAAGTGTAATACCAATACAAAAAGTAATAATCCCAATTCACAAGAACATGGCTTCAACTGCTGTCTGAAATTTGGTCATGATACATGAATGCTGCTCATCCTTTAATTACATCCTCCACCTCATGCAAAAAATTTCTCAAATATCACAACCCCTTTAAAATATAATGTTTTTCACATCTTAGAACTACGTATGTGTCTTTAAAAATGATATTTTTGTATGTATCTATTTTTAGAAATTCTGAAATTATCCTAAAGGATAATCCTAAACCATCAACAGAATTAGGATTAAGAAGTGAAATGAAGAATTAATTTTAAGTAAGATAATCTTCATTTCTCAGTATGGCTGAAAATTTAGTTACAAGGAATAAAAGGTAAACATTTCTTGATATGTATGTGTTTAAATACACCTGTGGTGGATTCATGTCAATGTATGGCAAAACCAATACAGTATTGTAAAGTAAATAATAAATAAATAAATAAATAAAATTTAAAAATAAAACGTTTAACCCCCCAATAAATAAATAAATAAATAAAAATAAAATTTGTTTAAACACTAGCAAGCAATCAAAAGGGAAGGCAATTCATGGTAAAATCATCAAATTACCAAAAAGAATGATTTTCAAACTTTAAATAATTTATGGCAATGTATCATCAAACTTTATATTTACTAAGATCAAGATATGGTTAGTATGTTTTCCTTTGATCTTTGATGAAACAGAAATGTAATTCATAAATAGTTTTCACATATAATTTAAAAGATTTTTTCCTGTTTTGCTGCATATGTACAGTTTTGCATTCAAATTTACTGCAATGAGATATATAAAGAAGAGGATAAGTAATTCAAAAGAAATCACATTCAAAATATGCTATATTGAAGCTTCTAGGAGTTAATTCAGTTTGAAGTTGGCTGTAGAATTTTGTGGTTTGGTTCCTACTCAGTAAATATTCCCAGTGCTTACATAATGCCAAGCAAAATAAAATATTCCCTGGAAATTTTCTAGAGAGATTGAAAATTTAGGTTAAATCCTTCAGTCCAAAGGAAAAAAAATTTTCATTGAAAAATGTGTATGCAGAAAATATGAGCAAGAACACAAAATTTCCATGCAATAGTAGCTTTCTTTTTAAGTGTCTTTATAAAAATGAAAACTGCCCCCCAAACAAATTTTTCTCTTCATATTCGGAATGATGCTTGATTATCTGTCAAATTTGTAATTCACAAAAATGTATATGTTGCCTTTTAAACCAAAATCATAATGGATTATATCAAGAACGCTTTGTCATCAATTTTCCCCTTCATGTTTACTGTTATTTTCCTTTGGAAACCACCTTAGAATCATAGGTCTTTGGAATTTTTAGAGGTCTAATGTGTCTTCAGTTTTTGGTAATTTTCAAAAACAAAAATACCGACATGAAGAAATATTCACTGACGAATGGCAGATTCCTGAATATGCAATGGTCCACAAAACGTGGCAAGTTTGCCACATCCTGTCAGAGCTAGAGCCATGTGAAGAATCACTGAAATGATGTTGAAAATCTTCCAAGACACCAGAACATCTAACTCTTAAAATCTGAAATAAGTCCTAGGAGTTTCTGGACTTTTTGATCACCATCATGCTGAAACAACACTTAATGCTTAGCGATGAAATCCACATTAATTTTCAGTAACTGAAGCATATGGTGACAAGAAAAAACAGTTTAAGGTGAGTGTTTAGTAAGAACTTTCTTCGAAAATACATTTTCAGTTTTTGTAATTTCAAAAGGGCACTCAGTGAAAAGTTCCCCTCCTAGTGTGCTCCAATTCCCTTCTTTAATAGCAATGTTTCCAACTTCTTGCCTACTCTTACAGAATATATCCATGGATATACAAGTAAATTTAAATGTATACTTAATTTCTCCAGGGTTTGTTTTTGTTTTTGTTTTTCAGAAAATTGTACTATATATATGTTGTTGTGCACTTTGGTTTTTGTTATTGTTATTGTTGTTTCAGTTTTCTAATCAATATATCTTGGATATATGCTTCCACTTTAAAACAGAAAGTTATTTTGTTCTTTTTAAAACTGATAATAAGCATTATTTAATTTTGTTTAAAAAAATATTTAATTATTTAAATACATGTGTCATATTTATTTAGTCAGATGTATTCCATGTGTGAAATTCATTAATCTAAACAGTCTCTTTTGATAAATACTTACTATATAAATCTTTGCTATGCTGAAAAGCAAAGTAAAGCAAAAACCCTACAAGGAATAAGCATTTATTGCATATGTATGCATATATTTGTAAGATACTAAATAAGTCTTAAAAGGGAGCATTGGCTTTTCACTGGTCATGTTCATCTTTACTTGCAGTAGCTATAACCAAATTGCCCTCCACATAGGTTTTACCAAATAGTACTAATGTAATCCAGTTATATAAATTCATGCTTCTCAGTCTCTCAGCACCTGAGTGTATTATCAATTTTATTTTTGTTTTTTAATCTCAGCCAAGCCATAAAAGAGAAAACCAGTTGTATGCATGGTTTTTTTCCCTCTGTGTTAATTAGTGAGGTTGATGTTAAACCTATGTAAAGTGACTTGGCACCTGAGGTATCTTAATGAAGATCAAAATGAATAAATAAAAGAACAAAAAAAAAGGGAAAATGGAAAGAAGGAAGAGAAGGAGGGAGAAAGAAATAAAGGGATGGAAAAGAGAGAAGAGAGGAGAGGAGAGGGGAGTTGATGAGAAAAAAAGAAGGAAAGAAAAGGAAACAAAAGAAAAAAATAGAGAAAGAAAGTAAAGAGTGATGAAGGAAGAAGGAAAGAAGTTGGAAGAAGGAAGGGAGGGAGGAAAGCTATGCAATAGGTTATATTCCCAGGGAGAGTGAATGAAAGAGCAAGGTTCAGCTGGAGCTATGAGTACAGAGTGCAAAAGACAGTGTGTGCTTAATTGATTGGTGCCAGACAGTAGAGTTAAAATTGAAGGCATTACATCATCTAGAATTGTTTTCTGACTCTTTGTGACCCCATGGACTGTAGCCTGCTAGGCCTTTCTGTTCATGGGGATTCTCCAAGCAAGAATACTGGAGGGGTTTGCCATGCCCTCCTCAGGAGATCTTCCCAACCCAGGGCTAGAACCCATGTCTCTAATGTCTCCTGCATTGGTGGGTAGGCGGGTTCTTTACCACTAGCACCACCTGGGAAGACCTAAGACAAAATGATAGGTAGCAAAAGGGGGCCAGAGGAACGTGTTATAGGCTTAGTCACAATCTTTGTACGTTAGGGTGATGTGTATGGTAAGAGCTGAAAAAACAAACACCAGATAAAAGAACTTGATAACTGTACAGGAGTGATGGCTCTGAGATTTTTCTTTCTTTCCTTCCCTTGCTTTGCTGATTCTTTCGTTACAGCGCACGGGCTTTCTCTAGTTGCTTCAAGCAGGCTTCTCTTGTTGCAGGACAGGGGCTCTAGAACATGTAGGTCCAGTAGTTGCAGTGCATGGGCTTAGTAGCCCCATGGCAGGTGGGGTCTTGATTCCCCAACCAGGGATCAAACTTGCATCCCCTGCATTGGAAGGCAGATTCTTAACCACTGGCTACCAGGGAAAGCCTGACTTCTAGATTTTTAGTGATATCATTTTAACTCTCGTAGAAAACAGTGTTTATTTTTATGGAAAGCACGGGAAACATGTGATAAAATTGGCCGAAGGTTGTTTTTTCCTTCTCTGTGAATATAAGTACAGAAGAAATCTTATACCTAACAATTTATCTAAAATATTAAATACACTCAGCCAGAGGACAGAGTGAGTATATAGAGGATAAATTCAGGAAAGCCCTTAGGATCTTTAATCCCCCTTCTCCCTGATTATCTCCATCAGTAACTTCTTCCCATAGCTACCCACACTAAATCTATATCCTAGGTGAAGGCTTCAAGATACCTGCTCAACTCTACCTGTAACCAAATACTGAGCCTGAGTCTATGACAAATAGATATTCTAGAGACCCTGATGCTGGGGAAGATTGAGGGCAGGAGCAGATGGGGGTGACAAGGGATGAGATGGTTGGATGGCAAAATCAAATCAATGGACATGACTTTGAGCAAACTCCAGGTGATGACGGAGGACCGAGGAGTTCGTGTGCTGCAGTCATGGGATCACAGTCAGATGTGATTGAGCGGAAAAGAGGAATCATTGACCTGATTTTCTTTATAGATGTTTTGTTTATTCTTATCTAAATTTTGTTCATTCATACAATTTATATGTAAGGTTCATGAGAATAATTTATACCTAAACAGTGTTTTCTTCCTTTTTTGTCCACTGCACTTCTCTGAGTACCTAAAGTAGTGCTGAGCACACCAAAGATACACATTACATCTAAATACCTCAGCATTTAGATAGCTGTTAAGCGGATCTCTATATGTTGGATGTCTAATTGTACCATAGGGAGTAGGATTCTGCTAAGTGAGCAACTCCATCTCTCTCTGGGAATGTTTGTTTGTTCTATTTCTCTAATGCCATTGCAGCAGCCAAGTAATTGCACTGGATAATCTGTAGTCTGCAGAGACTGAGAGAACTGAATCCTCCTAGTATGATTTTTATGTTTTGTTTGTTTTTGTTCTATTGTGCTTTTTTGTTGTTTTTTTTTTGTTTTGCAATGCAGCTTTTCAATACTGTGTCCTTATTTCCATGTACTGAATGCTAGCACTCCAGTGGTTTGAGTCAATTTAAAAGCATTTAATTTTGTTTTTCTCTTGTAGTTTTTGAGCCCACCCAAGAGCACTGCAATCCATCAAATCAGGAAACCCTGCATTTTGTGGGCCAGAGATTTTGGAATTGATTTAGCTGCACCTGAATCCAAGTTGATTATTCTTCAGACTCCCAGGCTTAACTGTTTAAGTCTATAGCACATTAAACTCTCAGGTATAAAGATTCACAGCCTATTCACTGGCCTGGCTCTAATTTTAACTTGGAGTTATTACTGTTTCTTTTGAGATTAATGAAAAAGCAAAAATATTTGTCAGAAAACTGTCATGAGCGGTAAATTTAATTTCACAACTTCTGCTGCAGGAAAGTTAATTTTCCCAGACTTTGTGAACCCTAAATTTTCACCCATGGAATGTTAGGCACAACATTTCCTACAGTTATCTTTCTTGCTTCCTTCTCTTGGCAAGATTTACCTTGTTGTGAATTTCCTCAACGTGGACAGAAAGGTTAAAGCAATAAGAACCTGTGGTCACTGACCTTCCTTGGAGCCTGGTTTCTGAAAGCACTTATGTTGATGTGTCAGCTGAACTCTCTAGGGCTTACAGGAAAACTCCGTTCTATTCCAGAAGCTGCTATGAGCCAGTGGCTATGAACTTGTGGCCCAACCACAGGGAATCAGGAACTTGTGAGTTACAGCCCAGACTCAACTGATCCTCACTGACTAACCTCAGGCAAGTTACTTAACATTTGCCTGTCCCTTATTTTCCAGCTGTAAAATGGGAAAAATATTTCCTCATTCAAGTTAAGCAGAGTAAGTTGATCCTGCTATCCTCTGGGTTAGTGTTCATGAATGTTTGTTTCTTTGTTTTTTTAATAACAACTTTAAGAGCATAATGGGATTGATATTTTATTTTCTAAAGGTTGCCACATAAAAAGTAAAATAATTAGAGATGAACTAAATTAAGTCAGGTATATAGAAATGCACATGAATAATATTTTTTGAGCTATGCTATAAACACTCATTGAATTAGGACCCTCCCTGTCAATGATAATGTGACTTCAATGAAGACAAGATTTGAGGGGTTACTTTATTACCTTTACTATACCCCCATAATCTAGAAAAGTGCTTACTATATAAGACATGTTCAATTAAATAGTTGCTGGATAAATGTATGAATGAATGGATAGGTGAAAATTAAATAATGCTCCAAGAATATTGTAGATAAGAATATTATAAATTAGAGTTCTTTATTTTTCTATATAAGAAATATTTTAAAATAAGCAGAATCATAACCACATCAGAACATTAAAAATTAATATAGAAATTGAAGTTATGAATTTATGAAACTTTTAAATTTTTTATGCACTCTTTCGTTGTTGCTCAGTCACTATGACACCATGAACTGCAGCACAAAAGGCTTTCCTGTCTCTCGCTATCTCCCAGAGTTTGCTTAACTCATGTCCACTGAGTTGTGATGCTGTTCAACCACTTCATCCTCTGTAAAGAATCCAACTGTAATGCAGAAGACCCTCATTCCATCCCTGGGTTGGGACAATTCCCTGCAGAAGGGATGGTTACCCACCCCAGTGTTCTTGCCTGGAGAATTACATAGACAGAGAAGCTTGGTGGGCTTCAGTACATGGGATCACAAAAGAGTCAGGGTTGACTGAGCAACTAACACATTCACTCTTTGCAACTCTATGGACTGCAGCCCTTCAGGTTCATGGGATTCTCTAGGCAAGAATACTGGAGTGGGTTGCTATTTCCTTCTCTAGGGGATATTCCTGACCCAGGGATTGAGCCTGCATCTATTATGTCTCCTGCATTGGCAGGTGGGTTCTTTACCACTAGTGTCACCTCATTCACTCTTTGCCTACACGCAATTCAAAATTATCTTGTAACAATCTAAGCAGTCTGCCAAATTTATACAGTTTTCCTGCTTCTGTATACTTTCATATCCTAACTACTCACAAAGCACTTATTAATACATTTTTTCATGACAGGTATTGATTCAGAGATATCACAAGAGCAGAAAAGTTATGTGGAAAAGTGTGAAATGAAGTTATTATTTACTTATAATAAATATTTTTGGAATATAAAAATGATAGGGAATTTTGTACAAAGGAAAGTTGCAAAATTCAGTTCAGTTCAGTTCATTTCAGTCACTCAGTCGTGTCCAACTCTTTGTGACCCCATGAATCACAGCACACCAGGCCTCCCTGTCCATCACCAACTCCCAGAGTCCACTCAAACCCATGTCCATTGAGTTGGTGATGTCATCCAACCATCTCATCCTCCGTTGTCCCCTTCTCCTCCTGACCTCAATCTTTCTCAGCATCAGGGTCATTTCAAATGAGTCAGCTCCTCACATCAGGTGGCCAAAGTATTGGAATTTCAGCTTCAACATCAGTCCTTCCAATGAACATCCAAGACTGATCTCCTTTAGGATGGACTGGTTGGATCTCCTTGCAGTCCAAGGGACTCTCAAGATTCTAGGCATTAACAAAATATCAAAGTATTTTTCTAAAATTACTTTATTGGTGGCAATAAAATTTGCCTTAATATTTTTAAATAGTTTAACATTTCCCAGTTAACTCCAGAATTTTCCCTTTTTATTCAATTTCTGTTGTATCATAAAGCTGTTTTAAAAAGTGAATAAAATCAGTAATTGGGAGATGGGTCTTAAATTAGATACTGACTAAATAAGGGGGAAAAGGAAGTTATTCATTTATTTTATATATACAAGCAGCTATATGCAGGTTTTTAGCTTTTACTTCATAATAATCTTTGATGACAGGGCTTCCCTGGAGGCTCTGTGTTAAAGAATCTGCATGCTAATGCAGGAGATGAAGGTTTGATCCCTGAGTTGAAAGATCTCCTGAAGGAGGAAATGGAAACCCATTCCACTATTCTTGCTTGGGAAATCATATAAACAGAGGAGTTTTGGGGGCTACAGTCCATGGGGTTGAAAAAAGAGTCAGACATGGCTTAGAGACTAAACAGCAACAGCAATCTTTGATGGCATTAAAGGAAAAACCAACACATCATAATAGAGTTTAGGGTAAAACAGGAAGAAAAGAATTGCTTAGCCTTTTGCTTATGGCGAAAAAAAAAATACTTGTCAGCTAAGTACGCATTCTTTTCTTGTGGGAATTTAAGAACTGCATTGGTAATGACTCATATATTGAAAAAAAAAAATCAAACCAACTGAGGTGGGGCTTTTGGTTACATGAACTTGCCATAATTCTTCTTAATGAGAACAAAAGAAATACCCTCTTGGATGTAAATATGTTTTAAAGACATACTAAGGGTAATTGCTGCTGACATTTTGCCCTGAATATAAATGACTTCCAAAAAATACTCAGGTTCTATTAAACTTTTCTTTTCTATGCTCTTTAACATTCTTCTGATCACAGTGGAAGAAAACCTCCCATCAGTGCTAGTAGTTTTAGTACCCCTCATCTCCAATTAATCTTCTTAATAATAACCAAAGGTTATTTAGGAACAGTGAATTCTGTGAAACAGGAAGGAAGGAGGCAGGACACAACCTTTGAAAGGATGGCATAGGCCCAGGACACAGTATAAACTGATTAGAACCAAATGGGTCCACAGGCAGACAAATAGACTTCCACTAAGCCTTGAACCTCAGTATATGGTCATTGTAACACATCAACAAGTTAAATGACACACCCAGAGGCACCATGACAGTTCCAAGGCTGCTCATCAAAGACCAGAAAGTAGGCAGTGGCCCAATTCCTGAAAATCTCTGCGCCCTTCCCCAAAATAATTAGAATAATCCTCCCACTCGTTGGCCTATGAAATTACCCAGCCCATAAAAACTAACCACACCACAGTTTGAGGACACTCTTGCACTCTGAGATGGCCCACATTCCTTCTGTGAAGTATTTCCTCTCTAGATAAATCCATTTCTTACCTATCACTTTGTCTCTCACTGAATTCTTTGTGCAATAAGACATCAAGAATCTGAGCTTCAAGTGCTGAAACCACATATATGATCTCAATTGGAAGACCATGGACTCAAGTTCCAATTAGACTTGGAGTTTCAAGACTTGGCATGTGGATCAAGTCCAAATCTGAGGTGTATAGTTTCACTTGCATGAGTTTTTTCTTGCTGCTGTAACAAACGATCTCAAACCTAGAACTTTAAACAATACTCATTTATGATCTCACAGTTCTGAGGGTCAGAAGGCCTGGATCATACACTCTGAATTCACAAGGCCAAAATCAAAGTGTCGGTAAGCAAGGGCTATAATCTGAAAACTGAAGGAGAATCCACTTCAAAATCACCTCAGTTCCAAGCCGAATGAAGTTCTTTGTGCCTGTAGGTGGAAGATCCCAGGGTCCTTACCCGTTATCATATCAGTTCAGTTCAGTCGCGCAGTCGTGTCCGACTCTTTGCGACCCCATGAATCGCAGCACGCCAGGCCTCCCTGTCCATCACCAACTCCCGGAGTTCACTCAGACTCACGTCCATTGAGTCTGTGATGCCATCCAGCCATCTCATCCTCGGTCGTCCC
>SJXQ01003411.1:0-46569 GCA_006408695.1 Aepyceros melampus
CTGTCTTGATGACTGTGGCTTTGTAGTAGAGCCTGAAGTCAGACAGGTTGATTCCTCCGGTTCCATTCTTCTTTCTCAAGATGGCTTTGGCTAGTCAAGGTTTTTTGTATTTACATACAAGTTGTGAAATTATTTGTTCTAGCTCTGTGAAAAATACCATTGGTAACTTGATAGGGGGAAATATACCGTGTTCATGGATTGGAAGAATCAATATAATGAAAATGAGTATACTACCCAAAGCAATCTCTTACATTCTTTTTTTGTCTCAGTAGGCTCTAGTTGCAATAATAAAAATAATAAAATGAAATATATGAAGCATCCACTATGGTGGTGGCTTCTACATAGACTCTCAAAAAATGTATCTGCTACTGTTGATGCAGTTTTTTCAAATTTATTTGATTGAAGTATGTTTGATTTACAATTTTATGTTAATTTCAGCTATACAGCAAAATGATTCCGTTACTATTGTTCTTTAGTTGCTAAGTCAAGTTCAACTCTTTTGCAATCCCATAGACTGAATCCTGCCAGGCTCCTCTGTCCATGGGATCTTCCAGATAAGGATACTAGAGTGGGTTGCCATTTATTCCCCAGGAGACCCTCCTGATCCAGGGATCAAACTTATATCTCCAGAATTGCAGGATTTCTTACCACTGAGCCATCAGGGAAGACTGACTCAGTTACACACATACCACACACACACACACACACACACACACACATATACATATGTATGTTCTTTATATTCTTTTCCATTTTGGTTTATCACAGGGTATTGAATATAGTTCCCTGGGCTATACAGTAGGACCTTGTTTATCTACCCTATAAATAACAGTTTGCATCTGCTAATTCCCACATCTACATTTTTAATACTATTTTTTCCATCATGTTACTCATATACATTAAGAGTAATAAGACTGAGTTACAAAGAAAGATGAGCAAAGACATTTCTTAAAACAAAATGAAAGGTGGTTGTTGAATCACGACACCGGGATTCTTGGCCCCCGGAGGAGAAGAATTCAATCCAGGGCCAGAGACAAGGCTTGATCGCTCAGAGCTTTTGTGTAATAAAGTTTTATTAAAGTATAAAGGAGATAGAGAAAGCTTCTGACATAGATATCAGAAGGGGTAGTTTGCATCTGCTAATCCCACATCTACATTTTTAATACTATTTTTTCCATCATGTTACTCATATACATTAAGAGTAATAAGACTGAGTTACAAAGAAAGATGAGCAAAGACATTTCTTAAAACAAAATGAAAGGTGGTTGTTGAATCACGACACCGGGATTCTTGGCCCCCGGAGGAGAAGAATTCAATCCAGGGCCAGAGACAAGGCTTGATCGCTCAGAGCTTTTGTGTAATAAAGTTTTATTAAAGTATAAAGGAGATAGAGAAAGCTTCTGACATAGATATCAGAAGGGGGCAGAAAGAGTACCTGCGTGTTAGTGTTAGCAATGGAGTTATATACTCTCCAGTAAATCCAAAGAATGTCTGGAGGTTGTAAAGTCCTCATCAGACCTACTCCCATAATTTACATTTTAAGATAACAGAATTAGCCAGAGGGTTTAATCCAGAGACTGTCCTCAGGCAGAATACATTGTTGTTATATAATCCGTGTAAAGAGCAGGTCTGCTCCCATAATTTACTAAATTAGCCAGAAGGTTTAATCCAGAGACTGTCCTCAGGCAGAATACATTGTTGTTATATAATCCTAAGGAATGTAGAGAAAAAGTTTGTCCTTTCTTCCTCCGTAAGAATTCCAGACCCCTCTCTCCTTTGGGACCCCTAGACTTTTTATCAACCTGCCTAGGAAATGATTCTCTCAAAAACAATAAAGACTTTTCTTTTTTACAGCAACTGGTTTTGAGTTTTATGTTATTTAACCTCAAGTGAATAAATTCCACCCACATATTATTAAAGAATTGGCAGCTTTCTAATGTTTTCCTAAAATTATATCAACTAAATTTTGCCAATGACTGTGTGATTCTTAAATCCATATTTTAAATTGGATTTTTATAGATGTAAAAGTTAGGGCACCTTTAAAAATATATTGTCAGTTTATGATTTTGGTAGGGGAAAGCTGGTTAATGAATTTGAATGTGCTGGGCATTGGAATTCACTTCCAGCCAGTTCTGTGTTAGAACTGGGTATATCAATTCATAATGTGCTCAGCATAGATGTTTTATTTACTGGGTGCATATCCCCATACCACATCCACATGGTCATATAGATTTTCTCACTCAAGCCCCAGAATCCCATGTGCATTTGCCTACAGCCTAATCATGTTCTATATCCCTGCTTTCACTGAAAATTTAAAGAAAAACTACTTTGTCATAGAATCGTGTGATATCATTATGTACTAACTTTGCACATTTTCTAATAATAATGTTTAAGATAGAAAAAAAAGAGGAACTTTCTCTCAGAATAAGAATATTGACTCCTTTAACATTATCAAGAATATATACCATTGCCTTTTTTATAATTCTTTTTTTTTAAAGGAGGACAAAGCAGAACTCTTATTGCAGTCTGCATATATATTCCTGCATTTATAACTCTGTATTTCCTTGTCTGGAATGTCTTTTCCTCCCAGCCCAGCAAACCCCTACTTATCAAGAAAGGCCCATCTTTTTATTACTCACTATGGGAACCCTTTCCCAAGCCCAGTAGGTGAGATTCATAGCTCTTTCTTCTGCTTTACCCTTGAGACTTCTTTAGGCCCAACTGTGTCATTTAACACAGTGTATTATAGCTTTTCATGTAGGAGGCAGTCTCACCTGGGTTCTCATCTTCTCTATCTTTGTAGCCTAGATTACCGTTCCATACATGTTTATTCATTTTAGCATTCATTTACTTATCAAATATTTATTCTGTTCCTGCTTTATTGACTATGCCAAAGCCATTGACTGTGTAGATCACAATGAACTGTGGAAAATTCTGAAAGAGATGGAAATACCAGACCACTGGACCTGCCTCTTGAGAAACCTGTATGCAGGTCAGGAAGCAACAGTTAGAACTGGACATGGAACAACAGACTGGTTCCAAATAAGAAAAGGAGTATGTCAAGGCTGTATATTTTCACCCTGCTTATTTAACTTATATGCAGAGTACATCATGAAAAATGTTGGACTGCATGAAGCACAAGCTGGAATCAAGATTGCCAGCAGAAATATCAATAACCTCAGATATGAGATGACACCACCCTTATGGCAGAAACTGAAGAGGAACTAAAAAGCCTCTTGTTGAAAGTGAGAGGGGAGAGTGAAAAAGTTGACTTAAAGCTCAGTATTCAGAAAACGAAGATCATGGCATCTGGTCCCAACACTTCATGGCAAATAAATGTGGAAACAGTGGACACAGTGGCTGACTTTATTTTTCTGGGCTTCAAAATCACCGCAGATGGTGACTGCAGTCATGAAATTAAAAGATGCTTGCTCCTTGGAGGAAAAGTTATGACCAATCTAGACAGCATATTCAAAAGCAGAGACATTACTTTGCCAATAAAGGTCTGTCTAGTCAAGGCTATGATTTTTCCAATGGTCATGTATGGATGTGAGAGTTGGACTATAAAGAAAGCTGAGCACTGAAGAATTGATGCTTTGGAACTGTGGTGTTGGAAAAGACTCTTGAGAGTCCCTTGGACTGCAAGGAGATCCAACCAATCCATTCTAAAGGAGATCAGTCCTGGGTGTTCATTGGAAGGACTGATGTTGAAGCTGAAACTCCAACACTTGGCCACCTGATGAGAAGAGCTGACTCATTGGAAAAGACCCTGATGCTGGGAAAGATTGAGGGCACGAGGAGAAAGGGACAACAGAGGATGAGATGGTTGTATGGCATCACCAACCTGATGGACATGGGTTTGGGTGGACTCCGGGAGTTTGTGATGGATAGGGAGGCATGGTGTGCTGTGCTTCATGGCGTCACAAAGAGTCGAACATGACTGAACGACTGAACTGAACTGAACTGTTCACTTTACCTATTGCTACATAACAAATCACCTTCAAACTTAACAGTATAAAACAGCAATCATTTTATTATCTCTTGTGGTTTCCATGGGTCAGGAACTGGGGAAAGGCTTGGCTGGGAAGTGTTTGTTCAGAGCATCTCACATGTTGTAGTCAGGCTTGTGTTGGGGCTCCAGTAGCTGGGGACTGGCTGTGCACTGCTTTCTCTCTGGCCAGCCCATGGCTTCTCTATGGGCTATTTTGGTTCCACATGGGCTAGTTTGGGTTCCCTCAAAACATAGCAGCCTCAGGGGAAGCTGAAATATTTTAGGCCAATAAGAGCTTCAAGAGTGAATATTTAAGCAAGCAAAATGGAAGTTTGATCGCCTAGGCTTCAAAGACACAAAACTTTATTTTCCTTGCATTCCATTGGTTACCAGTGAATTCCCCACCTAACCATATTCAAAAAGAGCGGAGTTGGACTTCCCGTCTTTGTGGGAGAATGGCGAGATTCTAGGAGAGCATTTAGGACGGGAAGTCCCTCTGTGGCCACTTTTGAGAAACGCAGTCTAGCACACCCACCACATGCCTTGCGTTGTGCTGGAATGGGAGGAAACCACAGTGAACCAGACAGATATGGTCCCTTCCTCGTGGAACTTGCAGAAGGAGAGACCACATTTAATAGGGTGAAAATGCAATTATATTAGCCACCAAGGGGCAAAGTTATTTAATTATATAGGATATTTCAAGAAGGCCTCTTTAAGGAAGTAACTATTGGACAAAAAATTAATAGTAAGAAGCAGTGGTTCCTGCCAAGATGTGCCATTCATGAGGAGGCACTGATGAAAACAAAGGCCAGGAGATGGGAGTGAAATTGAGTTATTTGAGACTCAAGAGCAAAGCCAGTGTGACTGAAGTATCATGCATAGAGAGGAAGAATAATTAAATATGGGGTCCCAGAGATGGGCTGACTCGTTGGAAAAGCCCTCAATGCTGGGAAAGATTGAAGGCAAAAGGAGAAGGGAGCAGCAGAGGATGAGATGGTTAGATAGCATCACCAATTCAATGGATATGAATTTGAGCAAACTCCAGGAGATAGTGAGGGACCAGGGAGCCTGGCGTGCTGCAGTCCATGGGGTCACAAACAGTTGGGCACAGCTTAGCAACTGAACAACAGTAGCACCAGAGATGGGCGGAACCCAGAAATGGGATCCTTGAAGACCGTAACAAAACTGTTAGGTTTTATTTTAAATGGAATAATAAATCATTGGAGATTTTAGCGCAGAGTGTGTCATGCTCTGGTTAAGACCACGCTGGCTATAGTGTGGAGAGTGGGTTGAGGAGAGAAGGAGGGAAAGCATGATGACTCTAGTTAGGAGGCAACTTGGAGTTGTCCAGGCAGTATTTACTAGAGGCTTGATTTCGAATAAAGTGTAGGAATTGGAGAAAAGGTTACTGTGCGTATTGTGATCGAGCTGGATAAATTTGTACCTCAGATACAAAATTTCTCACCAGACCATCAGATTTTATTGGTGGTTGTGCATGAACTAAATGCACCGCCTTCAGCCATTAGGTTGTGAGTCTCTAAAGAGTGGGAGCCAATCCTTAGCTCCTCTGAGTTTTTCAGAAAACTGTGTTGTAAGTGCTCAACATATATTTGTTGAAACAAATTTTATTCTTTTTTTGGATAGTTTCGTATATCTTTAAAGTACCTATAAGTTTCTTATTTAATTTATTGCAACAATTTCTTAGAAATGGGTAAAATTGATTTTTTATAGATTTATACTTGAAGCTTCCTATTAAAATATGAAAAGTGCTGTATTTTTAGTTTATTCTTCCCCCCTCTTGAAGCCCATAATAGAAAGAGGGGTGGAATGGATAGGATGGTTGAATGACTGATTAGGTGAGCTGGCATTGCACTTCTATCAAAAAAGGAATAAGCATGTGGACTGGCACTGATGGTTGCGGCCTCCTGCATTCTTATGCTGGAAAGGAGTTATTCATAATTTATAATCTGTTATATAAATTCTTCATAATCTTGTTATATAAGTTCTAATCAGTTGGTACACAGAGTTACATTTCTTACTGCCTAACAAATTTTAAAATTAAAAGAAATGATTTTGTACTTTCACCTGTTTCTCATTTACTGATATTATTTGCAATGTTTTATCTTAATGTAGACTACATTAATATCTTAATGTAGACTTAATTGCTGAACAGTTTTTGTTGGGGCATGAGAGTGTTTGACCCTTTGTAAGTCTTATAATTCTGAGAAAAAAATCTCTAATTGAAGTTGAATATATATAATCGTCTTGTTTTGAAGAAATCATTTTCTTACCTTTTACATTCAAATGCTAAAGAAGGAAGCCCCTTTAACTTGAAGATTGTACTGGGTACTTAATTTTCTGCAGTATTTCTTAATTTACATAATTGGGAAAATTGTTTTTAAAGCTTGATATTAAGTATGTTTTTCTAGTTTAGGTTCTTGAAACACCTTATACCTCACTAAATTTATTATTTGCTTATGACTCTACTGATTTAATAACTTTATATTTTCTAGTTAATTTCACTTCCTGACATCATGCCTCATTCCAAAGAGTTTGAGGATAATTTATCAAAGTACTCACAAAGTGAACATTGAGGAGAAAAATCATGCCAGAGTTCCAGTTTCCTAGAACACAGGTTTCACTGAGACAGAATAAATTCTTCCCAGTAAATCCTTTTTGCTTATCACACAGCATGGTCCATAGTCCACATTCATTAAATACTTACAGAATGAATGTCTGAGGTTGGTGTACAAAACATATGCCAACAGATTAATTCACTTAGTTGAGATCCACAGTGTTGACTCAGAGCTTTTAACAAATGAGCAAAGAATAGTACTGCTAATAACAGAATCCATGCTGTCTGTAAGATTGAATGAAGCCATTTGATGAGGAGATATGCAGCTATTCCTAGGCAAAAACATGCAAATGAATAGGTCCCAATTCAGTGGATTGTGATGGAGATAACATTGAGTATAAATTAATGTCCTTAAGATGAAATATGACTTTCAAAGTTTTTTTTTTTTTTTCCTTTCCCATAATGCAAGGATAACATTGAGTTTTAAGGCTTAATACTCTTAAGGAATAGGTAGCCATTATTTTTAGCTAATTTTCCATGAAGCTTATTTCTCACATATGTGTTATAATAAGCTTGAAAATAGAAATTATTCCAAGGTGATATTCAGTGTCAAGAATCTTGGAGAAAGAGAAAGTGATGCTGTGAAAATGCTGAGTCAGTTGGACTAATGTTAAAGTTTATATCATCTAATTAAGGGTTGGTGGATTACAGATACTGTGTCAAAATAGATGATGATGATTAAACCTCTGTGTGAAGGAGGGAAAAGCAAGTTCAGGTTATTGGGGCTGAGATTTTTCCCAGAAAACTTTGTGACTCATTCCAGTGAGTGGATGAATGTGGGATCTAAGACTCTCCCTTCTGTGTAATATCAATACTCTCTCTTGTGCAAAATAATTTATAAGTAGCCAGTAAACAAATGTACATAATCATTATAAAAAGAAAAGCTCAATAAAGCACAGCTTAAAAGACTCACACTAAAACATCTAAAACAAAGAGATCCTAAACACACCTGTGTCATCAGATGAGTTGAATTTCTACCAAGAGTTGCTAACCTGGTGTCCACAGAAACATAAATGATGCATCCTAAATTTATCAGATCTGTTATTATTATAGTTGTTTATGTGTGTGTGTTTTCTGCAGATGGAGTCCTCAAATTTTTCAAATATTCAAAGAACTTAGTGTCCCAGATAAACACTGCATGAAGTTGTAAATGAGCCACTGAAACTTTGATGGACATCTCTAAAAGAGGATGACTTTAGAACTGGAATAGAAGGGTCACTCAGTTTGTACAAAAACCTCATTCTCTCTATGTAGAAAACTGTCTCTGAACCCTTCACATTGGTTAAGACAAAATTTTACTGAACAGGTACTACGTGCATGGCACTGACTTCTAGTAACTTGTATGTTTTAGAGATTTGGGCACTTTAGCTGAGAAGCAATTCAGAGATATTGAACAAATTGTTAAGTAAGCTATAAGAACTGACTTAGCAATATACAGGAATTGAATGGCTCCAGGAATCCTGCATTGCAACATATTGTCACGGCAAGTGCTAAAATGAGTGAACTAATCATTATTTTCATCCTTATGTTACAAATCAAAGTCTGAAGTGGGTGAGTCCAAAGGACAGAGCCTACATTACTGTTTTTAAAAGTGTAGCCCCAAATTAGTAGCACCAGAACCATCTGGGAAATTAGAAATGTAACTTCTTTGCCCCTAATCTGGTGGTGGGCCAGGAGGGGGTATTTGAAAAACCAAGTCCTCCAGGTGAATGGTGCAAAATCAGGTTTGATATGGGCACAATAAAAGACAGAAATGGTATGGACCTAATAGAAGCAGAAGATATTAAAAAGAAGTGGCAAGTACACAGAAGAAATATACAGAAAAAGATCTTAATGACCCAGAAAACCACAGTGGTCTGGTCACTCACCTAGAGCCAGACATCCTGGAATGTGAAGTCAAGTGGGCCTTAGGAAGCATCACTACAAACAAAGCTAACAGAGGTGATGGAATTCCAGCTGAGCTAATTCAAATCCTGAAAGATGATGCTGTGAAAGTCCTACACTCAGTATGCCAGCAAATTTGGAAAACTCAGCCATGGACACAGGACTGGAAAATGTCAATTTTCATTCCAATCCCAAAGAAAGGCAATGCCAAAGAATGTTCAAACTACTGCACAACTGTGCTCATCTCACATACTAGCAAAGTAACGCTCAAAATTGTCTAAGCTAGGCTTCAACAGTACACAAACCAAGAACTTCCAGATGTTCAAGCTAGATTTAGCAAAAGCAGAAGAACCAGAAATCAAATTTCCAAAATCCATCAGATCATAGAAAAAGCAAGACAATTCCAGAAAAACATCTACTTCTGCTTAATTGACTATGCTAAAACCTTTTACTGTGTGGATCACAGCAAACTGTGGAAAATTCTTAAGGAGATAGGAATAATAGAAACCTCTGCCTCATGAGAAACCTGTATGCAGGTCATGAAGTGACCCTTAGAACCATTAGAACTGGACATGGAACAATGGACTGGTTCCAAATTGGGAATGAGTATGTCAAGGCTGTCTATTGTCACCCTGCTTATTTAACTCACATCATGCAAAATGCCAGGCTGGATGATGCACCTACTGGAATCAAGATTGCCAGAAGAAGTATCAGTAACCTCAGATATGCAGATGACACCATCCTTATGGCAGAAAACAAAGAGGAACTTTCCATCAAACAAAGACCTCTTGATGAAAGTGAAAGAGGAGGTGACAAACGAAGATCATGGCATCCAGTCCCATCACTTCATGGAAAATAGATAGGGAAACACGGAAACTGTCACAGGCTTTATTTTCTTGGGCTCCAAAATTGCTGCAGATGGTGACTGCAGTCATGAAATTTAAAGACACTTGCTCCTTAGAAGAAAAGCTATGACAAAACGAGACAGCGTATTAAAAAGAAGATAAATTACTTTGCAAACAAACATCCCTATATTCAAAGGTATGATTTTTCCAATAGTCATGTATGGATGTGAGAGTTGGATTATAAAGAAAGCTGAGCGCCAAAGAATTGATGCTTTTGACTTATGGTGTTGGAGAAGACTCTTGAAAGTCCCTTGGACTGAGGTTTCCTAAAGGAAATCAGTCCTGAATATTCATTGGAAGGACTGATGTTGAACCTGAAGCTCCCATTCTTTGGCCACCTGATACAAAGAACTGACTCATTGGAAGAGATCCTGACGCTCAGAAAGATTGAAGGCAGGAAGAGAAGGAGACAACAGAGGATAAGATGGCTATATGGCATCACTGACTCGATGGAAATGAGTTTGAGCAAGCTCCAGGAGATTGTGAATGCAGGGAAGCCTGGCATGCTGCAATCCATGGGGTCAAAAAGAGTCAGACATGACTGAACAACTGAACAGCAACAAAAGTTTGAAAAGGACTTCCTAAACCCTTCTCAGGTTGCTCAGTTATAAGGAATCTGCCGTTGTAGGAAACACATTTGATCCGTGGTTTGAGAAGATACCCTGGAGTAGGAAATGGCAACCCACTCCATTATTCTTGCCTGGAAATTCCCATGGACAGGGAAGCCTGGCAGGCTGCAGTTCACAGGGTGGCAAAAAGTCTGACATGACTGAGCATGCACACAAAGTTTGAGAAATGCTGCAGCTCTGTTCCATATTTCCCTTTTGGCTAGGATAGGATGGGGACCTTAATTCATATTCCTACCAAGACCACATACAATAATGGAAGAGAATTCTCCAAAGAAAGATCAGTGTCGGCTACTTAAGAAGGTGCATAGATTCTGGGCATCCAAAAAATACCCAGCACCTTCTACATTCCTCGAGTCAATGACATTTCTCTTTTGCATGCACGATATCTTGCTTCTATAGTTATTGTTGAAGGTGGGCTCCATTCCAGGACTGCTCGTCTCTAGGAAGAAGAGCATTCATATGGATAACACTTGTGTCTCTCTTCAAAACCTCCCCAGAGAAACCATCTGACTCCTAAAATTGGGTGGAAGACCTTGAGATTATAGCTCAGATCTCTTCCTTCTTTCTTTGTGGGTCTGTCTGCCTCTAGAGAATGAATATGTTCTGCTGTTCTCTTTTGAGAAGGCGATGGCACCCCACTGTAGTACTCTTGCCTGGAAAATCCCATGGACAGAGGAACCTGGTGGGCCGAGTCCATGGGGCTACTAAGAGTCGGACATGACTAAGTGACTTCACTTTCCCTTTTCACTTTCATGCATTGGAAAAGGAAATGGCAACCCACTCCAGTATTCTTGCCTGGAGAATCCCAGGGACGGAGGAGCCTGGTGGGCTGCCATCTCTGGGGTCGCACAGAGTCGGACACGACTAAAGTGACTTAGTAGCAGCAGCAGCTGTTCTCTTTACTGTACAGGAAGGGAGCTTGCCCTTACAGGGAGGATCTGTGCTCATATACCTGTGCCAGGAAGTCTCAGTACAGTTCAGTTCAGTCACTCAATCATGTCCGACTTTTTGTGACGCCATGAATCACAGCACGCCAGGCCTCCCTGTCCATCACCAACTCCCGGAGTTCACCCAAACTCATGTCCATTGGGTTGGGGATGCCATCCAGCCATCTCATCCTCTGTCATCCCCTTCGCCTCATGCCCCGAATCCCTCCCAGCATCAGGGTCTTTTCCAGTGAGTCAACTCTTCGCATGAGGTGGCCAAAGTACTGGAGCATCAGTTCTTTGAAAGAACACCCAGACTGATCTCCTTCAGAATGGACTGGTTGGATCTCCTTGCAGTCCAAGGGACTCTCAAGAGTCTTCTCCAACACCACAGTTCCAAAGCATCAATTCTTTGGCGCTCAGCTTTCTTCACAGTCCAACTCTCACATCCATACATGACCACAGGAAAAACCATAGCCTTGACTAGACGGACCTTAGTCGGCAAAGTAACGTCTCTGCTTTTGATTGTGATCCACACAGTCAATGGCTTTGGCATAGTCAATAAAGCAGAAATAGATGTTTTTCTGGAACTCTCTTGCTTTTTCCATGATCCAGCGGATGTTGGCAATTTGATCTCTTGTTCTTCTGCCTTTTCTAAAACCAGCTTGAACATCAGGGAGTTCACAGTTCACGTATTGCTGAAGTCTGGCTTGTCATCTCCATATCTGAGGTTATTGATATTCTCCTTTTCCTATTTGGAACCAGTCTGTTCCATGTCCAGTTCTAACTGTTGCTTACTGACCTGCATACATGTTTCTCAAGAGGCAGGTCAGGTGGTCTGGTATTCCCATTCTTTCAGAATTTTCCACAGTTCATTGTGATCCACACAGTCAATGGCTTTGGCATAGTCAATAAAGCAGAAATAGATATTATTCTGGAACTCTCTTGCTATTTTGATGATCCAGTGAATGTGGCATCCAGCTAGTTCCTCTGCCTTTTCTAAAACCGCTTGACCATCTGGAAGTTCATGATTCATGTGTTGCTGTAGCCTGGCTTGAATAATTTTGAGCATTACTTTACTAGCATGTGAGATGAATGCAGTAGTTTGAGCATTCTTTGGCATTGCCTTTCTTTGGGATTGGAATGAAAACTGACCTTTTCCAGTCCTGTGGCCACTGCTGAGTTTTCCAAATTTGCTGGCATATTGAGTGTAGCACTTTCAGAGCATCATCTTTCAGGATTTGAAATAGCTCAACTGGAATTGCATCACTTCCACTAGCTTTGTTCATAGTGATGCTTCCTAAGGCCCACTTGACTTCACATTCCAGGATGTCTGGCTCTAGGTGAGTGATCACACCATCGTGATTATCTTGGTCATGAAGATCTTTTTTGTATAGTTCTTCTGTGTATTCTTGCCACCTCTTCTTAATATATTCTGCTTCTGTTAGGTCCGTACCATTTCTGTTAGTTCTTGGGTGAGGTGTTAGGATACCACAGCTGCTCACTTAAGCAGTTTTGAACTACCTTTTCCTGTAATACAGCTGACATCTTGATTTGCATTGATTTGATTCATTAATCTCTGTTTCAGGCAGAGAAAAATAGTATCAAGTATGAGGCCCGTTGAATCTTATTAAATATTCTTTATGAGGTTTTCTTTGAATACATGAGCCATCAGAGAATTATTGAGTTGTTGTGTTTGTTTGTTTTACTAACTCATTCATCTGAGTGTTTGTAATTTTTGCAGATTTACTGTATGAGAATTTTAATGTTTCTAATGGGTTGTTGCTGAGGCTTCATGAATTACTTAAATAGTTTTATATAATCTTTCGAACTGGAAATCTCTTTTTAGGGGCCTTTTGTTCTATCGATATGCTCCATTTTAGGAGAAAATCTGTTGTCACTGTCATAACAATAAATTTAGCTCCAGATATATTTATTATGATAGATACATATTTGGAAAAGTTTTATCAATGTAATCAAAATGTTCTTTTATTGTTGGTTCTCTTCTTATGACTATGGGTAAGTATTAATGTGAGAAATGCATATTTATTTTGGCTACAGAGTCAGGCCACACTGTATTGTTTCTTTAGGACTTCAGGTGCCTGTTCTGTGTAACATGTGTATCCAACAAAGTAACAGAGCTGCATATTATTATCCTGATACTTACTCAAATATAGGATAATTAACTGCTGAGTCTTCTCTACTCTGTCTCTCTTTTCCTTGGAGATTTTCTCATCAATAAATCACTAAACTAACACTGTTGAATTCATAAGATGAAAGCTCCAAATGGTATAGCTAAAAGGATGAAAATGCTAATATTATTTTCCTAAATACTGTTTGTAGGTTATCTTTGAACTCAATGGAGAGACATTATTTACCAAACATACAGGAGTGAGATTGGTTGTAAATGAAAACATACGCTATATGCTCTTTGTCTCTGACATTTATTTTCTCATGCATTTTCATCAATTTATATTTGCTTTTCTTAAATGTCGTTATTTGTCCTGTAGTTATGCATCATGAGTACTTTTTTTCTTGTTGCTAATTGTAAGCATCCGTCTCTTACAATATGTACTCAGAAAGTGAAGTCCAAAATAGCCTTGTTATTTTCTATAGAGCGGTTTAATCATTACAGTCTCATGTGATCTCATCTCCACTGAGATGAGCTTCCTGAGAAAATATAGAGTTGCCGTGTGTTTGTTAAAATTCAAGTTGAATAATTTACCGTAATATTCAGAACCTAGGCAGGGGGAAAACAATGTTTTCCTGCCTTGCATGCATAATACTCCATACTTTTTCCATTCTGAAACATAGTGTGTTTTTATGCTAAAATGTCATCATATAGTACAGGTCAGTGTTGCATAGAGAGCAGTCTACTTTCTGAGCAGACAGTTTTTAACAGCCATAAATTTAATGCTATCACTGAATTACAGAATAGACCATTAAAGAAGCATAGAGCAATTAAGTTTCCTTATTCCAAACCAACCGTCGACTGCATGAAGTTAAGTGAAATACTTAACCTCTTTTACTACAAAAGGAAAAACCAGTGAAAGGTTTCATATAAAGTTATATTATAAAACTGATTGAGGAGATAAAATGCCACAGTGATTAAAATTACACATTTCTCGAATCAGACCAGAGTACCACATTTCTGAATTTCAGTCTCATAAATCTTCATTAAACTTTTTGTGCCAAGACTAGAGTCACTCATGGTTATCTACATTTTCAGCTCTACCCATTTGCAGAAAATCATGTTCCCAGAAAGCGCAGAAAGCAATTTCATTTATAGTGAAGTGGTATAAAATTTTCACTTCGAATCTCTGTAGGGAAGCATGGGTTATTGAAGGTTTTCTGTTGAGAAACAATTACTCTATCCATTTACTGAATATTGTTTATTTTTATGTTGTGTGAAATACCCTGTGGGCCTCTTAGAATTGACTGGAAGAACCAATTGAGGAAGAAAATATCCAATTAGCTCAAAATTTTACAATGTACAGAGTTTGCATTCTTTGAGAGTCAATATGTTTGTTTTGGAGTTTTTGTGTGATTCCCGAGGTACCAGCCTTGCCTTTTAAACTGTTACTTATCTTAACGTAGCTGTGAGTCTAGGCCTGCTTGTTTAGAGTTATTAAACCTCATGCACTAAAGGATTTCTAGTTCTTACAACAGTAAATAGTTCTATATTTGTGGTCAAAGGTTGACAGTTACACTAGTTTATAGCTTGAGAAGATGTCTGAAAGTGCCTGTCTGTGCTCTGTGGTACCCAAATGGAGAAGCTCTATGCTTAAGTTGAATATTTGTTCAGGCAACAGTAGACATCTTTACTTTGTTTTATGGCTTACTAATCTCAGAAGTGGTTGATTGCCCACCTCCTGGAGCTTCCAGATAAGGTTGCCTCAGCCTTTCAATGTCTTCAAACCTTCTGATGCCATATTTCTGACATCAACTTGATTTTTTTTGCTTGCCTGTTTGTTTTCTTTTGTTTTAAACATGAAAATTTCCAGCAAATCTCCACTTTCTTTTTAGAGCAGTGGGAGGAAAAATATACTGACTGAAGCTATAGATCAAGGACTGTGTTCTTTGGAGATCTTGGTCAAAAGTTTAACAAGTACATTAGCAACCAGAATCAGTCAGGAACATTGCCCTTGTTCATTCATTTATTCTCATTCCTTCGTCCTCTGAGACATTTCTCAATCAGTTTTCTCTCTTTCCCCACCCCCACCCCGCTTCTCTTCCCCTTATTTTCAGTCCTTTTCCCTTTATTAGCATCTTGCTTAATAGTACAAGTGTATCTTCAGTCCTCTTATCTTAGGAGTTGTTGAATTCTCTTCACCCAGCCTTCTGCTGCTTCATCTTTCCTTTTCCACATATATATTTATGTACGTATGTATAGTTGTGTGTATACACACATACCCATTTAAGAGGGTGTCAGAAGATGAGATGGTTGAATGGTATCAGTGATGCAATGAACATACTCCACGAGATGGTGAGGGACAGGGAGGCCTGGCATGCTGCAGTCAGTGGGGTCGCAAAGAGTCAGAGATGACTGGGCAACTGAGCAACAACAACATACATGTATTTATATAGAGAAAAAACATGCATACGTGCATATATACATAAATATATGTGTGTATAAAAGTCTGCACACTTTCTGAACTTCAGTTCAGTTCAGTTGCTCAGTCATGTCCGACTGTTTGCAATGCCATGAATCGTAGCATGCCAGGCCTCCCTGTCCATCACCAGCTCCCAGAGTTCACCCAAACTCATGTCCATCGAGTCAGTGATGCCATCCAGCCATCTCATCATCTGTCGTCCCCTTCTCCTCCTGCCCCCAATCCCTCCCAGCATCAGAGTCTTTTCCAGTGAGTCAACTCTTCGCATGAGGTGGCCAAAGTATTGGAGTTTCGGCTTTAGCATCAGTCCTTCCAAAGAACACCCATACATCTCCTTTAGAATAGACTGGTTGGATCTCTTTGCAGTCCAAGGGACTCTCAAGAGTCTTCTCCAACACCACAGTTCAAAAGCATCAATTCTTTGGCACTCAGCCTTCTTCACAGTCCAACTCTCACATCCATACATGACTACTGGAAAAACCATAGCCTTGACTAGACAGACCTTTGTTGGCAGAATTATGTCTCTACTTTTGAATATGCTATCTAGGTTGGTCATAACTTTCCTTCCAAGGAATAAGCGTCTTTTAATTTCATGGCTGCAATCACCATCTGCAGTGGTTTTGGAGCTCCCTCAAAATAAAGTCTGACACTGTTTCCACTGTTTCCCCATCTATTTGCCATGAAGTGATGGGACCAGATGCCATGATCTTTGTTTTCTGAATGTTGAGCTTTAAGCCAACTTTTTCACTCTCCTCTTTCACTTTCATCAAGAGGCTTTTTAGTTCCTCTTCACTTCTGCCATAAGGGTGGTGTCATCTGCATATCTGAGGTTATTGGTATTTCTCCCGGCAATCTTGATTCCAGCTTGTGCTTCTTCCAGCCCAGCGTTTCTCATGATGTACTCTGCATATGAGTTAAATAAGCAGGGTGACAATATATAGCTTGACGTACTCCTTTTCCTATTTGGAACCAATCTGTTGTTCCATGTCCTGTTCTAACTGTTGCTTCCTGCCCTGCATATAGGTTTCTCAAGAGGCAGATCAGGTGGTCTGGTATTCCCATCTCTTTCAGAATTTTCCACAGTTTATTGTGATCCACACAGTCAAAGGCTTTGGCATAGTCAATAAAGCAGAAATAGATGTTTTTCTGGAACTCTCTTGCTTTTTCGATGATCCAGCAGATGTTGGCAATTTAATCTCTGAACTTACTTCCTTGTAATTTGTAAAGTTCTCAGTGCCTTGAAATCTGCCTTCACGAATCCCATCTCCTCTCTACACTGACTCTCTAAAGGTACATAATCATTTATTCATTCATCAAGCTTTATATTTGAGCATCTCTCTGTACCAGAATAGTTCAAGGCTCTAGGAATTTAGTGATGAAAAATCCTGATAATATCCACTCTCCATGCTTCAAAAGACCTTACCATCTCTAAACTCACAAGAAGAGGAAAATATTAGCCAGATAAGTACACAGGTTTATAATTGGCCAGTTGCCCATTGCTATGACAAAGCACAGATGATGTATAATCAGTAGAGAAAGATGTAATCCGACTCATGTGTTCAGGGAAGTGACCAAAATCTGATTGAGTACACTTTTATCAAACATAGGTTTTATAAAGGCCCCAAGACAGGAAGCACAAAAGCAATTAAAAGAAGGCTTGAGTGATGAGAAAAGCAAACAAAGCATAGAATTCATGAGGCCTTTTGTAGTTAGAGAGGCAGGGTCCTGATGGGAAGATACAGCTAAGGCTTAGGATGTCATCTTTTTCCTGCAGGTAGTAAGATGCCAGGAAGAAGGTCTAAGCCAGAATTGGGCAGGAGGGAATAAGGCAGGATTAGTGATCAGATTTCTATTTCTCTAAGCTTACTCCCCATGTTTTTCCAAAGAATCTTTGTATCTTAAGCTTTCATTCATGTGTACATCCCTGCAGGCTTTTCTCTTTCAGTTATTATTGCACGCTATTTAAGAAAATATCTGTTCTATGATAAGGTATAAAGAGATTTTTTTTTTAATCATCCCTTTGCAAAAAGTGATCAGATTACATTTCACACCCAGCAAAGAGGGCAGGGCCTCTGGAAGGAAATTAGATATAGCACCTTTTTAACAGGATCTTAGAATTTTTAACCCTTCACTGTAGTTCTCCAAATTGAGATAAAATAGTGCTGTGTGTTCTCTGGTTAGCTGTCCAAGCCATTGCTTTTAAACCTTTGTATTTGAAATATACCTGGATGTGTCAAAAAAAAAAAAATCATATGAACTGTTCACAGTCATGCGTATCTCTACCCAGGATCACGAACAGGTCCCTCTGTGCCAGCTCTGATTCCACTGCAAGCTTCCCACCAAGAAAATATAACCAAGATGCAAGTAAAGTGAATCATAAGCTATGAAAAATACATACAAATTATATATATACACACATACACATATGTATATACATATACAGCATGAATCTGTATCTTATGTATTTTGATACATAAACTTGTCCTAATAGTCACATTTTTTGACACACACCTAAGTATATTTCCACAAATAGGATAATATTTAGAGATTGAGTTGACATCTTCCAACTCTGGTCTAAGGTCCTCAGCATCTTTCCTGTCTCCTGTACTGTGTCACCCAGAAGTGGGAGCATTGTTTTTACCAGGATTTACACTTATCATGCCATGCTGATGCTGGAGTTGCAGATCTTTTAAGAAGCTTACCCCTCATTTGGATATGACACTCAGGTAACAGAGATGTGAACCATAACGATAAAAAGTATTCAAAGCATTACATGCGTAATATAGATAGTAAAGATTTTAGGGCTTAAAAGAGAAGGAAAATAATTCTGAGTAGACGAGATGGGCAGTAAAGATTCATGAATCAGACTAATGACAGGTCAGCTCTTTCTCATTCTTTCTCAGTTCAAATGGCACCTTTTCTAAGAGGCTTTTTGGAAGCACTCTCTCATGGAAGCATTCCCTGTGGCCATTGCTTTTATTGTATCACCCCATCTGAATCTTTCTGATTACTTCTCAAAAATCTGAACTTACCACATTTACCGGTTCCATCACTTACTGCATGTGCCACTCACTAGACTGTTCTTTCCACGAGGTAGGGATTTTCTCTCTCGCTCACTCTGTGATCTCAGAGACTCTGATGGTGTCTAGCACATGTAAGGTACTCAGTTCTATGTCCTTAGTTAATTAGTTAAATGCAAAAGCCTTAAGTACTTTAAGCGTACACTCAAATTCAAATGTGATATTCATTTATGTTGTCCAAATTCTCTGCAGTATTTCATGGGTGACCATGTGCATGTTCTTTGGCAAAATTTGGATTTATACTGGGTTAGATATGACTTTCCCAAGTTCATCATTAAAGGCCAGGGAGTTTCTTGTTTCTCATAAGCTATTCACATTTAAGGAAAATAGTGTCCTGTCTACTTTTAGTTTTCTCCAAATTGAGAAGGCTAAACCATGAGTAATCTTCACCATATAGTTTTGGAAAACATACCACACTTATATGTTAAAGGCATCCTTGACATCAGGTAAAATGCTTGGTATTGCTTTTAAGTAAATTTGTGTAAAAATGTTGAGAAATACTCAAACTGGTAGAATGTCTTTTTTTAGTCATCTGTGCGCATGTGTATGTTAATTTTGTTTTAATTTTCTTTATACCCAAGAAAGCTAAGTGGCTGCTTTATCTTGCTTTAGATATAGTAGCTAAGGGTGATACTTCTGTTAAAAAATTCTATTTACTTTGGGGAAAATAGTGTCCTCTAGACATTTATTTGTTTCCTTTGTATTTCCTTTAGAACTTCTTTTCTAAATGATGGAGGACTCAAAATTGTCAACGTAACTAAAGCTGATGCTGGAATATATACCTGCATAGCAGAAAACCAGTTTGGGAAAGCAAATGGCACAACACACTTGATTGTTACAGGTAGGTGCCTTTCTTAAAGACTTCTTTACATGGGGATATGCTGTGTGCCTTTTTACTAAGATCAAAGGGAAAGAATGTTTCTCATGATACACAGTGCATTATAAAGGCCGGCCTTATGTTTGGCTCAGATGGAAGAGAATCTACCTGCGATGCGGGAGACTCGGGTTCGATCCGTGGGTCAGGGAGATCCCTTGGAGAAAGGAATGGCTACCCACTCCAATATTCTTGCATGGAGAATTCCATGGACAAGGAAGCCTGGTGAGCTACAGTCCATGGGTTTGCAAAGAGTTGGAGATGAGACGACTGAGCCACTTCACTTTGACTTTTCACTTTCATGCATTGGAGAAGGAAATGGCAACCCACTCCAGTATTCTTGCCTGGAGAATCCCAGGGACGGTGGAACCTGGTGGGCTGCCATCTATGGGGTCGCACAGAGTTGGACACGACTGAAGTGACTTAGTAGTAATAGTAGTAAGTGACTAACAGTTTCACATTTCACTATCTTTAACAAGTGACAGTCAGAGAACAGTTCTTAATATTTCCTTATATCTCACAGTGTGTACTGGGAATCTACAAGTTACTAGTTGGCATAATGGTCAATAGAACTGCAAGTAGCATTGCTGCTCCAATACTTTTATTTTGTGCTGTTCTATGATGTCAAATCTTTTGTACACTTTTTCCCTTTTCAGTATCTTTAATATTTTCTGGAAATGTTTAAACCTCTGAAATAATCCTTGCTATCACTCAGAGTTACTTAGAGTTGTGATTATACTTTTGTTCATTTATTCGTCGAAGAAAAACATTGAGTACCTACCTTGCTTGGGTTATCCTTCCCAGCTGGTGCAGTGGTAAAGAATCTGCCTGCCAGTGCAGAAGACTCAGGAGATACCATTTTGATCCCTGTGTTGGGAAAGATCCCCTGGGAAAGGCAATGGCAACCCACTCCAGTATTCTTACCTAGAGAATTCCATGGACAGAGGACCCTGGCAGGCTATAGTCCATGGGGTTGCAAAGAGTCAGACACAACTGAGCAGCTAACACAACGCAACAACATGCTTGGGTTATTCAGTAAACAAACTGACAAGATGCTGCCCACATGTACTGTACCTTCTTCCAGGGATACAAAGAAAATAAGCAGTATATAAATACACTGTAAGGAATATAAAGCAAGGAAATACTTACACTGAAAACAAAATTCACACAAGCAGAAAATACCAGAGGAGTGTTTGAGAAACATAAGCTGGAGCATGAAACCAGGTGATCGGAGGAGAGATGTGAGCCAAGATATCATGGGGATGAAGGAATTCAGTTGATTTCTTAGGGACATTCCTGTAGAGGTTTTGTAACCCTTGTTAGCACTTAGTTGGACTAAGGTTTTAGTTGGAGTGAAAAGTAGAGACCGGTGCAGAGTTTTGAGCAGAGAAATGAAATGATGGAAAGTGTATATTTAAAGCTTTACTTTCACTGCTTAGTAGAGAACAGACTATGGAGAGTCAAGGGCCGAAGTGGGAAGAGCCCAGGAGACATTGCAGTAATCCCAGTGGGAGTGATAATGACCACAGTGAGAGTGGCGGCAGCAGCTGATGAACGGGAGGCATTCAAATCTAAATATATTCTGAGTGTGGAGTCATTGGCATGGCTGACACACTGGATATGAGTGCTCAGAGAAGCATCCGGCAGGGTATGTGGTGAACAACAGGAAGAATACCAGCCCAAACAACCAAGATAAGAAAGGCTGAGGGGCTACAGGGAGGGGTAGGAGGAGCATCAGGAGATTGCTGTTGTAGAAAACATAGTAAATGACTCTTTTGAAGACTTTTGCTGTGACATGGAGCAAGAAACGGGGAGTAGCAATGGAAAAGTCGAGTCAGAGAACTTTGAATTTATACAAGATGAAGGACTGTGATGAATATTTGCGCATGTGGATATTTACATTTGGGAAGAAACAGAAATTAATTAGCATTTTAACTAAGTATCCTACCTATTCTAAACATTTTTTTTTGTAGTATCTCAAAAGTTTTGAGTCTATAAATCTTGGTAGTAGTACATTTCCCAATCATTGAAAATACAGTGATTTCTATTTCTACTCTTATATTTCATGAAGCAATAAAACTAAAATGAAATTGATTTTGTAATAGTATTGTAACTCTTGTTTACAGGTGACTTTAATTTTTAAACTTCTATTGCCTATAGGTTTAGCTATCCTAATCCTTTTAACAAGAATTTGTGTGTGCAGTGAAATATATTATGGGTCTTCATCAAAATGTCTGTTTTAATCTTGAAGACTCTTCATCATATAGAGGTATATTTACACATATATATATATCTATCTATACAAAGATACACACTATAAGGGAGATTAACAATATGCCTGTGAAAATTGCTTTTATCAAAATAAAAATGCTGAAGCTTTGCTTAACAGTTTATTATTTCCCCAATAGAACCAACGAGAATAACTTTGGCACCATCCAACATGGACGTCTCCGTGGGTGAGAGCATCATTTTGCCCTGCCAGGTGCAACATGACCCCCTGTTAGTACCATGTTTACCTGGTATTTCAATGGGGCCCTCACAGATTTTAAGAAAGATGGATCTCACTTTGAGAAAGTTGGTGGGGTAAGTCGTGACAAGTTCCTCATGCTTTTTACACGTCTCTGATGTTTTGTCCCTATAGAAATATCAGGGACATACGTGTTGTGCCAGAAATGTTTGTTCTTTGAGACAACTAGGGTTTCAATTCTGTAGTGATCTATGATCTAACTTTATCATTGTCATTACCAGAAAGTGATCACATTTACTTCAATCTGTAAATTATAATTTTATTTAAAATTAATGTTTGTTGTGTTTATGTTAAATATTACTTTAACATAAACATAAATTTGTGTTTGTGTTAAAAGTACTGTGTGATACTTTTGTCATTAGTATTCGCTTCCAGAAGGGAAGGTGATCTTATGCAAGTGTTTATTTTCAACATAAAATGTTATGAAATTAAATGAAGTTTACATTTATGAAGTGCTTCCAATGTATCAGGCCAGGTTCTTCATCCCAGTTAATTCTTGCAGTGGTGCTGGATGTTAGTGGTAAGAATTGTCATTTTGCAGGTGTTTAAACCAAGGATTTGTAAACTTATTAATCTGCCCAACATCACTGAGCTGGTTAGTGATGGAACTTAGATCCAAGTTTAAATATGTGAGTCCCCAAAACACAAATATTTTTCTTCTGGTCCATTCTGTCACCTCATGTGTGATGGTTCTACTTGAGGAAGAATTATAAATGTCAAGGGATAACAGACACATTGAGGAGAACTGCTGAGAAGGGACTCAGTGTTGTGAACCACTCAGAGTCAAAATGCAGACCTCATACCTGGCCACATGTCTGTGAATCCAGAATCACAAGGCCAGCTCCCCTGTGAGCCAGTTTGCATCGACACCAGATTATCTTCACGCATTTTGGCTAAGACGTCAGTGGTGCATCGTTATAAAGTCTGGGTTTTCCCCTTATGGACAAAACAATATGATGGTTAATTCAGCTATATGCATTTGAAAGTATTTATTCAAAGACGTATGTATATACATGGGCCTAGTAATTTGTCAGGATTGTGTGCAACATCAAAGGATGAATGTGTGTGTGTATGCTCAGTCGTGTCTGACTCTTTGCAACCCCATGGACTGTGGTCTGCCAGGCTTCTCTGTCCGTGGAATTTTCCTGGCAAAAATCCTGGAGAGGATTGCCATTTTCTTCTCCAGGGGATCTTCCCAACCCAAAGTCAAACTGGTGTCTCTTGTGTCTCCTGCACTGGCCGGCCGGCAGATTCTTTACCATTGAGCCACCTGAATGGTGTCCCCTTAAAAGATCTGTTCTAATCCTAATGCTTAGCTGTGAAAGAGAATTATTAGTCTTTGTTCCTGGTTCCTAGCAAAGAGCTTCTAAAATCTTTAGAATTTCCAGGGTGATGAAACCTCTTTTGCTCTAATGAAGTGAATCTGTGGGCTCCTGGATAGCTTCAGGATGGTCACGAGAAAGATCAAGCCCTGACTGGAAGCCTGGAATTTCAGCAGTCCCTACCTCAGCCCCAGAGTCCGACACGACTTCACTTTCACTTTCACTTTCACTTTCACTTTACCCCAACCCCATCCTTCAGGAAGGAGGGAGGGGTTGGGGATTGAATTTATGATTGACCAGGCCTGTGTGATGAAGCTCCCATAAGCATCCCCAAAGTAAAGTACTTTTAACCACAGAGAGCTTCTGAGTTGGTGAACATAGCTACATGCTCATGGGTGACACACCCCACATCCACTGGGATAGATTCTTGCACTGGGAACCCCTCAGGATCTCACTCTATGTGTCTCTTCCTCTGGATGTTTAGATGCATTCTTAATGATCCTTTATTAATGTTCAAAGTATCATAAAATAAATACGTACTACCCTGAGCTCTGTGAGTCATTCTAGCACATTATTGAGCCCAAGGAGCGTGTCGTGGGGACGTCAGTTTATAAGTGATTGAGTCTGAGTGAACTCCGGGAGTTGGTGATGGACAGGGAAGCCTGGCGTGCTGCGATTCATGGGGTCGCAAAGAGTCGGCACGACTGAGCGACTGAACTGAACTGAACTGAACTGAGTACAAATGGCAATCTGAGATTCATGATTGATATCTGATGTAGGGCCAATCTTATGGGATTGAGCCCCTAACTTGTGGGCTCTGATGCTATCTCCAGGCAGTTAATATCAGAACTGAATTACAGGACTGCCTCTAACTGAATTACCAGACCTAGTGTTGGAGATTTGCCTGGTATGGAAGACACACACATTTGGTGTTCTACGTGTGTGTAGAGTAGTTGACCATAAAGGTAACACAGAAAGAGTTTGTCCTTTACACTAGTACCTCAGAATGTGACCTTATTTGGAAAGGGTTGTTGCAGAAATTGTTAGTGAAGTTATGGTGATGTCATACTAGAATAGGATGAACCCTAATCCAGTATGACTGTTGTCCTTATAAGACAGGGGAAATTTGTACACAAACACACAGAGAGGAGTTCACCTTATCAGATGGCCCTGTGAAGATGGAGGCAGACACTGTGAAGTTATGCTTCCACAAGTTCTAGAGTTCCTGGAGTTGCCAGAACCTGGAAGAGGCAGGGAAGGGTCTTATCCTAGAAATTTTGAAAAGAGATGTTGATTTCAGATTTCTGGACTCCAAAACTCTAAGAGGATAAAGTACGTTGTTTGAAGCCCCCCAGTTTATGTTACTTTGTTATAGCGGCCCTACTGACCCTCTACAAATGGTCTTCAAGAAATTGGAGATGTTTAGATATCTAGCCACAGTTAAGTACAATTTCCATGCTGTTTCTATTTTATGTCATCTGGCTTGTTTTGTTTTCAAAGTTCTAGTTAACTTTCCAAATTGTTCTGACCAATTCAAGGCTTTTAAGAACTTCATCAGTTGCTACAAAGCATTACCATTTCTTTCACTATTGCTTTAAATGCTTTTTTTTTTTTAAATCACCAATCTCTTCTATCACAATAGGAAAAGGCATATGCCAGTATCTTCTGCCAGCTCTTTCCTCCATGCTTAGAGTTTATCATTTGCCTTTACTTGGAGAGGAGCAATGGGGAGAAAAAAAAAGAAGGCTAGAATGTTACCTTCACAGTAATTGCTTATCCAATCAGAAAAATGTTTCTCCTAACCCAGCTCTTACTCTAATTCATAAAGAATTTGATTTAAAACATTTGCTTCGGCAAAACAAACTAAAAAAATAAAAATCAATTAAAAAAAACAAAACATTTGCTTTTCTGCATATTGTAGATAACAGTATTTGTGATTTATCCTCTGGATTTTAAACTGTTGATAATATTTTATCCAATACAATGTCCTCCATCTGAGCTAATGCTGAAGAAATATATGTTGATATACTAAAAATTCAAAGTATTTTGATTTTATATGCATCAAACATCCTCAAAGAAACATTTGCTAAGACTGAAGTAGACAGCTGCTTTCTTAAGAAGATCTTAGAATTGAGAATATTCAAGATAATAATGTTACTTAACTGCTGCTGTGCTACTGATAGGTTCTACATAAAGTATTAAGTCAGCCATCTCTCTACAAGAGTCAGGTATCTGAACCATGCAATTTCATGAATTAACCCTATCACTTGCCAATTCTGTTCTTTTTCTAACATCCTTGATCTCAGCCTATGAATTTTTTATTGACTTGTCACATTAGTTAACTTAAATTCTCCCATCAGTGTAAAATGTTAAGCCCTATAAGATGACATTACCCTGAAGCACAGGCTATTAAATAAATTGGTTTTCTGTTGCATGAGAAGGGAGTCACATAACAACACTTTATCCTCTGATTGTGTGTTCATTGCAGCATTCCCGTTAATATCTAGAAAGTCTGCTTTTCTTTTATCGCATTGTGTTCATAGATAGATTCCCTGTTTTCAAAAGCAACAGAATGTGAGGGAGGAGCTGGTAAGTGGGAAAGTTGTCTAGAAAGCTGGATAGTCTAAGAGCCATTTTTTTTTTTTTTTAAGAAAAAGAAAGAATTTTAAAAATGGAAAATCAAGCATACAGCTTTACACTGTTTCAGCCACTTGTCCTTGAGACTACTCTGGGTACTCAGTATCATTCGTTTGTTATAAAAAGCACACACCTTTCGGGAAAAACCCAGAAGCTCAAACAACTTCTAACAGTTTAGATTAAATCTGTTGTATAGACTTGTACATCATGCCAAAGGAGTGTGATGACTATTGGAGGAAAGGAAATTGTCGTGTCCAATACAGGTCACCAAGTGAGGGTCATTGGCTTCATGCAGAAAAGGATTCAAGAGCAAGCCAGAGTAAAGTAAAGGCAAATTTATTTAGAGAGATAGATATTCCATAGGCAGAACAGAGACCTCCTCAGAAAGTGCGAGTGGCCCCAGGGCATGGCATTGTTGGTTTTTATGGACTGAGTAATTGCATACTGTAAGGAGTGGGAAGAATATTCTTACTATTCTAGGGAAGGATGCAGAGATCCCCAGGAACTGGGCTACTGCCCACTCTTTGATCTTTTATGGTCCACCTCAGAATTCTCATGGTGCACAAGAGACTGGTTTTGAGTATTGTAATGAAGATACAATAAGCTAAAAGTCAATGACCAGACTGTTCTCCGTTCCACCTTGCATTCAGCTGGTTTCAGCCAGTTCTGTCCAGTTTTTATCACATCCTAAAGGCTGCACCCCTTCTTCATTAATCTTATTGTTGTGTCCCGCCTACTTACCTCCTGTCTCAACTGCAGTTCAGTTTTCTGCTCGGTCAGAATGTATAACATTCAGAAAAGCTTGTTAAGCTAATTGTGTAAAGCAAGTTGACACATCACCAAGGAGAAATATAGGTCAAATACAGGCTTTGTTCCATAGGACAAATCAAAGTTGTATAACTAAGTCAACAGTAAAAGGCTTCCACTTAAGTCCACTGCTGGCCAAGCAAATCTGTTTGCAGGCGCCATGTGGTATAATTAGAGAAGCAGGGAATTTGTGTTCAGGTACAGGTGAGGTCTAGATCCTCTTGCTCACTAGATGATGCCCTTGCCTGGTGTCCTTTACGTTCCCTGTTTTCTGGTTTCTTTTCCCAAAACTTTTTAGGTATTTGCCATGTTCCCTTCCACACAAGATTTTTGGTCCCTCTTCCAACAATACTGTTCTCTCTCCTTTTGCCTGTGTCTAGATATCTTCATATGTAGTTGTGTATATGTAGGTAAGAATGTATGTGGGTTTGTGTATACACTTAAATTTCATATATGCACAGTAATAGGATGAGACACAGCCCCAACAGTATGTTTACAGTAGCATTCTATCATACCCATGTTTAATCAACAGAACTCTATTTCATTCACTCCCCCTCCAAAAAAAAAAAAAGAAAAGCAAAAGAGAAAGGAGAAAGTACCCAGTACCCAGTATAGCATCTTTCTTTCTCAGCTTTTAAATATATCTAAGCTTCTACTGACAAGAAAAAGGGGATAATAGCCCCAAGTACAAGAGAAATGAAAGAACATTATTGGCTGGTACCTAAGGATTTAAGGGCCTGACAACTTAAGTATGCTTTTAAGAACATTCAAAAATAATTTGGCTTTCCATGATAAGTTAACTTTTGGACTTAGACATATTACATAACAGAGACTGACTATAGCTTGAAATTTTCGAACCTAAACATCTCATGAGTCCCCTGTATATTTAAGGGTGTTTAAATGAATTTGCTTTGATAAACCTGATGTGGGGCAGATAGTTTAGAAATGAGGGATGTATAGAGCCAAGCTGTAGAGCTTTATACACGTTTTGTGGAATTGGATCTGTGATGGATTAGAATGTGTGTGGATAAAAGTCACTGAAAGCAATAAGAGGTTTAGCAGTGACAACCAATCTGCCACTCATTGAACTGACTGCCTTCAGTGTGATTTATCTCCCACGGGCCACAATCACAGTCGGGTGACAGCCACTCCTTATGAGCCTGAGTCTTGCTGTATTTCCCAGCCCTCGATGGCAGGAAAGAGTATCTTTGAAAGAAATCCTTTGTGTGTAATAACACAATATGGTCACTTTGACTTGATTAATTTCATAGAATTATTTGGGTATGATGACTAAGGGTTTGAAAATACTAGTTATTTTGCGATACAAAATTCTGCGAGAGGTTTATGTGCATTTGAAATACAGAACCGAGGCAAAGCACTCATTCCAAACAGTTCCAGTGGTAATACACTGTGTTTTTAAACATCTTCCACTTAAAGTGTCATATAAATATTATACCTTGTCCAAATTCAAAATATCAACTGCCTTGGAAAGATCATTAGGAGACTGTATTCAGCAATGAGCCCATAAAGTTGGTGATTAGATCAGAAGAATTATTGTTATTCATCTTGAGCATAGTACAATAGCCCCTCACAATCCCTCCCACAAAGCTATTTGGGGATGTAAAAATAAGAATTCTCCAATGTCTGTTGGAAAAAGGGAATTGCACAAAATAGTTGAAGTTGAGCTTATTTCACTAGAGCTCATTATTTGCCCACCCAGGCATATAGAGACTCAGTTCCTAATTAAGGTGTGATTAGTATCCCAGGGCTGTGTTTATTATGTGCAGTGTTTATTAAGCTCCACTCCTAGTAGAAACCCTGCAAGATTTAAATTTATAAGAAGATGAGCAGAAGTCAGACCAAGTAACTTATAACTGGAGCTAAAATCCATAAAAATAGCCAGAGTTAAAACAAAACCAACACTATGAGTGAAAAAATGTGCAAATACTTATCAGTTATATTTAACAGAAAAAGAAAAGGCTAACAAGTTTTCAAAAAACAATAGTAATTCAGGGCAAACCTTTAACATAAAAAAGGAAATTTATTTTGGAAAAAGTTTGCTCTGCCATAAAGATAGTAATCATGAATCATAATAGTCCAATTAATATGCCATTAAAATGTATCAAGTCGGGAACAAAGAAAAAAGTGAGAAACAAAAATGTCACGTAGTCTGAGAGTTCCTCTTTTAACCATTAACAGATAGTTTGCCAAAAATTAGAAAAAAAACTATTTCATAATGGAAGTAACAGATACATATAAAACATTGATCCTAAAATTAGAAAATACACCTTCTTTTTTTTTTTCCATTTTAAACTTTTTATTGAGAAATAAAATATACAACCAGAAAAAAATACATTAAACATTGTGTAAAGCTTAATAGTTTGCTATTAAATAAGCTATTGTGAAACTACTACATAGAACAAGAAATACAATGGCACCTCAGAGTGATGTGCCCCTCCTCAATGAAAATCTTCCCTCTCCCCTAGATGAAATCAATCTCTTAACTTTCATGGTAATGAACTCTTCATTTTCAGTATACTTTTACCACCAAATTAAGCATCCTTAAACAATATAGTTTAATTTTTATAGATTTTTAAAGCTTATATTATGGAATATTCACTATTAAGTTTTTCTGATTTTTTGTCTTTAACTCAAGAATATATTTATGAAATTAATCCATGTTAATAAATATGGACATATTTCAGGCATTTTTATTGCTGGAGAAGTCACAGTTTTTATATCTGTTTTACTCTTGATGGACATTTGTTGTTGTTCTTGTTCAGTCACTTAAGTCATGTCCAACTCTTCACAATCCCATGGGCTTGAGTTCAGTCGCTCAGTCATGTCCAACTCTTTGCAACCCCATGAATCGCAGCACGCCAGGCCTCCCTGTCCATCACCAACTCCTGGAGTTCACTCAGACTCACATCCATCGAGTCAGTAATGCCATCCAGCCATCTCATCCTCTGTCGTCCTTTTCACACCCTTGTAAATTTTAGAAAATAAAAACAACAAAACAATTATATAGAAAGGAGATAGATGGAGGAAGAAATGGAAGGACGGAGGAATGGCCAAGAGCAGTGGCTGAGCTCTGAAAGATGCTAATAAAGAATAAAGCTGCTAAAACAGCTAAACTTAGAAATGAGAAAGAGCATGTGATAGGTAAGAAAGAATTAATAAGCAGCACTCCATGTTCAAGTCATATGTATGAAAACGCAATTAAATATAAACTTCTGGGAAGAATATAAATGATCAATATTAATAAGAATTCCTTTGTAAATCCATAATCATAAAAAACTGTGTAACCCCCTGCCCCCACAAAAAAGAATTCTAAAACTAGAGTTTCACTGGTATTTTTTTCAATTTTTTTGGCAATAAATAAATTGTATATAAGCTATTTGAAAATATAAAAATTTTTAAATCTTTCTAATTTATTTTATTAGGCTAGTATATTCCTGAGGACAAAACCTGGCAAGATTACAAAAAAATTAGTAAATATGAATCAATTTCACTATTATAGTATGAAAACCTAAATAAAATTTTAGCAAAAAAATCTGAAAAGTTTAGTTTAGTTGCTCAGTCATGTCTGACTCTTTGTGACCCCATGGACTGAAGCCTACCAGGCTCCTCTGTCCATGGAATTTTCCAGGCAAGAGTGTTGGAGTGGGGTGCCATTGCCTTCTCCAGAGGATCTTCCCAACCCAGGGATCAAACCTGGGTCTCCACATTGTAGACAGATGCTTTACCATCTGAGCCACCAGGGAAGTCCAAATAAAATCTGAACATTATACTAAAAGAATAAACTTTATAAGTACTCAGTGATAGTTTCAGAAATGTGCATGCTTCATATCAATAAATATAATAAAATAGACCACTATATCCTCAATGGACATTTATAAGACATTCAATAAAATTAATGACCAATGTAGGAAGAAATAATTGCTTCTTCCATACCTCAAAAATATCTTTAAAGGAAATGCCAGGAATCCTTTTATTTAAACCAGGAACAAGACAAAATACACACCAGTACCATTACCTTGGACTTCACTGATAGCTCAGTTGGTAAAGAATCCACCTGCACTGCAGGAGACCCTAGTTCAATTCCTGGGTCAGGAAGATCTGCTGGAGAAGGGATAGACTACCCACTCTAGTATTCTCAGGCTTCCCTTGTGGCTCAGCTGGTAAAGAATCTGCCTGCAATGAGGGAAACCTGGGTTCGATCCCTGGACTGGGAAGATCCCCTGGAGAAGGGAAAGGCTATCCACTCCAGTACTCTGGCCTGGAGAATTCCATGGACTGTAGAGTCCATGAGGTTGTGGAGAGTTGGACATGACTGAGTAACTTTCACAAAGACCATTACCTTAAATCCATTTGGAGGTTTTTGGACTAATACAGTCGATATGAACGAGATAAATGTCTAATTTGTGAAATAAGGAGACAGAATTATCATTATTTGAGAACAAAATGATACTGCTGCTGCTGCTGCTAAATCACTTCAGTCATGTCCACCTTACTAGTGCTTCTCAAAAGCGAATAGTATCAACTCTAAAAGTTTTTAAAACTAATCAGAGTTCAGTCAACTACTGTTATACAAAAGAAATTCACAAAAAGCAATAGATTTACTTATGTATCAACAATAACCAATGAAAAGTACGGTGGGACAAAAATGTCCCTCAAAAGATAGATTAAAATACATGTTAATAATTTGCACAAGTACAAAAGGTCTAAATAAAGGCAGCTACAGTACTTTCTTAGGATGAATGGCTGGATGTAGAGAAAGACAGGGAAGGAATAATAAAAAAAATCAGTGCTCCTAGATGAAATATAAGAGCTATATATCGTAAGGCTTTTCATTTTTCTTAGATTTTTCCATGGTTCCAAAATGACTATCAGTCAGATTCCACTTGGGACCATTCTGAGGTAAAGAAAAGAAAAGTTTATAGTGTTCTGAAAGAAGAATAATGACAATTGGTCAGCAATTCCCAGGTTGTTTTCTGGAAGATATTTGTTCAGGTATGAATTGCTGGATAGGATTGAAATTATACATATAGTTACATCATTGAATCATCTGGACTCAAAATTCCAACTCTTGTAACCTGTTTCATTCTCCTATGAACTGTTATTTATCTTTCTTTGCCTCATCTATTAAACTTTTGTCTACTCGTCTATAAAACTAACATGATAATATTACTTTATTCTAAGGTATGCGTGAAATACTTAGACCAACTTGTGTTAGCTCTTGCTGCTGCTGTTGTTGTGGTTACTACAACTAGCAGTGCTGGTAGGATTGTTTCTAAAGTATTCTCTAGGAAAACTGCAACAATTTCCAGTTCCATCAGCAGAGCAGGAGGGTGCCTGTTTCCCCAGTCTTTTCCACACATTTTTCCCTTGATGTCTTTAAATTAAAAAATTCCCAAGCAGATGGTTGAGAGTGTTATCTCTTTATGAACAGTTTATCATTTCTCAGAATAAACAATAAAATTGAGAATCTTTCCATTTTGCTTATTAGTAACTTGGATACTTAAGAAAGATTCAGAATTATAACCAACTCTTCCAAATCAAGAAAATTCGGGGCTTAATACTGACTTATGAAACGCATGAAACTTCTGAAGAAAACAACAAAAAAAAATTTACCTAATTTCTAGCTCAAGAAATTTACAAAAGCCCAGCTGCCTGAATTATTATACAGAATATTCAAAAAAATATTTTAAATCTAGCAATAGAGAATGACTTCCCCAGATTGCAAAAGCAAAACACATTGCTTCAAGACAACCATCAGCTAGATAAGACCTATTTTATTTCTGCTAGAAACAACGTAATGATGTTGATATTTGCATATAATAGATTTTAAATCTCATGTATTTTTTGTGTCCCTTAGACAGTGTTCTCCTTAGGTCATAGCAGGAAATCCCTCACTTACACACAAATTCACTGTATGTACTGGTCATTTCCTGTTCCTCTTCCATACACCTTGCAAATCTGTATCCTCTGTTCGATTCTTCCATTAGAAGTCAGGTCTTTTATTTTACAGATTTACAGTAGGTCTTTATATAGTCAAATTCTTAATTATATCTTAGTGTGATTCACTGGAAATGTCTTCTTTTAGTATGCCACTCTTGTGTTAAACTTGTCTATTATTATATAACTCAGAATAAAACTTTTCATTTTCATGTAGTCAAAAAAATCTGTATTGTTCTTTTCCTAAAAGTTCTTATAACTTTTCTTGGATTGAATGGAATATTCAAACTGTAGCAATTTGAAGAGGAATATGAAAATTTTAAAACTAGTATTCATGGAGAGTTACATAAGAAAATTTGGGGAAGTTAGAGGCTAATGCTATGGGAGAGAAAGTTTGGGAGATATGCAGATATTTACAGAATATTTCAGGGAGATTTTGCTGTGAATTTCATATTGTTCCCCACATAACTTCTATAAAATGTCACCACTCCAATTTTAGGAATTGAATTTTTCTCAGGAGTGGGGGTGTCTGTTGTTTATTGTTGATCTTAGGACATATTGAGATTCCACCATTGGACCCATCCTCCAATTAGCCAGTTGAAAACTGTAAACTACCACCAAAGAGATACTAATGTGTATGTTTGTGTATCTATAAATATGTTTGTATGTATCCCAGCACATGAAAATCTAAATGCAGCTATGTACAGATACTTTTAAAAAATCTCTAAAGGACGTTCTGAGTCAGTAATAATTCATTCAGTATTGCTTATAATTCTTTCAGATCTACCATTGTAAATAACAGGTGTTTGCTTGTATCTATGATTTGCAAATTTAAAATATCTCATCTCTGGAGGTGGAGGAACGAACTAGCAGTTTGTAATTTTGGCTTTATTTTTGGGGTGAGGCAAAGATTCATGAATACATTCTGAAAAAGAAAACTTGTCAAAAATAGGCTTAAATCTAACAAATCTAATAAATGAACAAATCAGTCAAACCAAATGAGGAGATAAATGGTATCTGCTAATCATAGCATTATCTTTTATTCATGATGACTTATTATTTTAAAAGCTTTGTTAGGAAATAATTCTCATAATTCAGCTATTTAAAATGTATCATTAAACAGCTTTGGTATGTTTCAAAGAGATCTACCTCTATCATCATCATCAACTTTAGAGAGTCCTAACAACACTTGGCATCCTATAATCTTTACTATCTCCATGCTCCTGCTGCTGCTGCTGCTAAGTCAGTTCAGTCATATCTGACTCTGTGTGACCCCATAGATGGCAGCCCACCAGGCTCTACTGTCCCTGGGATTCTCCAGGCAAGAATACTGGAGTGGGTTGCCATTTCCCTCTCCAATGCATGAAAATGAAAAGTGAAAGGGAAGTTGCTCAGTCGTGTCCAACTCTTCACGACCATGGACTGCAGCCCACCAGGCTCCTCCATCCATGAGACTTTCCAGGCAAGAGTACTGGAGTGGGTTGCCATTGCTTTTTCCTTACTATCTCCATAGTTTTCCTTTTTCCAGAATGTCCTATAGTTGGAATCACGTGGTATATAGCCATTTTGGATTGACTTATTTCACTTAGTACTGTACATTTTTATTTCCTCCATATCTTTTAGTGGCTTAAGAGGTGGCTTTTTTGTGTGTGTACTGGATATAATAGTGTATCCACTCACCTCCTGAAGGGCTCCTTGGTCACTTCCAAGTTTTTGACATTATGAATAAAGCTGTGTGCAGGTTTTGCATGGACATAAGTTTTCAATCTGGTTAAACATAAAGGAGTCAGATGTCTAGGTCCTTTTTGTTGTTGTTGTTCAGTCACTCAGTCATGTCAAACTCTTTGCAACCCCACAGACTGCAGCAGGCCAGGCTTCGTCCTTCACTATCTCCCAGAGCTTGCTCAAACTCTTGTCCATTGAGTCGATGATGCCATCCAACCATCTCCTCCTCTGTTGTCCCTTTCTCTTCTTGCCCTCAATATTTCCCAGCATCAGGGTCTTTTCCAAAGAATTGGCTCTTTGCATCAAGTGACCAAAGTATTGGAGCTTCAGCTTCAGCATCAGTCCTTCCAGTGAATATTTGGGGTTGATTTCCTTTAGGATTGACTGGTTGATCTCCAGGGGAGATCTCCAGGGAAATCTCAAGAGTCTTCCAGCACCACAGTTCTAAAGCATCAATTCTTCAGCACTCAGCCTTCTTTATGGTCCAGCTTTCACACCTATACATGACTACTGGGAAAACCATAGCTTTGACTAGACAGACCTTTACCAGCGAAGTTGTGTCTCTGCTTTTTAATACACTGTGTAGGTTTCTCATAGCCTTTCTTCCAAGAAGCAAGTGTCTTTTAATTTCATGGCCACAGTCACCATTAACAGTGATTTTGGAGCCCAGGGAAATAAAGCTGTCACTGTTTCCACTTTTCCCCCATTTATTTCCCATGAAGTGATGAGACCTGATGCCATGATCTTAGTTTTTTAAATGTTGAGTTTTAAGCCAGCTTTTTCACTCTCCTCTTTCACTTTTATCAGGAGGTCTTGGTTGATGAAAAATTCCTCTTTGATTTCTTTCATAAGGATGGTATCATCTGCGTATCTGAGGTTATTGATAGTTCCTCCTGGCAATCTTGATTCCAGCTTGTGCTTCATCCAGCCTGAAATTTTGCCTGATGTACTCTGCCTATAAGTTAAATAAGCAGGGTGATAATATACAGCCTTGACATACTCCTTTCCCAATTTGGAACCAGCCCATTGTTCCATGTCAAGTTCTAACTGTTGCTTCTTGACTTGCATACAGATTTCTCAGGAAGCAGGTATGGTGGTGTGGTATTTCTATCTCCTGAAAATTTTCCCATAGTTTGTTGTGATCCACACAGTCCAAGGTTTTAGCATAGTCAATGAAGCAGGTGTTTTTTCTGGAATCTCTTGTTTTTTCTATGATCCTACATATGGCAAGAATATGTTTAGTTTCACCTTCCTCCTAGCAGTGAATTATTACTTTTAAAAATCTATTAGATCAATTAAGAATATTTTACTTATTTATATTCTGATGTTCTTCTTTTCTTATTTAGGCCTGTGTTTCTGGCCTTTATCATTATTGTACTCTCTGGAGAGAGACCTGTGGTTTGATTTCAGATATAAATCTGGGAAATTCTTTATCACCACTGCTTCACATGTTACTTCTGTTCCTTTTTTTCCTTCTTCTCCTTCTGTTACCACCATTATACAATTCTTAAGTGTTTTCTTCTTTATTTTCAGTTGTTTCATCTTTTAAGTTTTGGAACATTTGATTGTCACACACACACACACACACTTTATCCTCAAGCTTAAAGATTGTTTTCTCAGCCATGTTTAGACTACTAATGAACCCATCAAAGTCATTCTTATCTCTTCGCAGTATTTTCGATCACTAGCTTTCTTTTTTTAAGAATGCTTTTCAAGGAGACTTTCTTCTCTACAGATCCTTGAGAAAACAGGTGCCTTGTCTTATACTGCTTCCTATAGATGATAGGAACTTGCCCTTCAACTTACACATTTCTTTTTTAGTTTAGTTTTTTTTTTTCCAGAATCTCCATTCCTCTGCTTACGTTATCGTTTTTTGCATAGTACCTATTTTTTTCCATTAAATACCTTAGCATATTAATCATAGTTCTTTAAAATTTCTGTTCTGATAACTCATGTCATGTCTGATGCCTGTTCTGATGTGTATTCAACCTCTTAATACTGTGTTTTTTGCATTTTAATATGCTGTGTAAGTTTTCTTTTGAAGCCCATGAATGGTGTACTGGCTGAAAGAAGTGCAGTGAATTGGGCTTTACAAATATAGTGGGAAAGTATGGTAATGAGAAGGGATGATTCTCTAGTTATGTGTCTTGGTCCCATTGTTTTGGTGAACCTGTCCCCCTGAATTATCAACTTCACCAGTTCTCTGTCTCCTCCTCACCCATTGGGCGAGACAGGATGGACTGCAGCTGTGTGTTTCCTTTCCCCCATGTGGGAAGCTAGATTTGGGTATTTTTCTTAGAAAGAGGTGGTGGTGGTGTGTTGCTGTCATGTGTGACTCTGTGCGACCCCATGGATAAGATTTACTAGGCTATTACAAAACCCCAGCAGGTTAGGCTCTGGTAAAATAGTTTCTTCTGAAGGCAAAATTTGTTTTTTAAGAAGAATATAGTGCTGGGGCTTGTTGTAGAATGGTTCATTTTACCTCCCCCTCCCAGAAGTATGAGATCTTCAATCATTATTCACTATGATGATCCAGTTGAGTTCCTGGAGGTAAAACTCAGAAAAGTGTGGGGAACCACCTATGTCCTGGGTTCCCAGGAGTGTTAGCTCTTAGACTTGTTCTGCTGACCCTCCAGAAATTCATCAGTCACAGTTCAGATTTCTCTACTCCAGTACTGGCTTCCAGGGAAAATTCTGCTGTTGGATTTCTGTTCCAGAAAGTTGTGGTTCTCTGTATTTGCCTGTTGTCTCTCCATTTTAGAGTTAGTGGTTTTATTCTGTGACCTCACTTCTCTGTCAGATTTAAGAGGAGTTGCTTAGCTTTTTACTTGTTGTCAGAACAGAGTGATGACTGCTAACTGTTTATACACCAGTTGAAAATTAGAAGTCAGGGTGATTAGTCTGTTTTTTAATTAGGTTATTTGACTTTTTATTATTGAGTTGTAATTGTCCATAGTGGCTTGGATTTTTATGTCTCAATTTCAGAAAGAAAATTACTCTACTTTACAAGGCGTAATATTTAATTATACCATATAGTTGATCTGGACATGAAAAAGAAAGTGAAGAATAAATGGCTCATTTGGGGCAATTGAAAATTTTAGACACAAAACCCAGGAATTTTAGCTATTTTTTATTACAGTAAATACTCTAATTTTGAAAACCATTTATTAATACTGACTTCAAAATTTTAGGTGATGCTTTTTACTAGAAAAATAGTCTAATGATAATATTTGACGTCCAACTTTCTGTCTTTGATAGCTTACAGTGAATGATGTTGGATTCATGATCTCTGAAGAAGAAGAAGATTTAGCTTCAGGATCACTCAAGAGCTTTTGTGTAGTAGAGTTTTATTAAAGTAAGGAAAGGGGCAGAGAAAGCTTCTGACATAGACATCAAAAGGGAGATGGAGAGTGCCCCCCTCGCTCGTGTTAGCAAGGGTATTATATACTTTTTAATTGATTATTACAATAGATCAAAAGAATGTCTCAAGGTTGTAATGATCTTACTAGACCCACTCCCATAATATACATTTTAAGATAACAGGATTAGTCAGAAGGTTTTCAAGGAGAAACTGTCCTCAAGCAAGATATATTGTTGTTATCGAATCCCTAGTACGGAGTTTAAACGGAGTTTGTTGCATAATCATCAGTTATGGAAAACATTTTATGTGACTAATTTATGTAACATTTTAAAACATTTTATGTGACTAAGACTAAGGAATGTAGAGAAAAAAAGACACTTGTCCTTTCCTCCTCCTTGAGACTTCCTTGGGGACCCCGGACTTCTTATCAACCTACCTAGGAATTGACTCTCTCAGTCTCTCATCTTTTTTTCATATTTTTAAATAAGACTTTGAGATTTTGAGGAAATGACAACCCACCCAGTACTCTTGCCTGGAAAATCCTATGGATGGAGGAGCGTGGTAGGCTACAGTCCATGGGATTGCAAAGAGTAGGACATGACTGAGCGACTTCACTTTCACTTTTCTTTCACTGTGAGATTTTAAAAATCTATATTTCTGGAGTATCAGGAAAACTGTTGGAATATTTTGGTCTGAAGTCATAATAAAGCTAGCATGATCACTTTGTGAACAACTCTCCTAGGAGAGAGTATAATTTTATTCTCTCTGACTGTAGGTATCTTTTCTCTGGCTTATCACACAGGCTACTGACATGAAAGGACATCTAGATCAGGGTTGCTGGAGTTTTTTACATCTATTTTGGTTTCTTGGCATAGTCAGCTTAAAACAACCCTGCAAGGATGAATTTTGATAAACAAAGACTACAGACTCACCATTCTCCCTCTCTCAGAACTGCTGATGGGAGGAAGCCAAGGAAAAGACAGAAAGTAAGAGGACCATTTTGTATAGTCTCTGTAGGTCACCTACCCTCAAAAGAGGCAGTATGGCAGCTACAGAATGGATCTAAAGAGACGTGGCTCGTGGTGTTTTCCAAAAATGGCTACACAAGCACACGTTGCCCAACTTCCTCTTCTTTCACTATGACTTTGACACTGTTTCTCATCAAGTGGTGAAACGAATGCCTCTCCTCTTAAACCCAGGTAGACCTTTGTGGCTGCCTTAACCAATAAAGAAAAAATAGGAGTGAAGCTCTGTGATTGCTGAGTCTAGCTCATAAAAATGCATGCACTTCCACCTCGTTGTATTGGTACAGTTTTGCTTGGAATACAGCCAGCATAATATGAGGAAGTACAAACAGGTAGACAGAGAGGTCTGCCTTAAGAGCATGGCTGGGCTTCCACTCACTAGCCAACGCCACTCAACAGTCATGTAAGCTGGTCTGCCTGTCCCCATTCAAGCTGCCCCAGCTGATAAGGTTTACAGCTGAGATGAGCTGATGATCTCTGCTCAGATTACACATTGTTGAGTGGTGTAAATGGTCACATTTTTTTAAGCCACTAAATTTGGGAAGTAATTTATTACACACCAAAAGTAATTGGAACTAGGAAGTGAACGCAAGATATTTGGCACAAATTGCTTGTGCAAGTTTCCATGAAACAGTGGCTTTTTGTACCTTTGTATCAATGGATTTCATTTTTTATGTGCTAACTTCGTAATTCTACAAGGGACAGATCTACTCCGAGTATATTTTAAACCTCTCGTATCAGGGTAAAAACAACAAAAAGAAAAAACACATTTGATCTGTCAGATGTGATTGCTACTCAAGATGTGCTCCTAGATATTGTGACTTGAAACACCTTCATTCTTTGTCAGAATTGTCACATCAGTTCAGAGTAATCTTAGGGTGATTCATATTGACTGACTGTTTCTGTAGAAACCTATCACTGTGTTGAATTATTTCAATGACTATTGTTTTTAAAATGACAACAAGTACATCAGTGCAGTCTAATGTCAAGGAAATGAGCCTCATGCTTGACCTATAGTACCTGTTTCACAAATATTACTTTCTCACCCATCCTCCAGAATGAAAATATGTACCTTAGTACTTTCCTCTGCTTATAAATCCAGCACTAAACAACCTAACTTGATGATTATTTTATGCATTTACTGACTGTAGAGTTTTAACCTAGGGAGAAGATGTTGGTGACTGTCTTGAGCCTTTTAGTTCCAGGAGGAGTAAAGATGAAGAATATGAAATCTCAGGAGTTTAATGAGTTTTGATACTAGCTGATCATTAGAATTAACTAAAAGCTCTCCATTTCTTGTCCATCCTAATGTAACTGTTCTGGGATGTAGCTTCATGAGTTCTGGTATGTTTATAAAGACTGTCCAGGTGAATTTATTGTATGGCCAGTGTTGAGAACTACTGGCTTCATGATCTGAGTAGCCAAGTGTTTTGCAAAGCACAGATAAGGTACCCAACAGGCAACATTAAACAAAGCAGAGTAAGATCCATGCTGTTTTCAATTTTGTTTCAATCATTTAGGTTAAATCAACGAGAGTATTCAGTATGGTGTTAGGTTTGTCACGAATAATTTTCCAATTCTTGTTAATCTGCCTTTTTAATTAAAAGAGCAAAGGTCACATTCTCAGAGACTTTGAAAATGTACAGCTAGTGTCCATTTACATTTTTGTGGACCATGTCTGTTTGCATGTCTATTTCTACCCTTTTCATTTTATCAGTTAACTATTATTTTGGTCAGCAGTGTTCCATGTTAGATAAAAGTACACATATTTCTGTGTTGACTTCTATATAATTTAAGGTTAAGAAAGTTAAACAGTTTAAGAAAAAATTAAGTAAATAATAGAGCATTTTGTCCTGAGATGTGGCTTACCAAAAATGCAGAGGTGTCCTTCTAATGACTGACATTTAGGAAGCATTGAGGGAACAATCACTTTGAGAACAGACACTAGGGATTGTGAGATCACCAGCTTTCAGTAAGATACTCCATGAACACTACCTTGACCAGGAAAAAAAAAAAAAAAATCCCCAGGTCGTTAATATGAGCTTGATGTTGAAATAGAAGCTGATACCTCTAAGTTAACTTGGATATTGGATACAATTAAATATATGTCTGTAGGGTCTTTGACCAAGCTTTTGTCTTCTGTACGTCACTCTCACAATAGTTATGATAGAAGAAGCTGATATCTAAATCCTATAAAGGATCATTTCAGTTCAGTCACTCAGTCATGTCCAACTCTTTGTTTCCCCATGGACTGCAGGATGCCAGGCCTCTCTGTCTATCACCAAATTTAAATACTCAAAAGTTTACTTTTGGGTTTACTCACAAGTTTACTTTTGCGTTTACTCAAACTCATGTCCATTGAGTTGGTGATGCCATCCAACCATCTCATCCTCTGTCATCCCTTTCTCCTCCCTCCTTCAATCTTTCCCAGCATCAAGGTCTTTTCAAATGAGTCGGTTCTTTGTATCAGGTGGCTGTGGCCAAAGTACTGGAATTTCAGCTTCAACATCAATCCTTCCAATGAATATTCAGGACCGATTTCCTTTAGGATGGACTGGATGATCTCCTTGCAGTCCAAGGGACTCTCAAGAGTCTTCTCCAACACCACAGTTCCAAAGTATCAATTTTTTGGTGCTCAGCTTTCTTTGTAGTCCAGCTCTCACATCTATACATGACTACTGGAAAAACCATAATTTTGACTAGATAGACCATTGTTGCCAAAGTAAGGTCTCTACTTTTTAATATGCTGTCTAGGTTGGTCATAACTTTTCTTCCAAGAAGCAAGCATCTTTTAATTTCATGGCTGCAGTCACCATCTGCATTGATTTTGGAGCCCATTCTGTCAATGTTTCCACTGTTTTCCCATTTATTTGCAGTGAAGTGATGGGACCAGATGCCATTATCTTAGTTTTCTGAATGTTGGCTTTTAAGCCAACTTTTTCACTCTTCTCTTTCACTCTCATCAAGAGGCTCTTTAGTTCTTCACTTTCTGCCATAGAGTGGTGTCATCTGCATGTCTGAGGTTATTGATATTTCTCCTGGCAATCTTGATTCCAGCTTGTACTTCATCCAGTCCAACATTTCTCATGATGTACTCTGCATTTAAGTTAAATAAGCAGGGTGACAATATACAGCCTTGACATTCTCCTTTCAAATTTGGAACCAGTCTGTTTTCCCATGCCCAGTTCTAATTGTTGCTTCTTGACCAGTATCCAGGTTTCTCAGGAGGCAGATAAGATAGTCTGGTATTCCCATCTCTTTAAGAATTTTCCACAGTTTGTTTCGATCCACACAGTCAAAGGCTTTGGCATAGTCAATAAAGCAGAAATAGATGTTTTTCTGGAACTCTATTGGTTTTTCAGTGTCCCAACAAATGTTGGCAATTTGATCTCTGGTTCCTTTGCCTTTTCTAAATCCACCTTGAACATCTGGGAGTTCACAGTTTATGTACTGTTGAAGCCTAGCTTGGAAAATTTTGAGCATTACTTTATTAGTGGGTGAGATGAGTGCAGTTGTGTATAGTTTGAGCATTCTTTGGCATTGCCTTTCTTTGGGATTGGAATGAAAACTGATCTTTTCCAACCTGTGGCCACTGCTGAATTTTCCAGATTTACTGGCATATTGAGTGCTGCACTTTCACAGCATCATCTTTTAGGATTTGAAATAGCTCAACTGGAATTCCATCACCTCCACCAGCTTTGTTCGTAGTGATGCTTCCTAAGGCCCACTTGACTTCATATTCTAAGTCTGGCTCTAGATGAGTGATCACACCATCATGATTATCTGGGTCATGAAGACCTTTTTAGTACCGTTCTTCTGTGTATTCTTGCCACCTCTTCTTAATATCCTCTGCTTCTGTTAGATCCATACCATTTCTGTCCTTTATTGAGCCCATCTTTGCTTAAAAAGTTCCCTTGGTATCTCTAATTTTCTTGAAGAGATCTCTAGTCTTTCCCATTCTATTGTTTTTCTCCATTTCTTTGCATTGATCACTGAGGAAGGCTTTCTTATCTCTCCTTGCTATTCTTGAACTCTGCATTCAAATGGGCGTATCTTTCCTTTTCTCCTTTGCCTTTTGCTTCTCCTCTTTTCATAGCTATTTGTAAGACCTCCTCAGACAACCATTTTGCTTTTTTGCATTTCTTTTTCTTGGGGATGGTCTTGATCACTACCTCCAGTACAATGTCATGAACTTCCGTCCATAGTTCTTCAGGCACTGTGTCTATCAGATCTAATACTTTGAATCTATAAAGGATCATTTATTCCAGTTTATTGGTACCAAAGAAAGTCAAAAGTTTTTTGATGTGAACCAATTGCTTATTACAGCCCTAAATATGACCTCTATAGATAGCTTGGCATCAAAGTTTCAGATGAAACTATTAATGAATCAGATAAACTATTTCTAGTGTTAGGGCCTATCTTCATCTTTCAGTGGTTGCCAGTTATTTCTGTTCCTTGGGTGAGCTGTGTCACAGCCATTTGGGGTGTGTTGCGGGGACTTAACTTGGTTGGTCAGAAATACATAGGTTACTCACATCTGCTACCAATTCCCTCAGGGACCTTCACAGATAAAACTACCACTCAGGATTCAGAAGTAAGCTATTTTTAGACTGTTGCAAGATTCCTGTGTATAATTCACATGCAATGTCAGGGCTTGGAAGACAACCCAGTTGCTGGGATGAATGATTAATATTGGAGTCTGTACAATAACAGGCTGTGTAAAAGTGATTTTAAAAAGAAAAGAAATTCTATTCTGCCTTGCCTTCCAAATTGTTTTCAAAGTACCTTTTTTCCCGCTTAAACTGGCAAATTATGCTTCTTGGCAGCCCAGCAGCAGTATTTATATCAAGAGTGCTTACTAGGGAATTAGTTTTTGCTGAAAATTTGTTTTATTGAAAGTTCATGTTATATTTTTAGGGTTCAAGAGGTTTTCCAAGTTCCAAGGTTTATTTTATACTTTGACTTTTAGCATGCTGTATATCTCGCAATGTACTTTCAGCTTACCTGTATTTAGTGATGAGCTGTCTGCTTCCTTACCTTCACCTGGTGTGGGTTATTATGTAGTATTTTTCTTTCAATACAGAGTGGTTTTTAAATTATATCAGAAATTTCATTACCATCATCACCTAAGAAAATATATGGGAAAATTAACACACTTCTCTTCTATTTCATCTCATGCACTCTGGATTTTTCCTTAGCATTTATTTCAAAGGTGATTTGGCTTATAAATCCATTTACTGTTTATACATGTAACATGTTCTATAAATATGATCTTTACTTGGAGAAATCTATGTAATTAGATGAACAAATAATTAGATAAGTAAGTAATTCTTAATTACTTAGCAAAGCTCTTTGAGTTTTTTCAAGTATAATAAAAAATATACTGTCATTAAGACATGAGTATGAACCTGAAATCAGCTACAGCAAAATTAAATGGAGCTTGTGGTAGTGGGGGAGGCTTATTCATTTGGATTTGTGAATAGTTTATCCCCCTGACATACCCTACCCCTCGCACTCTCAAAGTAGACTGTTTTCTCACCTGTCTTAGAGTCTCTGCTTATGTGTAAGTCTCTTTTATAGACCATTTTTTCTAACCCTCTTTTGCTGGATAGCTTCTGTTCCTATTCAGATATTAACTATCAATATATTGAGACTCCAGAAACTCATAGATTTGTCTGCGTACTTTGACCTTGCATTACACTGTACTTTTACATTGATTTGTAGTAGTCATTTGACTAATGGCCATCTTTCAGCTGTAAGCTCCATGAACATAAGGACTGTTTTTTTTTCCCCTCACCATTGTATCCCCAGTGACTAAAGTATAGCCATTGTTTAATGAATATTTTTGAATCAATGATCATATTTTAAAAGATAGTGCTTTTTAGAAAGAGCTAAAATTCATATGACTTAGGGAAATGTCTCCCTCGTCTTAAAACCCTGTTTAACCTGTAGGAACAGGGCTCTTCTAATACTGAAAAGCTCCATTTTCAAGTAATGCTATGATCAGCAGCGTAGAAAAAGGACTTGCTTTCTGAAAGATTGAAATTATACTGCTGTAGTTTGAGGGAGATGTTTCAAGGGAAATAGAGATAGGGAAATGAAGATTTGCTTCTGTATTGTTCTAATTCTAGTCCATTCTATTTGAGGTGGGGGGAAGGAGAATTTAGGAAAACTGTATAAAGAAAGACTAAAACACTAATTTAAGAGATATTGAAGTAGAGGCTATTTTTATTCCGAGTTATTGTGCTCCTAAGAATTTATTCAAAGATTATTGTTTGTAATGTTTGTAAGTTTCTTTATGTGAATTATGTTTACACTCAAGGGATTACAAGCTTGTTTCTAAATATTTCTAAATAATAGATGTAATTTTACTGATGACTGTATTGAAAAATAATCTATCAAGTGCTGCTGCTGCTAAGTTGCTTCAGTCATGTCTGACTCTGTGCAACCCCATAGTTGGCAGCCCACCAGCCTCCTCTGTCCCTGGGATTCTCCAGGCAAGAATACTGGAGTGGGTTGCCATTTCCTTCTCCAATGCATGAAAGTGAAAAGTGAAAGTGAAGTCACTCAGTTGTGTCCAACTCTCAGCGACCCCATGGACTGCAGCCTACCAGGCTCCTCCATCCATGGGATTTTCCAGGCAAGAATCTGGAGTGGGGTGCCATTGCCTTATCCCTATCAAGTGCTATTATACCACAAATAGACTAAGCCTACTTGGATTATTTTTTGACACTCTTCTCCTATTATCTTTATTGTAATCAGTAATTAATTGCATGTATTTTAACCATTGACAGTGAAATCTAATGAGGACAAGATTGGTTTGTTCAAAGTGACACTTCTTTTTGGAATTCCTTTGTCCTTTTTTATCTTTTTTTTAATGTCTGGGAATAGTCATTTTCATTTTAATAAGTGTCAAATGGTCTAATTAATAGTATTTTCTTATTATTAAGCATTTTATTCTTGTGAAAGAAATTGTAGTTTAGAATTACAGCCATGTTTTTTGACCATTTCAACTATGGTCCTATTTACAGTGGTGTTTTTAGAGCCATAGTTACACATTAGAATAACTGCATCTTGAGAGCTATTATGTTCTCCCCAAAAATACACAAGCTATAAATGTATAGCCTGATGAATTTTCACAAAATGAACCCATTCAAGTAAGCAACAGTGAAATCCAGAAGCAATGGAACCCCTATTACAGAAGTCCTAGTGACTGCTTCATTGCAGTACTAAATATCCCACCAAAGATAGTCACAATCCAGATTTATAATATGATAGGTCAGTATCATTTTACTCTTTTCTATCTGATTTATATCTTTTATTTATGTTGAGACTTGGCTGTGCATGATCTGTGTAGTTATAGTTCATTGATCTTCATGGTCTATTAGTATTTCATTAAATGAATATTTTACTGCTTACTAAGCTGCTTTATTGTGATAGACGTTAGGTTGTTCTCATCCTTTAGCTATTACGGTTAGTACTACCACAGACATTCTTATAAATGTCTTTGGTGAGCATATGCACACATGTCTGTAAAGTACGTAATAGGGGTGAAATTGCTGGATTGTAGATTTTGCTTATATCCTGCCTTAGTTCAGTTCAGTTCAGTCACTCAGTCGTGTCCGACTCTTTGCGACCCCGTGAATCACAGCACACCAGGCCTCCCTGTC
>SJXQ01003412.1:0-15475 GCA_006408695.1 Aepyceros melampus
AGTTCAGCTTTTTAAAATTCCACATATACAAAAGATTATACATTATATGTCTTTCTATGATTTTTTTCACATAGCATAATATCCTCAAGATCCAACCATATTCTTGCAAATGATAAGATTTACTCTTTTCTAATGATTAAGTTAAAGCCTGGAGGGCTGCAGTCCATGGAATCACAAAAAAGTTGGACATGATGACTTAGCAAATGAATAATAATGTTGTGTATTATTCCATTACATATACACACATATATATAGAAACACACACACCATTTTCTTCAGCCATCCATCTGCTGCTGAACACTTAGATTGCTTCCATGTTTTGGCTACTGTAGATAATGCAGGTGCACAGCTGGAGGGGTTAGTCCCAAGCACATCCACAGCAATGGGTTTCAGCTGTGGGAGAGCTAGGCTAGCATCTTGCACTCACATAGCAGTCTACTGCTACTGTGTGGATGATACTCGTAGCCCCTGCCTTCTTCCTTGTCCCAAGCATCTCTACATGTTTCAGCATTACTAGTATCTGGGTATGATGAAACTGAAGTGGGTCCTTCATGCACTACCTTGAAAGGCTGGGAAGCTGGTTTTTCACAACACACTCCCATTTCCAGAGGAACTGTCCTCCAACAGAGGAGTTCCTTCTTGGTACTGTGCAACGTCAGTCATAGAAATGAAATGACACAGGTAAAATAAACATGCTTTTTCTTACCATTTTGGGCAGTTATTCTCAGGTTTTTTATTCTACGATATTGCTGAAGTTTCTTAAAGGAACTCCTAAGCTGTTTTAGAGCTACTTTCATTTGTAGATAGCTATCTAATTATTGATCTTTGTAGCAGGATGGAGTCTGTGGTCTCATGGTTCTCCATTTTGGTGACATCATTCTATATCATATTTACTTATCTGCATGTGTTAAATAATCCTTGAATCCCAGAAATAAACTCCACTTGATCATGGATTATAATCCTTTAAATGTGCTGCTGAATTCAGTTTGATAGTATTATGTTGACAATTTTGCATCCATATTTATCAGGGATTTTGGTCTGTAGTTTAGTTTTCTAGTAGTATCCTTAACCTGACTTTAGTAACAGGATAATGCTGGACTCATAAAATTTGGGAGTGTCCCTTTGACTGTGTGGATCACAATAAACTGTGGAAAATTCTGAAAGAGATGGGAATACCAGACCACCTGACCTGCCTCTTGAGAAATCTGTATGCAGGTCAAGAAGCAAGAGTTAGAACTGGACATGGAACAACAGACTGGTTCCAAATAGGAAAAGGAGTACGTCAAGGCTGTATATTGTCACCCTGCTTATTTAACTTATATGCAAAGTACATCATGAGAAATGCTGGACTGGAAGAAACACAAGCTGGAATCAAGATTGCTGGGAGAAATATCAATAACCTCAACTATGCAGATGACACCACCCTTATGGCAGAAAGTGAAGAGGAACTAAAAAGCCTCTTGATGAAAGTGAAAGAGGAGAGTGGAAAAGTTGGCTTAAAGCTCACATTCAGAAAACGAAGATCATGGCATCTGGTCCCATCACTTCATGGGAAATAGATGGGAAACAGTAGAAACAGTGTCAGACTTTATTTTGGGGGGCTCCAAAATCACTGCAGATGGTGACTGCAGCCATAAAATTAAAAGATGCTTACTCCTTGGAAGAAAAGCTATGAGCAAACTAGAGAGCATATTCAAAAGCAGAAACTACTTTGCCAACTAAGGTCCATCTAATCAAGGCTATGATTTTCCCTGTGGTCATGTATGGATGTGAGAGTTGGACTGTGAAGAAGGCTGAGCGCAGAAGAATTGATGCTTTTGAACTGTGGTGTTGGAGAAGACTCTTGAGAGTCCCTTGGACTGCAAGGAGATCCAAGCAGTCCATTCTGAAGGAGATCAGCCCTGGGATTTCTTTGGAAGGAATGATGCTAACACTGAAACTCCACCTCATGCGAAGTGTTGACTCATTGGAAAAGACTCTGATGCTGGGAAGGATTGGAGGCAGGAGGAGAAGGGGACGACCGAGGATGAGATGGCTGGATGGCATCACGGACTCAATGGACATGAGTCTGAGTGAACTCCGGGAGTTGGTGATGGACAGGAAGGCCTGGCGTGCTGCGATTCATGGGTTTGCAAAGAGTTGGACATAACTGAGTGACTGGATTAAACTGAATTCGATTGCCTTCCTCTAAAGGGATTCAAATAATTCAAATAATCCAAGGCTATATAATTTTAAAGTTCAAGAAAACACTGAAAGAGTTTTTACATAAAAAGTGTAACTGAATAATTATTTCATATTGATATGTGTTATTATTTTAAAATATAACATTCATTATTAATTTTCTAAAACATTTACTTTCATTTGTTGAAATGCTACGGATAGATATGTAAAGGAGGTATAGTACAAGTACTTCTCTAATATATACATGGTCTGTTTGGAAAGGACACATCCACACAGGATAAGGAAGTGATTATATAGGATAGGATATGAATTAATATGTGGTTGCTGATGAAGGAAGGCATGAGATTAAGCTTCAAAATAGAACGTGATGTTTATATGTAGTGGGATTAATTTTCCATCATGCCTCACTGCGATTGGCAGGATGTTTTCTTCAAACTAGGAATAGGAGAACAGGCTGGATAAAATAAGCTATATATATAAGCCCTCTCTGTCACTCCTGGGAATGGAAAGCAGAAAAAAAAAAAAGACACAAGCATTTCACAAGGCCTGGTTTACCAAAAAATGCATGATGCTTTTTCATGAAAAAGTTTTTAGAAATTCACAGAGTTCTTAATCTTGAAGACAATGAGAATTTGTATGATAAAAAGTCCTGCTTAATTTATTTTGTATAATAAAAAGTCCAGCATTTCACAAAATTGTTTAATGACACAAAAAGTTACCCAGTAATACCAATTAACATGCTGTATAGGGTCATCTGATTATTATGGCATTAATATGAATAATATTTGGAATACCTCCTGAGAAATTCTGAATTTGATTGTTTAGAAGTGCTGAGAGGGACCTTTTTTTTTAATTAATTTTTATTTTTTTAGTTTGTTTTGCTTTACAATACTGTATTCGTTTTGCTACACATCGACATGCATCAGCCACAAGTGTACAAGAACTCCCAATCCCAACCCCCACCTTCCCCCTCCCGCCCCACACCCTCTCTCTGGATTATCCCCGTGCATCAGTCCCAAGCATCCTGCATCCTGCATCAAACCTGGACTGGTGATTCATTTCACTTATGATATCACACATGTTACACTGCCACTCTGCCAACCCATCCCACCCTCTCCCTCTCCCACAGAGTCCAAAAGGCCGTTCTATACATCTGTGTCTCTTTTGCTGTCTTACGTACAGGTTTATCATTACCATCATTCTAAATTCCATATATAGTGTAAGTATACTGTATTGGTGTTTTTCTTTCTGGCTTAGTTCAGTCTGTATAATCGGCTCCAGCATCATCCACCTCATTAGAACTGATTCAAATGTATTCTTTTTAATAGCTGAGTAGGGCCCTTTTAAAGAGAACATGAAAGCCTATGGACAACATCATGCAGTTTTTCCTGAGTCAAACTTATCAGTGGGATTACTGAACGGCCCTCCATGAAGTGGTCTTTAAGACTAGAAAAATAATAAAGCTGTTGACCCTGTAAACTATACATCTCAAGAGGAGACATATGCGAAATATGTTTAGGCAGATGGAAACAGTGGGCATGGAGCAACTTAGAAGTGATATATACACGAGAAGCTGGAGTCAGGATATATTATTCTGGTGTTCAAAATACAAAGGTCAACAGACAAAAAGACAAATTACAGTATCTGGATGAGACAAAGCAGCCTGTCTCTTACTCGACAGTGTTTCAGAAGGTATATCTGTACTAATGGAAAAGTCAAAAACAGGATGCTGAAAAGAGCAATGGAGTAGCAATGTCAGCAGCACAGTTAGGCCTTTTTATTAAAAAAAAAAAAAAAGGAAAGAGACTTAAGGGAATACAGAAAGATTGTGATGAAATCCAACATTGTGCTGAAGAAAATGTTTCATAGCACACATTACTAACATCAGACACATTTCTACTAGCAGGAGAGGATGGCATGCCTGAAGAATACTAAGAGAATGAAAATAGAAAAAAGTTATTTTCCTCTTAAGAATCTATAGCTCAAAGAGTTTATCCATTAATCATGAAAGAACTAGTGATTAAATAGGTGTCAATCAGTACTAGTCACTTACAGGAATAAATTATATGCAAACCTGTATTGTTTAGCTACTAACTGATATTATTTGCTCATTGGTTCACAATTTGTTATTATTTATGGACCAATAATATGTAATGGTGACTGCAGCCATGAAATTAAAAGACGCTTACTCCTTGGAAGAAAAGTTATGACCAATCTAGATAGCATATTCAAAAGCAGAACATTACTTTGCCAACAAGGTCCATCTAGTCAAGGCTATGGTTTTTCCAGTGGTCATATATGGATGTGAGAGTTGGACTGCGACGAAAGCTGAGCGCCGAAGAATTGATGCTTTTGAGCTGTGGTGTTGGAGAAGACTCTTGAAGAGTCCCTTGGACTGCAAGGAGATCCAACCAGTCCATTTTAAAAGAGATCATTCCTGGGTGTTCTTTGGAAGGAATGATGCTAAAGCTGAAACTCCAGTGCTTTGGCCACCTCATGGGAAGAGTTGACTCATTGGAAAAGACTCTGATGATGGGAGGGATTGGGGGCAGAAGGAGAAGGGGATGACAGAGGATGAGATGGCTGGATGGCATCACCAACTCAATGGATGTGAATTTGAGTGAACTCCTGGAGTTGGTGATGGACAGGAGGCCTGGCATGCTGTGATTCACGGGGTCGCAAAGAGTCAGACACGACTGAGCGAGTGAACTGAACTGAATATGTAATTCTAATGTAATTAAAATTTGTTTGTGTGTGTGTGTGTTAGTCACTCAGTCCTGTCCAACTCTTTGGGAACCCATGGACTGTAGCCTGCCAGGCTCCTCTGTCCAGGGAATTCTCCAGGCAGGACTATTGGAGTAGGTAGCCATTCCCTTCTGCAGATTATCTTACTGACCCAGGGATCAAACCCAGGCCTCTTTCATTGCAGAAGAATTCTTTACCATCTGAGCCACCAGGGAAGCCACTTAGGTTGTGTTTTAAATGGGAATGTTTAAAACTGGGTAAAGTCAAGTGCGCTTCCCAGGTGGCACTAGTGGTAAAGAACCCACCTGTCAATGCAAGAAACAAGAGATGTGGGTTTGATCCCTGGTCAGGAAGATCCCCTGGAGGAGGGCATGACAACTCACTCCAGTATTCTTGCTTGGAGAATCCCATGGACAGAGGAGTTTGGCCAACCTCAGTCCCTAGGGTTGCAAAGAGTTTGGATAGGACTGAAGTGACTTAGCACACACGAAGTCATGATCTTGGTGCCTGGATGAAACTAATCTTCACTATATCTAAGAGATGAGAGTTAACCTTGTAATGAGGCTGCATGTACTCTCTTACCTGCCATGTATTTGTGTTTCGTATTTTACCTTCAGACAAACAGATGACAGTGTTGGTTCATCTTCACTTAAGGATGGGTTTAGAGGTGTCTGGGCTTCCCTGATGGATCAGACTGTAAATAATTCACTTGCAATGCAGGAGACCCACGTTTGACCCCAGGGTCAGTAAACTCCCCTGGAGAAGGGAATGGTGACCCACTCCTGTATTCTTCCATGGACAGAGGAGCTTGATGGGCTACAGTCCATAGGGTCACACCAAGTAGGACACAACTGAGTGACGAACACTTCATTTCACTTAAAGGTATTTACAAGGTGCTTTCTTTGTGCTGAGTTTTTGTCTTGTATGTGTGGAATATCATATACATGAAATCTACATATGCCACTAAAAAAAAGCATAGTTATGATCTAATTATTAGTACAGTACTCTAAAACCATCATGGACAACATGAGAGCTGTCCTTTTAAGAAAGAGCTACACTTTCTAGGAAACATTTGTTGATCTTTTGTTTTTCTTTGAATTTTATTTTTTTTAGTTACACCTGTTATGAAATGAGGAAGGAAATGTTATGCTTGCATTTTTTAAAAATTCAATCTGGCTAAATGTATCTAAAATATTCATAAAATTAAGCTTTTTCAGGATCAAAAAAAAAAACACATGGTTTCCTAAATTGTTTATGAGAGTGACTCTAAGCCGATGGAGATATTTTGAGCACAAGGTGCAGCAGAATTTTAAATAACTTCCTCTCACTCCTCATCAGTGTCTATATGATTTCTAATCATTCCTCTACACATCAGCTGTGATGAGAATGAATCCAGGTGTGATGAACATGATGTTCTTGTTATTCTGAAGGACGTTTATTTTTATTTGTGCCATTGTGTTGAGTCTTCTCAAGCAATATTTAGAATAAATAGGCATACAAAGCTTCTAAGTTACACCTTCTGTTAGCTCCATTTCTGGGTGGGGGGCAGAACCTTTTCCTGTTTGGATAAAGGTTTCCAATGGAAATAGGCTGAGTGAGGCCAGGACACTAATTCCCCAATTGTGCTGAGTCGTCTGTGGAGTAAGGGAGTTATTTTGTAAGTAGTAGTTTCATCTGAAGTTCTAAAACTCTCCAGAAAAACTGAAAAGAAGATACGTATTTTCCAACATCAACTTCTGTTCATAGAAAACTTTTCAAGCACAGATGTCGATCCATAGATAGAGTTGTTATGGCAAGAGGAACGTTCCATAATTATAGGTAATCATGCAAACCCCTTGGAACACAGATTCCACTTCATTTTTTGTTCTTGAGATTACAGAGTCTTGGGAAAGGGGATATTTTAACTTACTGAGCTAACAGCAGTTCTGAAAGCTTAGTGTAAGGTTTTTTTATTAGGCATATATTAATATTTACTGACTAAACAAGTGATTCTTGTTTATTTTCACAGGATGATAATCTTGAAGTTCAATTCATCCACATGTCTAATGCTTCACTTTTGTTGCTGTGCAAATAGGAAAATAAACAAGAGCTAACTAAAGAAATAAAGCTTAATGTTAGAAGCCCGGTTGATCATACCCAGGAAATGGTTATATTTGGTTGATACTTATGAAAGGTGCATATTTAAGTCTATTAAGATGCATTTCGTTACCTCTGCCAAATGCAAATAGGCTTTCAACCTTTCCAGAGCAGCAGGATTTATTGTACAGTTCAAAGAATGATTCTATCTGCCTTCTGGGCTTTGTGTAGTCTAATTTCATAATATATACACAAATAGGATTTGTTCTCGGAGTAACATTGGGACAGTTTCTGAACTGTAAGCCAGGTGCTTGATGAGCTCCTGAAAATATTTGTTTAGTATTCTGAATAATACATATAATTTACAGTGTTATCCTGAGATAACAAGAAAATGTTATTTCAAATAACAGCTTACTTGGTAAACACAAGTTCCAGTGGAGATACTACCCAGCTATCACAAGACAACATACATTCATTTTAGGGAGCCCATATCTATAACTCATGTCCCAAGAAAATTATGAATATTGCTGTGAATTGGCTGACATTCTGTTCAAATAAGATTTCTCTAGCAGCTACAAAATTGTAAATGGATTAATGCAACTTAATTGCTATGAAAGTACTTCATTGCATTGATAAAAATTACATTTCTATTGACGTGAAGCCAGGGAAAAAAATAATTCTTAAAGGCCACCAGCAAAGTGTAATCAAAATACCTTCAAAATAATTATAATGTAAAGCTTTAATAATATTTATACTTTCATCAGAAAAGTGAAAGTGTTCGTCACTCAATTGTGTCTCACTCTTCGATCCCATGGACTGTAGCCTGCCAGACTCCTCTGTCCATGGAATTCTCCAGGCCTGAATACTGGAGTGGTTGGACATTCCCTTCTCCAGGCAAGAATATTGAAGTGGGTAGACATTCCCTTCCCCAGGGGATCTACCTGACCAAGGGATCAAACCTGGATCTCCGGTATTGCAGGCTGATTCTTTACCATCTGAATTACCAGGGAAGCCATCATCAGAAGTTACCACAAAAATGTTGCTTTCACATATCAATATTCACTTGAATGTTTAAACTTCATCTGTAAATAAGATTTCATTTATACTCTTCCAAGAAAAATAAGGTACACTTAAATGTTTTGGTATAGTTTATTTCAACAATTAACTTTGAAATTTAAGCAGTTTAATTTAGTTCTTCTGTCATTAAAGGTACATTAATTATCAATTCTGAATTTGCTATTTTTTCTGTTCATCTAAGTTTTTATGAACTTCTACCATTTCAAAATACAATTCCAATTAGCTGTTTATCTCTTTGCTTCTGAGATACTTTTTACCAAGATGGTAAAACATGCAAACATATTATTTCTTTCCCTCTCTTTCTCTCTAACATGCATATAACACACACACACACACACACACACCACACACACACATATATATATATATATATTAATAAATATAAAATAGAAAGAAAGTGAAGTCACTGAGTCATGTCTGTTTCTTTGCAGCCCATGGACTATACCCTGACAGACTCCTCTGTCCATGAGATTCTCCAGGCAAAAATACTGGAATGTGTTGCCATTTACTTCTCCAGGGGATCTTCCCGACCTAGTGATCAACCCTGGGTCTCCTACTTTGCAGGCAGTCTCTTTACCATCTAAGGAACCAGGAAATCCAAAAATATATACTATACTTACTAGTTATAATAATCACAATAAGTACAGGGGTTTTTTTTAGCCTACATATCAATCTTAGAGTGATGTGTGATGGAGTCATGTAGAATTGAGAAATGAGACATAATCCCTGCATTATTAGTTTTATATTCCCTTATCATTGTTTTAGTATATCATTTTCTTCCTGACTAATCTCGTAATGGGAGATTGGTATAAAAGTTTAGATATAATAAAATTAATCTAGGTAACCAAAAGGAAAACAAAAAGCTAAAAACTCAGAAAATGCATCCTGTTTAAGGCGCAATTCTAAATCAATGATTTTTAGATATAATTTATAGTTAATAAAAGTATTAAATACATTAAAACACATTGAATTCCCCCAAAGATTAAAGCTCTATTTTTCCATTTCAAGTTCTGGGCCTACATCAATTTTTTATTTCATAGAAAACACAAAATGCATTCCAGGTTTTGGTTTTTGTCCTTTATATATGTGTCAACATTAAATAAAATATATTTCAAATAAATACTGAAAACCAATGAGCAAATGTTATTCTGAATAAAGAATATGAAAAACATAAATTGAGGTCATTCATCACAAATTATGCAGGGTTTGGAATATAGGTAGAAATGGAAAAGACCATCCCTAGAATAGTATGAGGGTGAAACATTATACATAGATGGTGGTTTCATGGACATTAACCCTGGAGTATAACCTTTTGCTGATAAATAAATAAATGCGCAAATCACATTAATACCCCCATACCCAAAAAAAAGCAGTTTAATATTGCCCTGTTACTTGATAATTTAGACTCAAAAGCAACTCAAAAGCAACTTCACTGCCACGCAAAAATCATGAAAATTAAACTTGGCCTTATTCTAGATTATTCAGATATATAAAGTGTTTCAAGGGTGTGCTTTGTTATCTTCTCTTTGTTTATGCTTTTTACTTGAGGAATCCTATTTAATTAGTAAGGATAAGATACAGGTAAGCATTTTCCAAATATTTCAAAATATGACCTTTGTTAAGGTTGTTTTGCATTATAACCGATTGAGCTATACTTGAAAAAACAAGAGGGGATATTAAAGAGTAACAAATGTTTCCACAATCACATTGATCTTAAAGAAGGGTAGCAAGTGACTATGAGTGAGTTAAGTCCCATCCCCAAGGAAACACTGATAGAACCTGTGGTCACATTCCCTGATCTTTTCACGTCCGTCTTTATGGTTCAAACAAATTTGGCAAAGCAGATTATTCTTGCACAGAAACACACTTTAAATCAATATCAGTAGTTTTTCTTAGTTTTCTTATTTGAATCACTGTTAAATTGTAAAACAAAGTAAAAATTAGTATTTTCTTGAAAAGCCAATATGTTTCCATACAAGTTCCAAGGTGCAAAGTATAAACACTGAAGTGGGCAGTAATAAACAAAACCTTGCAGGTCCTTGCTCTATCAGCAAACTTGCACTAAAAAGTCCACTAACAAACATAACTGAGAATATTAAATGTTACAAAATATGTGATAAATGTACCTATACCTTAACAGATACTGAAAACCTGCATCTGTTATGTCACCTAGTGGATAAAAAGAAAATGGCAAGACTATTCCCTGCATATTTGGGGGCAGCAATCTCATTTTTTAGTATATCCTGTACTCTACTAGAAATTTTGTTAAAGCAACTGGACAATGAATACAGGGACTTTGTGTATTCAGGCAAAGGAGGTCAATATTCAAACATAAAGTTATCTATAGTATTGAGATAGAGGAAAAATTGAAAATCAGGTGATTTGTCTTAAAAAGGTTTTTGTTTTTCATAAAAGCCCATTCAAGTCATATTCATATAGAAGTATAGTATCGATATTAATAGAAGATATGATGCCAAGCTGCTGCTAATTTTATTTCTACATGAGTTGACCCAAGGAGAATATCATCTTTACTTTCAACAAATAAAGTTATCATTCCGTAAGAAATGAGGAAGTAAAGCCAAATCTTAATATAGCAAAATCATGCACAGACATGTTTTTTAGAGATTTCAAAACCCAGCCTGTAAGGAACTTTTTAGAGTATTCAAAAATCCAATTATTCCCATGGACAAATGCAATTGAAATACTTTGCCATAGGGAAAAGAAGTTACCTGATCAATGTCAAATATAAGCTTAATTGATAGCCATAATTTTAAACCTCAAGACTGAACAATCAGTTAATGATTTATGTTCATACTGAGTATATTCTGAAAAATTGAAGTGAAATTGACTACAACATCATATTAGTTTCAACTTAACGATATAATGATTTGGTATTTGTATATATTGAAAAATAATCACCACAATAATTTTATTTAATGTCTGTCACCACACAGTTACAAACTTTGTCTTGTGATGAGAACTTTGAACACATTTGTAACAGCACTTGACTCTATGAATTTTCAACCCTATGCTTTTCAACAGAAGCATGGTGACCCAGATTTGGAGCTTATAACCTTGTAGCACAAACCGTTGATTGTAATAGATAAATCATGTAGTTTTATGTTTCCTTTTAAATAATAATAATAAAAGATTAGTTGTGGTTAGAGGAGAGTTTTATTTACTTGAGCAATAACCACAAATTAAAAAAAAAAAAAACAGAAGATCATATATTCCTATAGTATCAAGAAACAAAAGAAGTGCATATTCTAATCAATCTGCATGAATTTTCTCTTCACTGTAGTGATGAATAGTTATGCAACAGAAAAGGAAACATGAAATCTGTCAACAATTTTAACATGATTAGTTAAGGAGGACTGCTGCTAGTTCTCCTTATACTGATCTGAAGCATTAATATACTTAGCCTGGGCAAACTTGTCAACCAGGTCATCTGCCTGAGGCATGAACCTGGCATGCAGCATTTTTGATAATCCTTACCGATTCCAACTGTCAAGCAACTCTAATGCTATTTTTCCTAAGTGTCACTGTAATTGCCCCTGACTGAAAAGTGACTTAGTTTCTTGGTGTTCCACGTATCTGTAGCTTCTTACCCAAGGAACTTGTCCCAGACTTCACTCATGTCATGTTCCATTAGCTATGGTTAACTAGGAGTAGCTCACATAGCCTATTTTTTCTACAAATGGAAAAAATGAAAGAATTGAATTTTTAATTAATAATAAGGATTCTTCATGTGGATGTGAGAAGTTTTGTACTCATAAATGGGACCTGTTGTTCCTCCCTCTATCTTCACTGATAAAAACCGGCAAATAGTATTGATAAGCACTTCCATATTATCATGAGCCCAGGATCCCCAGAAGGCCAGCAACAAGACTTCTGATTTTTCAATATCAAATAAATACTAGCAGATACTGTTATAAATATGAATATTAAGGAAACAATCTGAAAGCATCGCAATATTAAATTTATGCAGATTTAATCATGGAATTTTTAATAGTAAAGAATTAAAAATAATTATAAAATTATTAAATATTTATTTAAAATATGATGTCTAAAGTTATTTAATTATAAAATATTTGTAATATGTTATTAAATTAATAAGCAAGTTTTAAAAAACAAGTACAATATGATTTTGTTTGGAGGAGGAAGGCTAAATATTCATAAATGGATTTATAAACATGGAAAACTCTCTCAAGGATATGCTCCAAAATGATACTGGTTGTTATTTCTCAATAATAGGATTTTAGATACATTTTCTTTATTACTTGTTACATTGATAAGATTGTGGTATATCCATACAATGAAATACTACTTAAAAGTAAAAAGAAACTAATAATAAATGAAAAAGCATGAATTAATCTCAAAATAAGAATGCTGATCACTACAGTACTTAGCCTAGTTTACCAACCTGCAAATCAGTAACCAAAGGTATACCTAAAAGCTGAGTCATAGAGGAGTATTATTATACTTGTTTAATTACTAAATCGTGTCTGACTCTTTCAAACCTCATGGACTGTAGCCCGCCAGGCTCCTCTGTCCGTGGGATTTCCCAGGCAAGAAAAACTGGCCTGGGTTTACATTTCCTTCTCCAGGGGATCTTCCCAATCCAGGGATTCAACCTGCATCTCCTGCATTGCCAGGAGGATTCTTTATTAATGAGACACCAGGGAAGCCCAGAAGTATTAGTGAGGGTGAAAATTATTAGTTTTCTTTCTATTTGCAACATTTTTCTCATGAAAACAAGATGATACATATTTCTGAGCTAGACTGGGAAAATCTGGAACAAAATTAACATTCCTTTACAGTCAACAGGAGTACTGCTTTTGGCTGTGAATTTCCAAAATCCCTTCAAAAATATGATGTTCTGATGGCCAGAAAGCATATGAAAAGATGCTGAAATCACAATCATAGAAACACAAATCAAAACAATAATGAGGTATCACTTCACACTGGTCAGAAGGGCCGTCATCAAAAAGTCTATAAAAATAAATTCTGGAGAGGGCATGGAGAAAAGGGAACTCAAACTGTTGGTGGGAATGTAAATTGGTACAACCATTGTGGAGAACAGTATGAGGTTCCTTAAAAAGCTAAAAATAGAATTACCATATAATCCAGCAATCTCATTCTGAGAAAATCATAAGCTGAAAGGAAATATACATCCTGATATTCATTGCAGCACTATTTACAATAACCAAGACATGGAAGCAACCTAAACATCCATTGACAGATGAATGAATAAAGAAGACATGATACATATATACAATGGAATATTACTCAGCCATAAAAATGAATGCAATAATGCCATTTGCAGTAACCTGGATGGACCTAGAGATTATCATATGAAATGAAGTAAGTCAGACAGAGAAAGACAAATATATATTACTCATATGTGGAATCTAATGTTTTTTAAAGATAAAATGAATTTACAATACAGAGATAGACTGTGAAAGATACTGAAAAGAAAATTATAGTTACCAAAAGGGAAATGTTCCATTCAGCTCCGTCACTCACTCATGTCCGACTCTTGAGACCCCATGAATTGCAGCACACCAGGCCTCCCTGTCCATCACCAACTCCCGGAGTTCACTCAGACTCACGTCCATAGAGTCAGTGATACCATCCAGCCATCTCATCCTCTGTCGTCCCCTTTTCCTCCTGCCCCCAATCCCTCCCAGCATCAAGATCTTTTCCAATGAATCAACTCTTCGCATGAGGTGGCCAAAGTATTGGAGTTTCAGCTTTAGCATCAGTCCTTCCAATGAACACCCAGGACTGATCTCATTTAGAATGGACTGGTTGGATCTCCTTGTAGTCCAAGGGACTTTTAAGAGTCTTCTCCAACACCACAGTTCAAAAGTTACCAAAGGGGAAAGGTAGGGGAGAATAAATCAGGAGCTTGAGATGAACACACTCTACTCTTCATAAGATACATAGATAGTTAACAAGGCCCTTCTATATAGCACAGGGAGCTTTACTCAACATTCTATGACAACCTATATGAGAAAAGAATCTAGAAAGAATGAATATACATATATGTGAATTGAATCACTTTGCTGTACACCAAAAACTAACACATTATAAATCAATTATACTTCAATAAAACTAAAATATTTAAAATGTTTGTATATTATGGTTCAATGCTCCCTGCTTTCAAACAACACTACAAAGCTACATTAATCAAAACAGTATAGTACTGGACAATAACACAGAACATAGGCACATAAATCAATGGAGCAAAATAGAGAGCCTAGAAATAAACCCACACTTCACTTGTACAATTAATCTACAACAAAGAATTCAAGAACATACAATGGGGAAAGACAGCCTCTCCAATATAGTGTTGGGAAAACTAGACAGCTACATGCAAAAGAAGCAAACTGGAATTCTACCTCACAGCATTTAAAAAACAAACTCAAAATGGAATTAAAGACCTAAACATTAGACCCAACACCATGAAACTCCTAGAAGAAAACATAGGCAGTATGCTCTTTGATAATGGTCTTAGCAATACATTTTTGGCTATGTCTCCTCAGGCAAGGGAAACAAAGCAAAAATAAACAAAGGGGATTACATCAAACTAAAAAGCTTTTACATAATAATGAAAACTATCAACAAAACAAAATAACCAGGCTGCTTAATGAATTGGAAAAGATATTTGCAAATGATATATTAGATAAGGGTTAATACTCAAAATGTATCAAAAACTCATAAAAGTCAACATAAAAAACAAAAATGCAATGGGTAAAAGAAGTAAAGAGACAATTTTCCAAAGAAGATGTACAGATGGCCAATAGGTACATGGAAAGTGCTCCACACGCTAATCATCAGGGACATACAAATCAAAACTACAGTGATGTATCTCACATCACACCTCTCACAATGGCTGTCATCAACAAGAGACAACAGACGCTGGTGAGGATGCAGAAAACGAGAAACACTGTGCGCTGTTAATGGACATGTAAACTGACGCAGCCACTATGGAAGCCATTTGGAGGTGCCTCAAAAAATTAGAACCACCATATGATCTAGCATTTCTGCTTTTGGATATTTTTCAAAAAAAAAAAAAAAAGGTCAGAATGGCTGCAATCCAAAAGTCAACAAGCAATAAATGCTGGAGAGGGTGTGGAGAAAAGGGAACCCTCTTACACTGTTGGTGGGAATGCAAATTAGTACAGCCACTATGGAGAACAGTGTGGAGATTCCTTAAAAAAATTGCAAATAGAAATGCCTTATGATCCAGCGACCCCACTGCTGGGCATACACACCGAGGAAACCAGAATTGAAAGAGACACATGTACCCCAACGTTCATTGCGGCACTGTTTATAATAGCCAGGACATGGAAGCAACCTAGATGTCCATCAGCAGATGAATGGATAAGAA
>SJXQ01003412.1:15907-76401 GCA_006408695.1 Aepyceros melampus
GAGAGGGTGTGGGGCGGGAGGGGGGAGGTGGGGGTCGGGATTGGGAGTTCATGTACACTCGTGGCTGATCCATGTCGATGTGTAGCAAAACGAATACAGTATTGTAAAGCAAAACAAACTAAAAAAATAAAAATTAATTAAAAAAAACCCAGGAAATAGAAATATATGTTTGTGTGCACACATACTAAGTCACTTCAGTTGTGTCTGACTCTTTGCAACACTATAGGCTATAGCCTGCGGCTCCTCTGTCCATGGGGTTCTCCAGGCAACAATACTGGAGTAGACGGCCAAGTCTTCCTCCAGGGGCTCTTCCGGACCCAGAGATTTGCTTCTCTTACACATGCTGCATTGGCAGGAGGGTTCTTTTCCACTAGCACCACTTATTGCAGCATTATTCACAAAAGTCAATACACAGCAGATGATGAGGTGATATTACTTTATAAATATATATATGAATATTAGCCAGCCATAAAATGAATAATATCTTGCCATGTATAACATCATGGATGGACCTAGAAACTATTATGCTAAGTGAAATAAGTCAGAGAGAGAAAGACTTATTTTCTTATTTTAGAGAGTGGATAAAGGAAAAGTGAAGTAGTTGAAAGATACGAACTTCCAATTACAAGATTAATAAGTACTAGAAAATCCCATGGATGGAGGAGTCTGGTGGGCTGCAGTCCATTGGGTCGCTGAGGGTCAGACACAACTGAGTGACTTCACTTTCACTTTTCACTTTCATGCATTGGAGAAGGAAATTTCATGCATGGAGAAGGAAGGCAACCCACTCCAGTGTTCTTGCCTGGAGAATCCCAGGGACAGGGGAGCCTGGTGGGCTGCCATCTATGGGGTCACACAGAGTTGAATACGACTGAAGCGACTTAGTAGCAGCAGCAGACATGTAATGAACAACATGACAAATATGACTAACACTGCTGTATGTTATCTATGGAAATTCTTAGAAGAGTAAACCCTAAGAGTTCTCATCCCAAGGAAAAAAGTAATTTTTTCTTTCTTTTTTTATTTTACATCTATATGAGATAATCAGTGTTCACTAAACTTATTGTGGTATTATTTTGTGAGTTATGCAAGTCAAATTATTTATGCAATACATCCTTAAAGTTATACTCTATGTCAATCTTATCACAACAAAGCTGGGAGAATGAATAAATAAATAAATTTTTTGTTGTTCAAGTATTCTTTTTTTTTAATTTAAATTTATTTATTTTAATTGGAAGCTAATTACTTTATGGGGAGGGAGGTGGAAGGGGGGTTCAGGAGTGGGAACACTTGTACATCTGTGGCGAATTTATGTTGATGTATGGCAAAACCAATACAATAAATATAATTTTTAAAACTGTGAAAAGCATTGTGGTGAAGAGGCAATAGAAAGCACCAGGAAACATGGACAAAGGGGAAGAAAACTATATCAGCAATATTTTATGCTTTTAAGTTGGAAGTAGGAACATGGGTATTTAACTTACTAATCATCATATTTCACTTCACTTCAGTTCAGTCGCTCAGTCGTGTCCAACTCTTTGCGACCCCATGAATCGCAGCACGCCAGGCCTCCCTGTCCATCACCAACTCCCGGAGTTCACTCAGACTCACGCCCATCGAGTCAGTGATGCCATCCAGCCATCTCATCCTCCTTCGTCCCCTTCTCCTGCCCCAAATCGCTCCCAGCATTAGGAGCTAACTCTTCGCATGAGGTGGCCAAAGTACTGGAGTTTCAGCTTTAGCATCATTCCTTCCAAATAAATCCCAGGGCTGATCTCCTTCAAAATGGACTGGTTGGATCTCCTTGCAGTCCAAGGGACTCTCAAGACTCTTCTCCAACACCACAGTTCAAAAGCATCAATTCTTCAGCGCTCAGCTTTCTTCACAGTCCAACTCTCACATCCATACATGATCACAGGAAAAACAATAGGCCTTGACTAGACGGACCTTAGTCGGCAAAGTAATGTCTCTGCTTTTGAATATACTATCTAGGTTGGTCATAACTTTTCTTCCAAGGAGTAAGTGTCTTTCAGTTTCATGGCTGCAGTCACCATCTGCAGTGATTTTGGAGTCCAAAAAAATAAAGTCTGACACTGTTTCCACTGTTTCCCTGTCTATTTCACATGAAGTGATGGGACCAGATGCCATGATCTTCATTTTCTGAATGTTGAGCTTTAAGCCAACTTTTTCACTCTCCTCTTTCACTTTCAACAAGAGGCTTTTTAGTTCCTCTTCACTTTCTGCTATAAGGGTGGTGTCATCTAAATATCTGAGGTTATTGATATTTCTCCCAGCAATCTTGATTCCAGCTTGTGTTTCCTTCAGTCCAGCATTTCTCATGATGTACTCTGTATACAGGTTAAATAAGCAGGGCGACAATATACAGCCTTGACGTACTCCTTTTCCTATTTGAAACCAGTCTGTTGTTCCATGTCCAGTTCTAACTGTTGCTTCCTGACCTGCATACAGATTTCTCAAGAGGCAGGTTAGGTGGTCTGGTATTCCCATCTCTTTCAGAATTTTCCACAGTTTATTGTGATCCACATAGTCAAAGGCTTTGGCATAGTCAATAAAGCAGAAATAGATGTTTTTCTGGAACTCTCTTTCTTTTTCCATGATCCAGCAGATGTTGGCAATTCGATCTTTGGTTCCTCTGCCTTTTCTAAAACCTGCTTGAACATCAGAAAGTTCACAGTTGACGTATTGCTGAAGCCTGGCTTGGAGAATTTTGAGCATTACTTTACTACCATGTGAGATGAGTGCAATTGTTAACTTACATATAAACATCTATATGTATACAGATATAATTTGGGGGATCTGAAATATAATAATGAAAACAGCAAAATTAACAATAAAAATCATAGTCTGGGTGCTGCTGCTGCTGCTAAGTCGCTTCAGTCGTGTCCGACTCTGTGCGACCCCATAGACGGTAGCCCACCAGGCTCCCCCGTCCCTGGGATTCTCCAGGCAAGAACACTGGAGTGGGTTGCCATTTCCTTCTCCAATGCATGAAAGTGAGAAGTAAAAGTGAAGTCGCTAGCGACCCCATGGACTGGGTAGGAACTCTTAAAAAAGATATTTACTGCAAGTTAAAAGATACCATAAGTTAAAAATCAAAGCTTTAAAAATACTAAAAAGATTCAAGCAGGATACTGGCAGTAAAAAATATAAATAAAAAAAAAAAACAGAATTAATGAATAGGGTTCTATTTATTGTTCTAACACCTAAAGAATGATTTACCAATTTTCTGTAAGATCATACAGTCCAATTACTGACATACATTTGAACATTGAATTAGTTTTCTTTTTTTATATCAAGTGCAATATGTGTGAAAATAAAACTATTCTACTGTTAGTTTAATGATTTTAATAATTGGATTATGGCATGCAAGCTATTAACATTAGGGGAAGTTATGTGAATTCTGTATTTTGCAACTTTTCTGCAAGTCTAAAATGATTCAAAACAAAACAAAAACTTAATGTACTAATTATGATGAACAAAAGAAGTCAAATAAAACAGTCGTGTTGCTTAATTTTATTAGCAACAAGAAGCAGATAAGTGATCACTTAGCACTGGGTGTGAGCAGTGATTGACTGTAAAGGGGCATATAGAAGCTTTTTAGAGGTGATACAAGCATTCTAATAGTAGATTTTCATAATCTTTGTATGACTGTATACATTATTAAAACTCATTGAACTGTGTACTTAGTATGGGTGCATTTTATGAAATAGATATTATATTCAATAAAGATATTAAGAAAAGAAATGTATGTATATTCACACATCTATGCAAAGAAGTATATACCAGGAACTTCTTGGCAGAATTGATCATGAGAGAGAAAGAAAAAGAAATACCTTGAGGACACCAAAACATCCAAAAGCAAGAAGCTGAATGAGTTACGGTTCATTCATATAATTAGACCTGTACAGCTTCCCAGGTGGCGCTAAAGGTAAAGAACATGCCTGCCAATGCAGGAGACAAAAGGGACTCTGGTTTGATCTGTGGGTTGCGGACATTCCCTGCAAAAGGGCATGGCAACCCATTTCAGTATTCTTGCCTGGAGAATCCCGTGGACAGAAGACACTGGTGGGCTAGGGTTTGTAGGATCCCAAAGAGGTGCACATGAATAAGACGACTTAGCAGGCAGGAGGCAAACAGCCATTAAAGAAAGGAAAAAACATATATATGCATGTGCTATATTGAAATATTTTTAAGATCCAGTATGTAACAAAACATACATACAGTAAAATACGCTTTAGGAAAAGGGTGGGGGGGGAATACTATAATCTGTGTATTTTTTTCCATGAATATTTTAGAGAAGGATAAAGTTCCTTCCACTCTCTTAGGTTCTGTAGCTTGGTCTATGAATTAAAGTAACATAAGACAGGGACTGCCCTGGCATTCCAGTGGTTAAGACTCCATGCTGCCAATGCAAGGGGCATGGATTTGATCCCTAATTGGGGAACTAAGATCCCACATACCCTGCAATGAAGTCAAAAAAGGATTTTTAAAAAACTAACATAAGACACATTAATAGGATAAATAGGATAAAACATATATTATATCTTATTTAATATTTGTACATGCACATAAAAGTCTTAAGAAAAATGAAGACTCAAAGCAGTTATCAGGCCCAAAACCTCATATACTTTTTGAAGCAAAGAATGATAAATTATGGAAATGTGACAGGACAAAGTGGTTTGGGGCAGAGGCAGTAAATTATGGGAGAGTGACTAGGAAATAAACAGGGAAAGTAATGGAAGACAAGGGTTATTTCAGTGGGTTTTTTTGTACAGATCTCTTTTGGTGTCACCTCTCAGTCTGGTGATAAGAACTTCTCTTCCTGGTACAGAGAGGGGATCTTTTTCATGGGAAATTATATGACCCGCTTATAGGTAGAAAGAGAGAGGTCAGAGAGCTCTTTCTGTACCTGCTCTTTCTCAAGTGCCTTCAGCTCAAAATCAATATGTCAAAGGGGTTGACATGTTTCAAACCCCTTTAGGATAAAAATATCTGAAAAGCACACAAAAAAATTAGCAGCAGGATTTGGAAAGGATTTTTTTTTTTTCAATTGAAACTCATATTTAAATTCCATTTACTTATATTTTAAGTTTTTTTTTTTAATGTGGACCATTTACAAAGCCTTTATTGACTTTGTTACAATACCACTTTTGTTTTATGTTTTGGTTTTTTGGCCAAAAGGCCTGTGTGATCCTAGTCCCCGAGGAGGGATTGAACCAGTATCCTCCGAATTAGAAAGCAAAGTCTTAACCACTGGATCACTAGACAAGTCCTCTTGTACTTAATTTTAATTACATACACATGCAGTAAAAACCAATTATTATTCTCCAGTATTGACTTTCTTCCTGCTCCTTTACCTAGTTCTAAGAAGGCTCACAGGAGGCTGAGTGGAAACTATATTTCTCAGCCTCTCTTGAGACTAATCAGGATCATATGACTAAGTTCTTGCAAGTAAACATGAGCAGAATCAGGTATGCCATTGCTTGGGCATTTTCTTATAACAAAATTGTTTTGTGTCCTAATCCTTTCCCCTTCCAGCAGGCGGTGGGGTGGACTTTAGCCAGCTTTGGCCTTGCAGTGAGGATAGCACCAAGGTGACCATTGTGAAGCTAGGCATCTGCTTTTATCTTCTTCAAGTCACTTGGAACTGTTGTTCCCTGAGAAAGAAAGAAATACTTGTCTTTTGTGAGCTCTTTTTATTTTGAAATCTTTTTACAGTGTCTTGCCTCTCTCCAAGCAAAAACAGCCAGCATATATTGTGTTGCAAATATAGCCTAATTTTTAAAGTTCAAGAACAATGGAATAAGTATATTTTAAATGAAGATAAAGTGTCATTACTTATTTACCCAGTGTGTATATTTCAGTAATATTTGAAACTTCCATTTTAGAATGGCACAGTAACTTTGTTCATTTGTATAACTCCTATAGTTTAATTCCCAATTGTTCCTAATTTAATCATGCAAAAAAAAATTGACCCAAGGTATGTCCAAAGGAAAAGCCAGTTCTTTTCATTTTATTTCAGAGATTTGCCTTGATATTCACTTTTCTTCATTTTCCTAGACAAGCTCTCACAGGACTATATTTCATTTTGACAGCTATGATATTGTCACTTGTTTACTTCTCATCAGATAATGGACTTAGGTATCTGATTAGCTTTACTCTATTCTTGAAAGAAAAATGTCATCCTCAGGCTAACATATCTTATTGATAGCTGTCAGTAAATAACCTTTGGCACCTTCTCATTTTTCCTGAGAGTATTTACATAAAAAATACTGGTCTAACAACTTCCACAAAATGTACTGCAAACAAGGCTAGCTGGATTGAAAAGTGACTTTCATAATTTGAATTAAAGGCTCTCGATAACCATGGTCTACAAATCTATGACAGTCTTAATTCACAAGAAATATACATGGATTGTGAATCAACTTAATGATCAGGCAGTACAAAAGTTCTCACATTTTGTGTCACTATCAAAATGATTAGTATAGTGTCTTTACTTCCATCTAATTTTTGTAAAGCATGACATATTTTATATCCTGAAACTTTTATACAGTGATTTCAGATTTTTAACATCAACATATAGAAACAGAGAATTGACTGCTTTTTCAAACTCAATATTCTGGAAACAAATAGACTATTGCTGTGAATATTCTTATATTCATAATATATTTACTTATTATGAGGGAGTAAACATCTCAAAGTAAAATTTTTCCTGAGAGTATTTACATAAAACACTTCTACCTTATTTTTGTCAATTTTACTATAACTTAACATAATTGTGAGACATAAGATGTCTCATATCAAAGGGCTGGTATACTAGATTGCCTTGAGAACACCATGAACAGTATGAAAAGGCAAAAAGATGTGACACTGAAGGTGAACTCCCCAGGTTGGTAGGTGCCCAATATGCTACTGGAGAAGAGTGGAGAAATAAATCCAGAAAAAATGAAGAGGCTGAGCCAAAGCAAAAGCAACGCCCAATTATGGATGTGATTAGTAATGGAAGCAGAGTCCTATGCTGTAAAGAACAACATTGCATAGGAACGTGAAACATTAGATTCATGAATCAAGATAAATTGGAAGTGGTCAAACAGGAGATGGCAAGAGTGAACATCAAAATTTTAGGAATCAGTGAAATAAAATGTATTGGAATGGGCAAATTTAACTCAGACATCATATCTGCTATTGTCGGCAATAATCTCTTAGAAGAAATGGAGTAGCCATCATAGTCAACACAAGAGCCAAAATGCAGTACTTGGGTGCAAGTTCAAAAACAATAGACTGATCTCTGTTCCTTTCCAAGGAAAACCATTCATATCACAGTAATCCAAGTTTATGCCCCAATGAGTAATGCTGAAGAAGCTGAAGTTGAGTGGTTCTGTGAAGACCTACAAGACCTTCTAGAACTAACACCCCCCAAAAAAGATGTCTTTTCATTACAAGGGACTGAAATGCAGTAAGTAAGTAAGTAAAGTCACTCAGTCGTGTCCAACTCTTTGTGACCCCATGGACTGCAGCCCACCAGGCTCCTCAGTCCATGAGATTCTCCAAGCAAGAATACTGGAGTGGGTTGCCATTTCCTTCTCCAGGGAATCTTCCTGACCCAGGGATCGAACCCGGGTCTCCCGCATTGGAGGCAGATGTTTTAACCTCTGAGCCACCAGGGAAGTCCTCTGCAGTAGTAGGAAGTTAAGAGATATCTGGAGTAACAGGCAAATTTGGCCACTGAATGCAAAATGAGTAGGGAAAAGGCTAACAGAGTTTTGCCAAGAGAACGCACTGGTCATAGCAAACACCTTCTTCAAACAACACAAGAGAAGACTCTACACATGGATATAACCAGATGGTCAGTGCTGAATAAGATTGATTATATTCTTTGCAGCTGGACATTGAGAAGCACTAGAGAGCAAAAACAAGACCAGGAGCTGACTGTGGCTCAGATCTTGAACTCCTAATTACCAACTTCAGACTTAAATTGAAGAAAGTAGGGAAATCCACTAGACCATTTGACATAAATCAAATTTTGGCCACTGAATGCAAAATGAGTAGGGAAAAGGCTAACAGAGTTTTGCCAAGAGAACGCACTGGTCATAGCAAACACCTTCTTCAAACAACACAAGAGAAGACTCTACACATGGATATAACCAGATGGTCAGTGCTGAATAAGATTGATTATATTCTTTGCAGCTGGACATTGAGAAGCACTAGAGAGCAAAAACAAGACCAGGAGCTGACTGTGGCTCAGATCTTGAACTCCTAATTACCAACTTCAGACTTAAATTGAAGAAAGTAGGGAAATCCACTAGACCATTTGACATAAATCAAATCCCTTATGATTACACGGTGGAAGTGACAAATAATTTCAAGGGATTAGATCTGACAGAGTGCCTGAAGAACTATGGACAGAGGTTCATGACATTGTACAGGAGGCACTGATCAAGACCATCCCCAAGAAAAAGAAATGTGAAAAGGCCAAATGGTTGTCTGAAGAGGCCTTAAAAATAGTTGAGAAAAGAAGAGAAGCTAAAGGCAAAAGAGAAAATGAAAGATATACCCATCTGAATGTGGAGTTCCAAAGAATGCCAAGAGAGATACAAAAGCCTTTCTCAGCGATCAGTGCAAAGGAATAGAGAAAAACAATAAAGACTGGAGATGTCTTCAAGAAAACTAGAGATACCAAGGGAACATTTCATGCAAAGATGGGCTCAATAAAGGACAGAAATGTTATGGAGCTAACAGAAGCAGCAGATGTTAAGAAGTGGCAAGAATACACAGAAAAGCTATACAGAAAAGATATTCATGACCTATATAGCCACGATAGAATGATCACTCCCCTAGAGCCATACATCCTGGCATGCCAACTCAAATGGGCCTTAGGAAGCATCACTACAAAGCTAGTGGAGTGATGGAATTCCAGTTGAGCTATTTCAAATCCTAAAAGATGATCCTGTGAAAGAGCTGCACTAGTATGTTAGCAAATTTGGAAAACTCAGCAGTGGCCACAGGACTGGAAAAGATCAGTTTTCATTTCAATCCCTAAGAAAGTCAATGCCAAAGAATGTCCAAACTACTGCACAATTGCACTCATCTCACACACTAGCAAAGTAATTCTCAAAAATCTCCAAGCCAGACTTCAACAGTATGTGAACTGTGAACTTCCAGATGTTCAAGCTGGAGTTAGAAAAGGCAGAGTAACCGGAGATCAAATTGCCAACATCCGTTGGATCATTGAAAAAGCAAGAGAGTTCCAGAAAAACATCTCTTTCTGCTTTATTGACTATGCCAAAGCCTTTGACTATATGGATCATAACAAACTGTAGAAAATTCTTCAAGAGATAGGAATACCAGGCCACCTGACCTGCCTCCTGAGAAATCTGTATGCAGGTCAAGAAGCAACAGTTAGCACTGGACATGGAACAACAGACTGGTTCCAAATAGGAAAAGGAGCATGTCAAGGCTGTATATTGTCACCTTGCTTTTTTTTTAATTTTTATTTTTACTTTATTTTACTTTACAATACTGTATTGGTTTTGCCATACATTGACATGAATCCACCATGGGTATACATGAGTTCCCAATCCTGAACCTCCCTCCCACCTCCCTCCCCATATCATCTCTCTGGATCATCCCCATGCACCAGCCCCAAGCATCCTGAATCCTGTATCGAACATAGACTGATGATTTGTTTAAGATGCTCAACATCACTCATTATCAGAGAAATGCAAATCAAGACCACAATGAGGCACCATTTCACACCAGTCAGAATGGCTGCGATCCGAAAGTCTACAAGCAATAAATGCTGGAGAGGGTGTGGAGAAAAAGGAACCCTCTTACACTGTTGGTGGGAATGCAAACTAGTACAGCCAATATGGAGAACAGTGTGGAGATTCCTTTAAAAATTGCAAATAGAAATGCCTTATGACCCAGCAATCCCACTGCTGGGCATACACACTGAGGAAACCAGAATTGAGAGAGACACGTGTACCCCAATGTTCATTGCAGCACTGTTTATAATAGCCAGGACATGGAAACAACATAGATGTCCATCAGCAGATGAATGGATAAGAAAGCTGTGGTACATATACACAATGTCACCCTGCTTTTTTAACTTTTATGCAGAGTACATCATGAGAAATGCTGGAGTGGATGAAGCACAACCTGGAATCAAGATTGCCTGGAGAAATATCAATAACCTCAAATATGAAGATGATACCACCCTTATGGCAGAAAGCAAAGAAGAACTAAAGAGTTACTTGATGAAAGTAAAAGAGGAGAGTGAAAAAGCTGGCTCAGACTCAACATTCTGAAAACTAAGATCATGGCATCTGGTCCCATCACTTCACGGCAAATAGATGGGGAAACAATGTAAACAGGGATAGACTTGGGGGGGGGGGCTCAAAAATCACTGTAGATGGTGACTGCAGCCTTGAAATTAAACGATGTTTGCTCCTTGGAAGAGAAGCTAGGGCAAAGCTAGACAGCACACTTAAAAGCAGAGACACTACTTTGCCAACAAAGTTCCGTCTAGTCAAAGCTATTGTTTTTCCAGTAGTCAGGTATGGATGCAATGGTTGGACCATAAAGAAAGCTGAGTGCCAAAGAATTGATGCTTTTGAACTATGGTGTTGAAGAAGACTCTTGAGAGTTCCTTGGACTGTAAGGAGATAAACCCAGTGAATCCTAAAGGAAATCAGTCCTGAATATTCATTGGAAGGACTGATGTTGAAGCTGAAACTCCGATACTTTGGCCACCTGATGTGAAGAACTGACTTATTGGAAAAGACCCTGATGCTGGGAAAGATTGAAGGCAGGAGGAAAAGGGGACAACAGAGGATAAGACGGTTGGATGGCATCACCAACTCAATGGACATGAGTTTGAGCAAGCTCTGGGAGTTGGTGATGGACAGGGAGGCCTGGCATGCTGCTGTCCATGGGGTCGCAAAGAGTCGGACACGACTGAGCAACTCAAGTGAACTGAACTGATATAGAAGATTGAGTTCTTTTATGCTTAGATGATCCTGCCAGGTCCCAACATTCCTTTTGACTTTTTTGAATTCATTGGTGTTGAGTTTATTTTGGAACTCTTGTAAGTAATTTTTTTTTTAATTAACAAGAAAAGATCCTCCAAAGACATGCAAAGCTTTGTTTGTTTTTTAGTCTTTAGGTTGTGTCCAGCTCTTTTGCAATCCCATGGACTGTAGCCCTCCATGCTTCTCTGGGCATGGCATTTCCCAGGCAAGAATATTGGGATACTTTGCCATTTCTTTCTCCAAGGGATCTTCCCGACCCAGGGATTGAACATGGCTCCTGCCGTGTTTCCTGCATTTCAGGATGATTCTTTGTTGCTAAGCCACCAGGCAAAGTTTAGTATGTGTTACATAGTAATAAAGCATAGATGAAGGCAATTGCACAATTCTAAATTAAGATGATGGCCAGAACTAATGTACAGTCAATGAGGATGAAAGGGAAGGTGCAGATGTGATGTGAGAATCACTGAGAAATAAAACCCATAATGATGGAAAATTAATTGAATATGGGAAATGAGATTAAGAGGGCTTCTTCAGCAGCTCAGTGGTAGAGAATATACCTGCACCCCCTGGGTCAGGATAATCTCCTGGAAGAGGGCATGGCAACCCACTCCAGTGTTCTTGCCTGGAGAATCCCACGGACAGAGGAGCCTGGCGGGCTATAGTCCATATGGTCACAAAGAGTTGAACATGACTGAAGTGACTCACCATGTATGCACACAGTGAGATTAACAGCAGGTCAAGGAAGGCTATAAAGCCTTAAGTTTGGCAAACTTAAATAATGGAGAGATGTAAAATAAGCATTTGACGAATGAAAGTAAAAGCCTTTCTTACCTTGGTTTAAAGTAAAATGGGCAAGCACAGCAGGACTATTGCAGGAGTTCAATAAATTCGGGAGTATTGTCAATCCTAATATTGGCCAAAAGTTTCATTTGAGTTTTTCTGTAAGACATTATGGAGAAACCAGCATAAGCCTTTTATCTAACCCAATAGATATTCAAATTCTGATGTTTAATTTACTTGGAACCAGCTTGTAGAAGGCACATCAAAGACTACAACTTTGAGGTATCCCTTTCATTTTGTTATAATTAATTGCTGCAGAAAAAAATAAGATGGGAGGAGAGAAAAAAAAATAAGCATTTAACATCAAGTCTGAAAGTCTATTTCCAACAGGAGATTTAAGGAAATTGCAATCCAACAAATATTTGCTTGAACATTTAGCTCTGGAGTTTGGGCTGGAGTTGCCCTCAAGGGGAAATAATCATTATTGAAGAACTCTAAAAGAACAAAGATTAAGTCAATTATTATAGAAGAAGTAACAACATTGAACTGTTGCTTTCAAATAAAATTTAGATCACTTTTATTTAGAGATACACAGAAAAACAATTGGATCAGATAGCATTTGTGAGGAAAATTATGCTCTGCATTTTACTCAATAGAGGTCCGCTGTCTTAAGTCATTGAAATGTTTGCTACTGATCTATGAAGATATAAATACAGAGATTCTAAGAGTTTAGAAACTTTTACAACCATTTGAAAGTATGTTTTAAACATAAAAACAATGAATTTATTAATATAAGCTTTTCATATCTATTTTGTATTTCTAGCAATTTATGTTTTCATATTGCAATGTTGGACTATGACTGAATAGAAACTTATCAAAAAACTGGCCCTTCATCACAAGAGGTTGCGAAGCACTGTTTTAGAGGATGGATAATATTACTACAGAAACATAGAGGAGAGCATTCCACGGTTTTCACAAAGCAATGTATTTCACATGTTCTAGGATCAGAAAGTAGCCTAGTTTTGCTGAAGTATAGTGTGCCAAAATAGGTTTAAATGTAGAGAACTTAGGGTTAGAGTCCACCTGCAATGCAGGAGAGCCTGATTCGATTCCTGAGTCAGGAAGATCCCCTGGAGAAAGAAATGGCAACCCATGCCAGTATTCTTGCCTGGATGATGCCATGGAAGGAGGAGCCTGCCAGGCTGCATATAGTCCATGGAGTCACAAAGAGTTGGGCACAACTGAGCAATTTTCACTTCATTTCACTTAACTTAGGGTTATAACTTAGGAAGTCTTGACTGCTATAATTTATTATAGTTAAAGAGAACTTACCAAGATTTCATTCACTGTGTGTTCATTTGATTAAGCATTATGATCAGGCTAATGCTAAACACAAGACATGTCATTTTTCTATTTAAGTCACCTGAATAGTTTGGTTTCATTAATGAGCATGTGTTATTTTCAAGTCACTCTCCAAATGTATCCCTTGTTTATTTTCTCCCATTGGCTGGAGTACCTAAGATTTCTTTTGGAGAACAGCACCTTAAATCACAAGGTCTTCCCAGTATTAATTTTAAAAAAATCCCCTGAATTAATGTTAATAAATTCCCTGGTAGCTCAGTTGGTAAAGAATCTGCCTGCAGTGCAAGAGACCTGAGTTCAATCCCCGGTCAGGAAGATCCCTTGGAGAAGGAAATGGCAACCCACTCTAGTATTCTTGCTTGGAAAATCCCAGGCTGCAGTCCATGGGGTCACAAGAGTCAGACATGACTTAATAACTAAACCACAAAAGATATATATTTTTTAAGTTAGTATCATAACTTGCATAGAAATAAAAAATGAACATGTGCCACCATATTATATTTACCTCATTAATTAACGAGGGAACCAATAAAATGTCACAACTGGTTCAAAGGAGAATTCAAATAACTCACATATAAAGACAATCAAGAATGCTAAAATAAATTTGCAAATATATGTAAATCTGATGAATATCCATGAGATAATAATCAGTTGCATTCTACTGGACAAAATTCACTTCATCTCTAAGGATAATTATTTGCATTACTAAATAGCTCAAAGAGGATGAAAGGATCAGAGCCACATAGAATCAGATAACTAGCAAAGGTGCTCTACCCAGAACACTAAGTAATTTTTGGTTTTTGTCCATTTCAATGCCTCTGGCAATTTTCCACTAAAATCCTACCAACTGAAACCTTCTATCTTTGCATGCTGTGTTCCATTGTTATTATTTTCTCCATTTACCCTTGAGTAAGAAGAGGAGACATATTTCGAGCTTCCTTAACAAATTATTGACCAGGGGATTTTTGCAGAAACTAATGCCTGTGGCTGGTGATTTGTATGTAAGCAAACATTGAAACACTCTGGTTAGTAATGTTTGCATAACAAAAATATATTAAGTCTCTGGTCAATAAGCTGTTAAAACTGGGGTTTCAAATCAACTGTTTTTCAAACAGTGTAGCTGTCATGCATTTGAGAAAGGGTTGCATTAGGTCACCATATTTTCTATGTCTAATGCCTTTTGGTGGCACTTATAAGTAGCCATGTGCTGTATGTACAGGTTTCTTCCAATTCTCCATATAGAAAATTCATTTGTTTTTAATCCGCCACTGTTTACTGGAACCTAAAAGATCATGTTTACATCCGAAATTCTGCTTGACAGCCTGTGGTTTACAAGAAAAATTGCGTAGATGTTCTGTAATAACATGGCAGGAGACTACAGCGTGAGCATGCCGCGTTTCAGATTAATACATGGTAGTGTCAGCAAGCAGCGGAATATTTAAGCAACACGCGGCTCCCGTGGAGGAGGCTCACACCTTCCGATGTCTACTCCACCTTACACTGTTGACTTAAAGCCAGATAGAACACAGCCTCAGGTTGGTCTGTACCCTCTGAATAGGAGCTAGTGGTTTCCAAAAAGGCCCTATTAGGCAGGCATCAGTGCTTCCTGGAAACCTGAAAGAGATACCACAAGGCTGAGGCGCTTTCCAGTTCACTCCTCTGAGACCTGTTGGTTGATTAAGTTTGAGGGTCTTATGTGAAGTGCATTGGGGGAATCCACACCGTGATACAGGCAACACTTCTTTTTCTGATTAACCTCCCCAGGGTTCTCAACTCAAAACCCTGCTCTTGTACTCACTTCACTTAAAATTTTAAAAAAGCCAGAACCCCCGAGGTCTCATTGGCTCCTATAGAAATCTGTCTTCGCTGCCAAAATTTATTTTCTTTAAGAGAGGGCTATGTCCTCCCACCTACCTCCCCTTTGGCATATTGTCCAGCTGTGTCTCAGACTCACCTGCTATCCCCCTGATAACCAAGATGAATCTGACTCTGTGCGTATGATCATTCTGATTCTGATAATTGCATGCTTGGCTTAGTAGTGGGCGCCAGCCACAAATGTGATAATTTCTTCTTCCCACAGCCTCACACAAAGAGATAATTTGCTCCGTGCTCCCAGCAACAGGTGAATGGCACAAAACATGAGCAATGCCTGCATGCGGAGAAAGGAACGTTTTGCAGATAAAATGGGTGACAGAGAAATGATCCGTATGCACAATTACTAAATTTGCATTAATCATTTTGGGATGGATGCTCTCATTGTATGGGTCTTGAGAAATTTGGCAGAGGAAAGCTGTTGCCTAGAGGATAAAAATAGCTTTATTCCTGCCATCATAAGCCTCAGCTCTGGGCATTCAATTCCCTTGCCAACTTTTTGAAACTCCAGCCCAAGGCACTAGAGTCACTTAAAGCCTTCCACTTCTCAATCAAATTCCAAGCTTTTCTTTTTCCGACACTTAGGTTTTATTTGCTCTCAAACAACAGTATCAAGTAAGCTTGCATTCTCGTGGCAATTATGTGCTGTTCTCATACTGGTATGAGAAAAAAATTTTAAAAAGTATCCCACAGGTAAATCTATAGAAGGTGAAACACAGCTATTAGTATATATAAAAAAAAAAAAAAAGATTTTAGGCTCCTTACAAACCATTCATCCTGCTTCATAAATTGTCAGGAAGAAATGGTCACTCATTTGAGTGCCACTGAAACCCATGCTTAAGCCACAGGTAAAAATGAAAGAAAATCTGTGCCAGGAAGGTTGTACAAAGAAAACTATACATGTCCAGCTGCACTACAACTACAGATGAACATTGAAAGGTCTGGAGGAAAGCAAAACATAATAGATGGTGATTTAGGGAACCAATTAGTATGTATATATTCCTATGAACAGAGGTTATATGGTTAACTCTGTTCAATTCCCTGCCCACAGATTGAGACCGTCCCTCTTGAAGAGCTGCTCTCCATCACTCCCACAAACAGAAAAGTCTCTTCGTGCCTCATTATGACCACCTGCCACACACATACCCTTTTAAGACTTCTCTGGTCTATATCTTCTATGTCTGCTCATACCATCTTTGTGACCACGGCTATAAAACTTTTCTGCTGGACTCGGTTCTTGTTCCAGGGGCATGCTCTTGAAGCAAACATTTTAAATTAATATTTTTTTGCTAGTAAGGGCACTCTCACTTGCAAAAATGACTTTGGTTCTCCTCTGTGCTGTCGGCAGATGTCATTTGGAGCAGGCCAAGGAAAAGCGGAGTGCACCTCCTCTTCCAACCCCAGTAACTTATGTCTGTAGCATTCCCATCTTTCAGAACTTTTTTTTTCCTCTCCATAAAACTAGGCAAGAAAACCAGCATGTCCTAGTGGCCAGAGTTGGGAAGTGGGGGTAATACCAGAATTTTACAGAAAATAGTGGACTGCTAGCCATCTGGGATAGGCAGAATAATGGCCCCATGTCAACCTAATTGTCAAAGCTGAGACCCACAGATGAGGGAGCCCCACTGGAACCAGCAAATCCACCTACCTAGTTGGGAAGAGACAGGTAGACAGGTATGTGACAGGCCGCAGACAAAACCAGACCAGCTAAGCCTCACCTGAATCATCAGCCTGTAAAATCATGATCTAAATGTATATGTTTTCAAGAAATTAAATATTAGGGTGATTTTTACATAACAATCACTAATTCCACACCAGTACCTCCACTGTGCCTGGATATTTGTATGCCTAGATTCTTACATGCAAGGAACCTGTCACAAGCGAGCTCAGGGACGTTTGTCAACTCATTTAGCTCTCAAACTTTTCATCTGTAAAATGAGAAGTTGTTACCATGTGATATACAATACCACATTTAGCTTTATGAACCCATCAAGGATAAAAAGGGAAAAGGATTTCAAAATATTCCTCCCATTAAGACAAACAAAGAGCATGACTGGCATGTCATCCACAGATGACCATTCGTATTTGACGGGAAGAATGAATTTTAGCAATGCTGAAATCAAATTAAGCCCTGAGTTGAATATATACATTATGTATACAATATATGCATTCATTTCACATCTCCTCTTTTCATTTATTTAAGAGCACAGTAAAAGAAACTGAAGGATATAGCCCAGTAACAATAAAAATAAATAGCAAATAATAGACAGAAAATAGTATTTGAATTACCAAGCAATACCCCATTATTGGATTCTAGGCAAATAATAACACACTGCTCTCTGTTTCTACATAACTTAGTGACTTGGTTTTTGTACTGGGAAAAATAAATCCAGAAAACAGCTCTATGTCTTCTAAAACAAAGCCAGTCACCACACAAAATTGAATGTTTACTTTATTCAATTTATATAAAGAACAAATTTAAAGTACGAATTGCATGTGTGCATGTGTGTTATCAAGTTCAGTTCAGTTCAGTCGCTCAGTCGTCTCTGACTCTTTGCGACCCCACGAATCGCAGCACACGAGGCCTCCCTGTCCATCACCAACTCCCGGAGTTCACTCAGACTCACGTCCATCCAGTCAGTGATGCCATCCAGCCATCTCATCCTCGGTCATCCCCTTCTCCTCCTGCCCCCAATCCCTCCCAGCATCAGAGTCTTTTCCAATGAGTCAGGTCTTCACATGAGGTGGCCAAAGTACTGGAGCTTCAGCGTTAGCATCATTCCTTCCAAAGAAATCCCAGGGCTGATCTCCTTCAGAATGGACTGGTTGGATCTCCTTGCAGTCCAAGGGACTCTCAAGAGTCTTCTCCACCACCACACTTCAAAAGCATCAATTCTTTGGCGCTCAGCCTTCTTCACAGTCCAACTCTCACATCCATACATGACCACAGGAAAAACCATAGCCTTGACTAGACGGACCTTAGTTGGTAAAGTAGTGTCTCTGCTTTTGAATATGCTATCTAGGTTGGTCATAACTGTTCTTCCAAGGAGTAAGTGTCTTTCAATTTCAAGGCTGCAGTCCCCATCTGCAGTGATTTTGGAGCACAAAGAAATAAAGTCTGACACTGTTTCCACTGTTTCCCCACTATTTCCCATGAAGTGATGGGGCCAGATGCCATGATCTTCGTTTTCTGAATGTTGAGCTTTAAGCCAACTTTTTCACTCTCTTCTTTCACTTTCATCAAGAGGCTTTTTAGTTCCTCTNCACAAAGAAATAAAGTCTGACACTGTTTCCACTGTTTCCCCATCTATTTCCCATGAAGTGATGGGGCCAGATGCCATGATCTTCATTTTCTCAATGTTGAGCTTTAAGCCAACTTTTTCACTCTCCTCTTTCACTTTCAACAAGAGGCTTTTTAGGTCCTCTTCACTTCCTGCCGTAAGGGTGGTGTCATCTGCATATCTGAGGTTATTGATATTTCTCCCGGCAATCTTGATTCCAGCTTGTTCTTCAGTTATTTCCCTCAAATTCCAAATTCACACGCCTTAACTCTTCTTTGTGATGTCAAAGTTGAATTCTACAATTTTCCTTATACCGGCTGGGCACAACATCAGGCTTTGTCAATAGAGGGAGCTGAAAAGATGCAGCAAGATCGGAACAGATTCAGGAGGTTCTTATGTTGCAGCTCTCAGTAGATGGGTGTGGAGGCGACCCAGGGGCAATGACTCTGCCAACCTCCTCAGCCGCGGTGGACCTTTCCTGTGGACCAGCTCAGTCCACAGGCAGTTCAGCCAGTTTCTCTGCCTGCCGCTGCCTGCTTTCTATGGATGGACTCAAGCTCTTACTATTTGTGTTAACTAAGGTACATGAAATAACTTGTGCATAATGTTATTTTAATCCTTTTTGACTAGCAGTCAAATGTCATTATATCAAAACATTATCATATAAAACTTCATGAAAGCTAACAATTCATCCATCATTTCTAAAGTTTCCGAAATAAGATTTCTGGATCCGCCAAGTAGGAAGTATAACTATCCTGTCAAAGAATGAGCAAATGAATAGAGTTACATTCAGACTGATGTTTCTTCCTGGAGATGGTATGTTCACTGACTCCAGTCAGAGGAAAGTCAGTAGACTTACTCTTTGTATGTTAAATATCCATCATGGTTTTAGGAAGGTATCAACCTAAAATATCAGTACTACAAACACTGAGTCTTACAAATAGTGTAAAATTTTTCTAAAGACAACTGAATTCTCTTTAGAAACTTGCAGTGGACAAAGGCTGGAAGAAATTAATCTTTTGGCTTATAGCTTTGTTTTAGGCCAGATTCCGCAGAAGCTGATCCTATGAAAATTATTTTGCTGGTGATGTATTAAGGAAGCAATCCCAGGAGAGATTCACTAAGTGAAGTTGATTGGGCAGTGGGTAACATAAGACAGAAAAGGGATGAAGGTAACTAGGAGTACAATTGCAGACAATGTCCCAGAGGGTTTTTGCAGCTGGCTACAACAGAACTGAACGGTATTATGTTTCAGAGCCATCCCAAACTGGAGTGAGGGAGATGGGCTGTCCTACTTTCATAAGACTGGTCACTAGCTAAGAGTCTGCTAGAGGCAAGTACCCTTCCAGTCAGTCTGGGTTCTCTGCCCAAGCAATCAGCTCAGTTCAGTTCAGATCAGCTCAGTTGCTCAGTCGTGTATGACTCTTTGTGACCCCATGGACTGCAGCATGCCAGGCCTGCCTGTCCATCACCAACTCCCAGAGTTTACTCAAACTCATGTCCATTGAGTTGGTGATGCCATCCAACTATCTCATCCACTGGCATTCCCTTCTCCTTCTGCCTTCAATCTTTCCCAGCATCAGGGTTTTTTCAAATGAGTCAGCTCTTTGCATCAGGTGGCCAAAGTATTGGAGTTTCAGCTTCAACATCAGTCCTTCCAATGAATATTCAGGACTGATTTCCTTTAGGATGGACTGGTTGGATCTCCTTGCAGTCCAAGGGACTGTCAAGAGTCTTCTCCAACACCACAGTTCAAAAGCATTAATTCTTTGGTGCTCAGCTTTCTTTATAGTCCAACTCTTACATCCATATATGACTACTGGAAAACCATAGCCTTGACTAAATGGGCCTTTGTTGGCAAAGTAATGTCTCTACTTTTTAATACGCTGTCTAGGTCGGTCATAACTTTCTTTCCAAGCAATGTCTTTTTATTTCATGGCTACAGTCACCATCTGCAGTGATTTTGGAGCCCCCCAAAATAAAATCTGACACTGTTTCCACAGTTTCTCCATCTATTTGCTCTGAGAGGTGGAACCGGATGCCATGATCTTAGTTTTCTGAATGTTGAGCTTTAAGCCAACTTTTTCACTCTTCTCCTTCACTTTCATCAAGAGGCTCTTTAGTTCATCTTCACATTTTGCCATAAGGGTGGTGTCATCTGCATATCTGAGGTTATTGATATTCTCCTGGCAATCCTGATTTCAGCTTATGCTTCATCCAGCCCAGCATTTCTCATGATGTACTCTGCATGTTAAGTTAAATATGCAGAGTGACAATATACAGCCTTGAGGTACTCCTTTTCCTATTTGGAACCAGTCTGGTGTCCCATGTTCAGTGCTAACTGTTGCTTCCTGACTTGAATACAGAATTCTCAAGAGGCAGGTCAGGTGGTCTGGTATTCCCATCTCTTGAAGAATTTTCCACAGTTTATTGTGATCCACACAGTCAAAGGCTTTGGCATAGTCAATAAAGCAGAAATAGGTGTTTTTCTGGAACTCTCTTGCTTTTTTGATGATCCAGCAAATGTTGACAATTTGTTCTCTTGTTCCTCTGCCTTTTCTAAATCCAGCTTGAAAATCTGGAAGTTCATGGTTCATATATTGCTAAAGCCTGTCTTGGAGAATTTTGAGAATTACTTTACTAAAGTGTGAGGTAGTTTGAGCATTCTTTGGCATTGCCTTTCTTAGGGATTGGAATGAAAACTGACCTTTTCCAGTCCTGTGGCCACTGCTGAGTTTTCCAAATTTGCTGGTCTATTGAGTGCAGCACTTTCACAGCATCATCTTTTAGGATTTGAAATATCTCAACTGGAATTTCATCACCTCCACTAGCTTTGTTTGTAGTTATGCTCTTAAGATCCACTTGACTTCACATTCCAGGATGTCTGGCTCTAGATGAGTGATCACACCATCGTGATTATCTGGGTCATGAAGATCTTTTTTGTACAGTTCTTCTGTGTATTCTTACCACCTCTTCTTAATATCTTCTGCTTCTGTTAAGTCCCTACCATTTCTGTCCATTATTGATCCATCATTGCATGAAATGTTCCCTTGGTATCTCTAATTTTTGGACATCTTTAGTCTTTCCCATTCTATTGTTTTCCTCTATTTCTTTGCACTGATCACTGAGGAAGGCTTTCATCTCTCTCCTTGCTATCCTTTGGAACTATGCCTTCAGATGGGTATAGCTTTCCTTTTGTCTAGCTTTGGCTTCTCTTCTGGTCACAGCTATTTGTAAGGCCTCCTCTAGTCCCTTAAATATATTTCTCATTTTCACTGTATAATCATTACAGATTTGATTTACATCATAGCTGAATGGTCTAGTGGTTTTCCCTACTTTCTTCAATTTAAGTCTGAATTTGGCAATAAGGAGTTCATGATCTGAGCCACAGTCAGCTCCCGGTCTAGTTTTTGCTGACTGTATTGAACTTCTTCATCTTTGGCTGCAAAGAATATAATCAATCTGATTTCAGTGTTGACCATCTGGTGATGTCCATGTGTAGAGTCTTCTCTTGTGTTGTTGGAAGAGGGTGTTTGCTATGACCAGTGCATTCTCCTGGCAGAACTCTCTTAACCTTTGCCCTGCTTCACTCTGTACTCCAAGGTCAAATTTGCCTGTTACTCCAGGTATTTCTTGACTTCCAACTTTTGCATTCCAGTCCCATATAATGAAAAGGACATCTTTTGGGGGTGTTAATTCTAGAAGGTCTTATAGGTCTTCATAAAACCATTCAACTTAAGCTTCTTCAGCATTACTGGTTGGGGCATAAACTTGGATGACTATCATATTGAATGGTTTGCCTTGGAAACAGAGATCATTCTGTCATTTTTGAGATTGCATCCAAGTACTGCATTTCAGACTCTTGTTGACTATAATGGCTACTTCATTTCTTCTAAGGGATTCTTGCCCACAGTAGTAGATATAATGGTCATCTGAGTTAAATTCACCCATTCCAGTCCATTTCAGTTCCATGATTCTTAAAATGTTAACATTCACTCTTGCCATCTGCTGTTTGATCACTTCCAATTTGCCTTGATTTATGGACCTAACTTTCCAGGTTCCTATGCAATATAGCTACAGTACTTCACAGCCCAAACAATCACAGTAGCTCTATTCAATGGAGGATTGACCTCTGTAGATGACAAAAAAAAAAAAAAGGCACACCAGAGCAGGGGGATGCAAGGGTGGATGGAATCAAGGGTGCATTCCAGGGCATCTAGGCAGAAAATGAGAGCACCGGATACTTCATGAAGGAATTCTCCACTTTTTAGTGTTTTTATTTCAGATGATTGTCAGAACTATCCTGAGTCATTTTCAAAAGAGAAAAGTTCTGGAATCAAAGATTTTACCAAACAATCAGGCATGCTGTCAAATAGCGGTAACTGGAGATGGATTTAGTAATCCTATGTTAGTCACTAAGTCCAGAGTCTTCTGCAAAATAAATAGAAATGGTTTAAGAATATATATGAAATTTAAAGATGACATAAAAAAAAAAAAAAGGCACACCAGAGCAGGGGGATGCAAGGGTGGATGGAATCAAGGGTGCATTCCAGGGCATCTAGGCAGAACAACGAGAGCACCGGATACTTCATGAAGGAATTCTCCACTTTTTAGTGTTTTTATTTCAGATGATTGTCAGAACTATCCTGAGTCATTTTCAAAAGAGAAAAGTTCTGGAATCAAAGATTTTACCAAACAATCAGGCATGCTGTCAAATAGCGGTAACTGGAGATGGATTTAGTAATCCTATGTTAGTCACTAAGTCCAGAGTCTTCTGCAAAATAAATAGAAATGGTTTAAGAATATATATGAAATTTAAAGATGACATGAAGTTCTGTTTAATTACTGTCATGGGAAGCTGTAGAAGTGGAGGTATTTCTCCAGGGATCTCTAGGGTTTCTTTCTTAACAGTGTCACCTCATGTACTTGTTTGAAACTCCAAGCGAAACCCAAAGATTTAGATATGCTTTCAAATTTGAGTTTAGACTATTTGTCTTTGCTTCTGTGAAACCCGAATCTGAATCATGCACATCTTCTGACCATGTATGAATACTGAAAGTAAAAGAGGGGAGAGAAAACTGCTAAGCCAGATTACAAAGAAGGTAGGGGAAACATGAATTTCTAGAGGCTGCAACTAAAAAATATTTGGTAACTGATAAAATTATTACATGAAAAATTTCAATCCCATCCTCATGGAAAAAATACAGGGACAAGCAAGGTATCTTCAGCATTGTTTCATGACTAAAGAAGGGTGCTTAAGGATTAGAGAACACTCGAATTCATATTTATGCCAGGTTATGATATATCACTCATAGACAGGAGGTACGTTTATCTGAAAATAAATCTTAGCTTTCAATGACATTCTAACAGCGCAGGATACACAACAAATGCCAGAACTGATGTGTTACATAGTCAAATGTTTCTGCTTCTGGCAGATTTCCTCCCCACATAAGGCAAAGATGTCTGGTTTCAATCTTTAGCAAAGAATGAAAAATACACACTAGATTCAACTCCTTTGCAAGAGAAATAAGGATATAACACCATTAATCATTTAGTCAAATAATCAGGAAAACTCATCCTAAAATTACAATCCTAAAATTAAACAAATGTCAGTATCCTAAAAAACAAAAGAGGTTGGAATAAGAGATTTTTTTGTTGTTCAGTCGCTACATTTTTTCCAACTCAAATAGACACTTATGCTGATCTCAGCATCTATTTGTTCCTTCTTTCTCTCTCTCTCCCTCCCTCTTTTTTTCTCCCTCTACTACCACTTCTCTTTCTTTTTTTGTTATGAGGAATAAACATATGATAAAGCATACTAATCTTCAGCATACTGCTTAATGATGGACTTCACACACACACACACACACACACACACACACTTACACACACATATAGGGATCATTTCCAGGAAAGTCCAAATTAAATCCAAGTAGCATATTCTAATCCCTGTCATCATACATAAATTTTTACACTACACATTTTTATTGGACTTATTATAACATTTTGCCTATGTTGTTGCATTTATCAGAAGTTTATTCTTTTTTTTATTGTTGTGTAAGTTACATTGCATGAATAGCCTATCTTTTTACCACCCTTTCTATTGTGAAGGAAACTGTAGTTTTTTCTTTGGAAGAGTTATCATGAATGCTGCAGCAGAATGTTTTTGTACATGTTGACTTGTGAACATTAAGACACATTTCTGTTCAATATGTGCTCCAGAGTAGAATTGCTAGAACACAGGACAAAACGTTTGCCTTTATAGATATAGGCGAACAGTTTCCAAAGAGACTATTGCAACTGCTATATCCACTAGCCCTGTATATTTAATATAATTCTCTGAAATGTTGAACATCTTTTCATATGCCTATTGGCCATCTGTATGTCATCTTTGGAGAAAAGTCTATTTCAGTTCAGTTCAGTTGCTCAGTCGTGTCCGACTCTTTGTGATCCCATGAATCGCAGCACACCAGGCCTCCCTGTCCATCACCAACTCCCGGAGTTCACTCAGATTCACTTCCATCGAGTCCATGATGCCATCCAGCCATCTCATCTTCTGTCGGCCCCTTCTCCTCCTGCCCCCAATCCCTCCCAGCATCAGAGTCTTCCATGAGGTGGCCAAAGTACTAGAGTTTCAGCTTTAGCATCAGTCCTTCCACAGAATCCCAGGGCTGATCTCCTTCAGAATGGACTGGTTGGATCTCCTTACAGTCCAAGGGACTCTCAAGAGTCTTCTCCAACACCACAGTTCAAAAGCATCAATTCTTCGGCGCTCAGCCTTCTTCACAGTCCAACTCTCACATCCATACATGACCACAGGAAAAACCATAGCCTTGACTAGATGGACCTTTGTTGGCAAAGTAATGTCTTTGCTTTTCAATATGCTATCTAGGTTGGTCATAACTTTCCTTCCAAGGAGTAAGTGTCTTTTCATTTTATGGTTGCAGTCACCATCTGCAGTGATTTTGGAGTCCAAAAACATAAAGTCTGACACTGTTTCCACTGTTTCCCCATCTATTTCCCATGACATCATGTCTATTTAGGTCTTCAAAATTCCTATGCAGCAGGACCCTGTTCTTTATCCATCTAAACATAAAAGCTTACATATATCTGCTAATCCCAGCCTCCTATTCATGCTTCCTCCAAAGCCCTCCTCATTGGCAAACACAAATCTATTCTCCCTGTCAGTGAGTCTGTTTCTGATTCATAGATAGGTTATTTGTGTCATATTTTAAATTCTACATATAAGTGATACTATATGGTATTTTTCTTTCTCTTTCTGACTTATTTAACTTAGTATGATAATCTCTAGTTGCATCCATATTGCTCCAAATAATATTGTTTGGTTCCTTCATTTGACTGAGTCAGTTCAGTTCAGTTGCTCAGTCATGTCTGACTCTTTGAGAGCACATGAACCGTAGCATGCCAGGCCTCTCTGTCGATCACCAACTCCTGGAGTCCACCCAAACCCATGTCCATTGAGTCGGTGATGCCATCCAACCATCTCATCCTCTGTCGACCCTTCTCCTTCTGCCTTCAATCTTTCACAGCATCAGGGTCTTTTTAAATGAGTCAACACTTCACATCAGGTAGCCAAAGTATTGGAGTTTCAGCTTGAACATTAGCCCTCAATGAACACCCAGGACTGATCTCCCTTAGGATAAACTGGTTGGATCTCCTTGCAGTCCAAGGGACTCTCAAGAGTCTTTTCCAACACCACAGTTCAAAAGCATCAATTCTTCGGTGCTCAGCTTTCTTTATAGTCCAACTCTCACATCTATACATGACCATTGGAAAAACCATAGCTTTGACTAAACTGATCTTTGTTGGCAAAGTAATGTCTCTGCTTTTGAATATGCTATCTAGGTTGGTCATAACTTTCCTGCCAAGGAGTAAGCATCTTTAAATTTCATGGCTGCAATGACCATCTGCAGTGATTTTGGAGCCCAGAAAAATAAAGTCAGCCACTGATCCCACTGTTTCCCCATCTATCTGCCATGAAATTGTAAGACCAGATGCCATGATCTTAGTTTTCTGAATGTTGAGCTTTAAGCCAACACACTCTCCTCTTTCACTTTCATCAAGAGGCTCTTTAGTTCTTCTTCACTTTCTGCCATAAGGGTGGTGTCATCTGCATATCTGAGGTTATTGATATTTCTCCTGGCAATCTTGATTCCAGCTTGTGCTTCCTCCAGCCCAGTGTTTCTCATAATGTACTCTGCATAAAAGTTAAATATGCAGAGTGACAATATACAGCCTTGACGTACTCCTTTTCCTATCTGGAACCAGTTTGTTTTTCCATGTCCAGTGCTAACTGTTGCTTCCTGACCTGCATACAGGTTTCTCAAGAGGCAGGTCAGGTGGTTTGGTATTCCCATCTCTTTCAGAATTTTCCACAACTTATTGTAATCCACACAGTCAAAGGCTTTGGCATAGTCAATAAAGGAGAAATAGATGTTTTTCTGGAACTTTTTTGCTTTTTCGATGATCCATTGGATGTTGGCAATTTGATCTCTGGTTCCTCTGTCTTTTCTAAAACCAACTTGAACATCTGGAAGTTCACGATTACGTATTGCTAAAGCCTGGCTTGGAGAATTTTGAGCATTATTTTGCTAGTATGTGAGGTAGTTTGAGCATTCTTTGGCCTTGCCTTCTTAGGGATTGGAATGAAAACTGACCTCTTCCAGTCCTGTGGCCACTGGTGAGTTTACCAAACTTGCTGGCATGTTGAGTGTAGCACTTTCACAGCATCATCTTTTAGGATTTGAAATAGCTCAACTGGAATTTCATTACCTCCACTAGTGATGCTCTTAAGGCCCACTTGACTTCACATTCCAGGATGTCTGGCTCTAGACGAGTGCTCACACCATCGTGATTATCTGGGTCGTGAGGATCTTTTTGTACACTTCTGTGTATTCTTGCCACCTCTTCTTAATATTTTCTGCTTCTGTTCGGTTCCTACCATTTCTGTCCTTTATTGAGTCCATCTTCGCATGAAATGTTCCCTTCAGTTCAGTTCCCTTGTTATCTCTAATTTCTTGAAGACATCTCTAGTCATTCCCATTCTATTGTTTTCCTCTATTTCTTTGCACTGATCACTGAGAAAGGCTTTCATATCTCTCTTTGCTATTCTTTGGAACTCTGCCTTCAGATGGGTATAGCTTTCCTTTTCTTCTGGTCACAACTAATTGTAAGGCCTCCTCAGATAGCCATTTTGCTTTTCTGCATTTCTTTTTCTTGGGGATGGTCTCAATTCCTGTCTCCTGTACATACAGCCACCACGCTCTGCCATTGCAGCCAATGCTTTGGACTGAGTAGTATTCCAGTATATATATGGACCACATCTTATTCATTCATTCATCTGTTGATGGACAGTCAGGTTACTTTCATGTCTTGGCTATTGTAAATAGTGCTGCTATGAATATAGGGGTGCATTTATCTTTTTGAGTTACAATTTTACCTAGCTATATGTCTAGGATTAGGATTGCTGTGTCACATACTAATTCTATTTTTGGTTTTCTGAGGAACTTCCATGTGTTTTCCATAGTGGCTGTACCAAATTACATTACCAACAGTGTAGGAGGGTTCCTTTTCACACACCCTCTCCAGCAATTTTTGTTGACTTTCATGATGGGCATTCTGACCAGTGTGAGGAAGTACCTCATTGTAATTTTATTATCATTTCTCTAATAATTAGCAATGTTGAGCATTTTTTTTTTCATATGCCTATTGGTCATCTGCATGTCTTCTTTGGGGAAATATCTATTTAGGTCTTCAAAATTCAACATCTGTTTATGATTAAAAAAAAAACTTCTCAAAGTGGGCATAGAGAGAACATATCTCAATATAATAACTATTTATGACAAACCCACAGCCAATATAATATTCAACAGTGAAAAGCTAAAAGACTTCCTGATAAAGTATGTGCAATTTTTGTTGACTTTCATGATGGGCATTCTGACCAGTGTGAGGAAGTACCTCATTGTAATTTTGATTATCATTTCTCTAATAATTAGCAATGTTGAGCATTTTTTTTTTCATATGCCTATTGGTCATCTGCATGTCTTCTTTGGGGAAATATCTATTTAGGTCTTCAAAATTCAACATCTGTTTATGATTAAAAAAAAAACTTCTCAAAGTGGGCATAGAGAGAACATATCTCAATATAATAACTATTTATGACAAACCCACAGCCAATATAATATTCAACAGTGAAAAGCTAAAAGACTTCCTGATAAAGTATGGAACAAGACAAGGGTGCCCACTCTTACCTCTTATTATTCAGTGTATTATTGGAAGTCCTAGCCACAACAATCAGATAATAAAAAGAAATAAAAGGCATTCAACTTGGAAAGGAAGAGGTAAAATTGTCACTATAAGTAGATGACATACTAAAGACTCCACACAAAAACTACTAGAATTAATAAATGAATTCAGCAAGGTAGCAGGATACAATATTAACATACATAAATAGGTTGCATTTCTTTACTCAACAAATGAAATGCCAGAAAACAAGTGCAAAAAGACAAGAGCTTTTAAAATCACATCTCCAAAAAAAAGTGCTTAGGAATAAACCTGACCAAGGAGACAAAAGACTTATCTGCTGAGAACTACCAAACGTTAATAAAGGAAACTGAAGCTGGTGCAAGGAAATGGATGCTATGCTCTCGGACTGGAAGAATTAATATTGTTAAAATGGCCATACTATCCAAATCAATCTGTAGATTTAATGTGATTGCTATCAAGTTACCCATGACATTTTTCACAGACCTAGAATAATCCTAAAATTTATATAAAACCATGAAAGACCAGAATTGCTAAAGAAACCCTGAAGCAAAAGAATAAAGCAGGAGACATAACCCTCCCAGACTTCAGGCAATACTACAAAGCTACAGTAATCAAAATGGTGTGGTATTTTCACAAAGTAGACATATGGGTCAATGGAACATAACAGAGAGCCCAGAAATAAACCTACACACCTATAGTCAATTAATATCCAACAAAGGAAACAAGAATATATAAGGGAGAAAAGACAGACTCTTTAGCAAGTGGTGTTAGGAAAGTTGGACAGCCACATGTAAATCAGTGACGTTAGAACACAGCCTCTCCCCATACACAAAAATAAACTCCAAATGACTTAAAGATATAAGCATAAGACAAGATACCATAAAACTCCTGGAAGAGATCAGAGGCAAAACACTCTCTGACAAAGATTCTATCATGTTTCCTTATGCCAGTCTTCCAGGGCAACAGAAATAAAAACAAAAATTAAAAAATGCTAATCAAATTGATAAGCTTTTGCACAGCAAAGGAAATCATAAACAAAAATGAAAAGACAACCTACAGACTGGGAGAAAATATTTGCAAAATTGCAAATTATGTGGCTACTAATAGAGATGGTGTGTGCTTTTCAAATGTCATTGGAATGATAATCTGTATGCAAATATGATTGATTTACAAATATCAACTTTGTATCTAGCAACAGTTCTAAATTTCTAGAATAAATGAATTCAGCATAGTGTTCTTCTTTTCCCAATTCATTCTCTTTCTTTATTAATATACATCCCTTCACTTGAAGAAATAATTTATTTTGTAGCATAGGAAAAGGAGTATGTCAAGGCTGTATATTGTCACCCTGCTTATTTAACTATGCAGAGTACATCATGAGAAACGCTGGACTGGAAGAAACACAAGCTGGAATCAAGATTGCCGGGAGAAATATCAATAACCTCAGATATGCAGATGACACCACCCTTATGGCAGAAAGTGAAGAGGAACTAAAAAGCCTCTTGTTGAAAGTGAAAGAGGAGAGTGAAAAAGTTGGCTTAAAGCTCAACATTCAGAAAACGAAGATCATGGCATCTGGCCCCATCACTTCATGGGAAATAGATGGGGAAAGAGCAGAAACAGTGTCAGACTTTATTTTTTTGGGCTCCAAAATCACTGCAGATGGTGACTGCAGCCATGAAATTAAAAGGTGCTTACTCCTTGGAAGAAAAGTTATGACCAACCTAGATAGTATATTCAAAAGCACTTTGCCGACTAAGGTCCATCTAGTCAAGGCTATGGTTTTTCCAGTGGTCATGTATGGATGTGAGAGTTGGACTGTGAAGAAGGCTGAGCGCAGAAGAATTGATGCTTTTGAACTGTGGTGTTGGAGAAGACTCTTGAGAGTCCCTTGGACTGCAAGGAAATCCAACCAGTCCATTCTGAAGGAGATCAACCCTGGGATTTCTTTGGAAGGAATGATGCTAAAACTGAAGCTCCAGTACTTTGGCCACCTCATGCGAAGAGTTAACTCATTGGAAAAGATGGTGATGCTGGGAGTGATTGGGGGCAGGAGGAGAAGGGGACGACAGAGGATGAGATGGCTGGATGGCATCACGGACTCAGTGGACGTGAGCCTGAGTGAACTCGGGAGTTGGTGATGGACAGGGAGACCTGGCATGCCGCGATTCATGGGGTCGCAAAGAGTCGGACACGACTGAGCGACAACTGAACTGATTCAATGCTAGCTACATATTTTTATAGGACTTTTTTCATAGCTCTGTGATGATAATCAAAGATAAATTATTTAGATTTATGGTAACTGCTAAAATAAGACCATATTAAGGTATTATTTGGAATATTTTCATCTCTCTGAAAAGTTAGTTTTTTCTGGAAAAATATGAGAGAGTAAAGGAGTCTTCTAAAAATATTGCCACCAGTGTATAGAGAAGAGAGATAAGAATGAAATTTTATGTCATTATTATAAACAAATTAGCGTCCACACACACACAATGCCAAGAATAGGACTTAGGTAATATGCGGATGATTTAGATAATGAAAATTTTAATCCATTTTTTTCTCCTTTGTATATGGACCAAATTTTCTAGTGAGGACTATATTTGTATTCAAATTTAGTATGTAAGTGTATTCTTTAATTTGACAAATATTTATCATGCACCTACTAAGTACCAAGTACAAAGAATAAGGAAGGTTTTTTTCAGGCTAGTTGGAGATATACAACTATTAAGACAATAAAATTTGGTGACTGTTTTCTCGATAGGTTGAATCAATGTTTCTCAGTTTTGGAGGTATAAATGAAAAGGGAAGTGAAGAGTAAATGTCTTAGCCTGAAGCATGAAAAAAAAAAAAGAAAGAAAGAAAGAAAAGAAAACAGTAGTTTTATCCAGGAAAAAGAAGATACATTTAGCAGAAGAATGAGTAATATTTGAAATTGATAAATAACAAATATTAGCTCTCTCTGAACAATATTCCCTGATTGACTTTTAAATGTAATTGCTATCCCCCTGCCCCACTGCCCATGGATGACTTCTGTCCTCCTTTTTCTCTCTTTCATCCTCTACTATAGAACATGTTGGAGGATTTATTTTTTCCCTTGAGAATGAGATATAGAACCATATGACCTTTAGTTTCTTAGCACAAAAGACAAAAATCCAGGACCATTTTCTTAGAAGAAGGATAGTTTTATTTATAGTAATAGAATGAATATGGAATTAGAACACAAAATTGGATTTCTCTTTCATTTTTTCATTTTCAATCCCTCATTTTACCACTGGAAAGTGAAGATTTCCATTTTACCTTCAACACACAGTAAATTTCATGTAAAGAACTGGGCTACTACAGTTCAAAGAGAGGCTTAAAGCATCTAAGAAGTGTTTTGTTTTGTTTTTAGTTTCCTAGTTTTTTAAATTTTAATCATTAAAATGTAATGATTTTGAAAGCATTTTGAATGATTTGGGGGATAGAAAATTATAAATGTGTATGTGGACTTGACAGGCAGTGCAGTGGTAAAGAATCCACCTGCCCATGCAGGAGTTGCAAAAGAAGCAGGTTCAATGCCTGGGTCAGGAAGATTCCCTGGAGCAGGAAATAGCAACCTACTCTAGTATACTTGCCTAGAGAATCCCATGGACAGAGGAGCCTGGAGGGCTGCAGTCCATGGGGTCTCAAAGAGTCAGACACAACTAAACGCACACACAGGCACAGAAATGTATATGTATTATTCAAGAGGAACAATATGATATGCTATTTTACTCTGTTGTTTAGACTTTTAAGAATCTAAAGGACAAACTATTACACACTCAAACACAACACACAAAAACATGCATTTTCCTCTATTAAATATAGGAGCAAAAATCATTCAGATAAAAGATTGATATAATCTGAAAACAGAATTTCAGAATATAACAATGAGGATTATGCTGGTAATGTTAAACTGAGGCCTTAAGAATAGGAGAATGATTTCATGCATATATATATATATATATATATATATATATATGTGCTATCTTATAGCTAACTTGGAGAAGGCAATAGCACCCCACTCCAGTACTCTTGCCTGGAAAATCCCATGGACGGAGCAGCCTGGTGGGCTGCAGTCCATGGGGTCGCGAAGAGTCGGACACGACTGAGAGACTTCACTCTCACTTTTCACTTTCATGCATTGGAGAAGGACATGGCAACCGACTCCAGTGTTCTTGCCTGGAGAATCCCAGGGTCGGGGGAACCTGGTGGGCTGCCGTCTATGGGGTCACACAGTCGGACACGATGAAGCAACTTAACAGCAGCATAGTTAACTTAGTTACTTCTGTTATTTTTAGTCAAAAGATAAAAAGAAATAATAGCACTAGTCAAAGGCAACTTCTGTTTGATGACTTCTCATAGGAAAGAAAAAAAAAAGATTATTTACAATTGGGTACTTGTGTGTGTGTGGTGTTATAACAATAATCTGACCCTTACCTACTGAACTAATAAAATCAAACATTAAACTCTGCTTAGGTACTTAAGGTTTTATCCTTCATCTTTTCTAAGCTTGGGGAATTTTTTTTTTTCTTTTGACTTCCATGGATGAGAGGTGGCCTTCTTACTAATCTCCACATGTGCTTATGAATTAATTGAAACCTGGCAAAATCTTTCACTTTAAAGAATGGAAGTGATTATGTCAGAGGTTTTGAAGGTACTGATCTGTCTCTACTGCTACTGCTGCTAAGTCGCTTCAGTCGTGTCCGACTCTGTGTGAGCCCTTAGACGGCGGCGCACCAGACTCCCCCGTCCCTGGGATTCTCCAGGCAAGAACACTGGAGTGGGTTGCCATGTCCTTCTCCAATGCATGAGAGTGAAAAGTGAGAGTGAAGTCGCTCAGTCGTGTCCGACTCTTCGCGACCCCATGGACTGCAGTCTACCAGGCTCCTCTGCCCAGGGGATTTTCCAGGCAAGAGTACTGGAGTAGGGTGCTTGTCTCTACAAGTTATTTATTCTCAGGAAGAGGACATCACAACTTCTCCAATTCTTTTCAGAAAAAATGCTTATTTCATGCGTCTTATTTGTAGAAACAATGTGCCAAAATAACTTTAAGCTTCTGAATCATTTTTAAAAACAATTTAAAAATGTTAATTCTAAAATAATATCTTTGAAAAACATAAGGATAGAATGGCAAATTAGTTGAACCTTTAGTCAGGACAATCAGGGAAAGAAGAAAAACTGCACAACTCAAACTTTATTGACCCAACTGACATTTAGGATTTGTTCTTTAACCTTTCCATCAGTTTACAAATTTTCACTGAATTATGATATATCCAGAGATCTGAAACAAGATTTTGAAAAGTACAGTCAATTGAAATTCATATTTAGGGAAAGTTCTGACTCTGGGGTAGTTACTTTCCATTATGAGTTATTATTTTTTTGGCCTCTGAATGATACAAAATTTTCTAGGTTTTAAACTGTGAAAAAAATTACTACTTCTGTTTTATGCTAAGTATAACAAAAAGATAACTATTTTCTACTTCAACATTAGATGTTTCCTTGTAGTTATGTCAAGTGTTTTGAGCAGTAAATTTGTTCTCCTTCTGAAAATGAAAAGTACTACCATCTCCTGAGTATTCATGAAAATTACATAAATGATTACAGTGTTAGTTGCAATAGCTCCTAATATGTTCACTACAAACTTGATGATTCCTCTGCTGGGAGCTCTCATTCGAGACAGTAAAGAGGCAAAATTCAAAATCTTTATGGAGACTTTTCCAACTTTCTTAATCAGCCCCTAAAGTAAAGTAAAATGATTTCACAAGTTCCAACTAAACAAACACATCCAAGCAAATCGGAGTATAAAAGGATCATTTTTAATCCTGAGACATTTTCAGGTCATGTAAAAATTGTTTGTCAAATATAATTGTTCTCTGCCTCTTTTTAAACATCATCATGTTTGGCTTTTGAAATGTATTTGACTACAGTAAAATTGACAGCACACAGCAATTTATATGTAGATTCTAAACTGGTGAGTACAAAGACTCAGAACCTCAAAGAAAGCCTGCAAAATATAATTATAAACTGGAACAGAAAGAATCCTCAGTTTTTGTAATCTACTTAGAGATATTACTAGTAGAAATATAGTATAGAATATTGTACATATTCCCATAACTACTCTCAGCAATTCACTATATTTCTAAGCCTCCTATCCCCACTGGGAAAGAAATAATTATTCTTTAGGCATAAATTATTTACAGAAAAATAATACTCTTTTATTTTATATGTTATTTAAAATCTTACAAAGCATTTGAATATGTTTTTAAATGTTAACCTAAATATTTATATATCATATGTAAATATATATATAATACATCATAGACGTGTATACATATAAAATTTAGAACTCAGAACAAAAGTATGTCAAGTTCGCATGCTCATAATAATGAGATTGATATTACTAACCACCTCTTTTTATGAGGACCCTAAGGCTTACAATAATAAATTATCCAAAGTAACATAAGTAGTAAATGGTAGACCTGGATGCAAAGTAAATTCTTTCTAGAGTTGAAGTCCTGTGAATTTTCTGGGCACAAGGGAAGGAAAAGTATCCTAGAATTATTATTTTAAAAGGCATAGACTCTAAATATTGAACACTAGAATGCAATACTTTGGGTTTCCTATTGCTGAAATGTCCCTGTGAGGGTCACTTCTTTTTCCACATCCTTACCAATCATGGCTCCAGCCTGAAGTGATAAGTCAGAAAGGTAAATGAGATAAATTAATCCTTAAAACAAACCACCAGGTGAAGCTGCATAAGTGACTACTTTCAGAGGTTAATTATCTCTCCTGAGCAAAGACTAGAATCCCAGAAGGAATTTGGACACCCTAATATATCATGGGTTAAGCTCATGCCTTTGAAATTGCACTGATTTACTCTACCCAAAGATAAGCTAAATAGAAGAATACCAGAGGAAGCAAAAATAGAAATTGGATTTACCATTTTTTTCCCCTAAATGAAAGGATGTGTTCAGCAAGCTTTTTACTTAATCATCACCCACTGAAGAATCAAATCTCCTAAGTACTGCAATGGGAGTAGTCATCTTCAAAGAACTCCAAACATGTCCTGGTTTCAAGGCATACCATTAATTTTACATTATTCATCATCTTCACTTTCAAAAGTTGTATTCTCATCTATTAGGTCATCAACTAGAGGACAATGATTACTCAGCCATTATTCACTTTAGAATACTTACAAATATCTTTCCCAGCTGGTCAAAAAGAAATCTAAGAGATCTGAAAGAAATGCTGGAGCAGCAATGTATTTGAAAATATACCAACAGTTTGAGAATTCATAAAGTGTGAAATGCATGCTTGCAATGGTAATACCTAAAACTCTGGAGAAAATATGAAGACAAACTGGGAAAGACTCTCAAAATAAACAGTAACAGACAGATTGAGGATGGAAGTCAAAATGGGAAAAGAATCCAGGATAGTGGTGAGTTAATAGCTTCCTCCCCCTCCCCTTTTTTTTCTCTCTTATTTGATCTGAGAGTGAGCCTGACCTCATAGCTGAATAGAAGCTATAGATGGGAAAATCTCCCAGAGAAGACCCATTAAAAATGGGCTGGAAAAAGGAAGTTCTTCAGGTAGAGAATATAAGAGGAATCCCAGATCAGATTTTACTGTTGTTGACTTGGTTTTGGTTTATTTTTTGTTTCTTTCCTGGACCTGCTCTGAAGTCAGCCAATATTAACTGGTTACAACAGCAGAGAAACCTAACCTATAAAAGAAATGGATCATTCATACATTGCTGGTGGGAATGTAAAATGATGCAACCATTCTGGAAATCAGTATAGTAGTTTCCTACAAAATTAAATTTGTGCGTACCATATCACTTAGCATTTGCATTCTTCAGTAATTATCACAGAGAAATGAATAGCTATGTTCATATAAAACCTTCTAGAGGAATATTCAAGCAGCTATATTCATAACAACCAGAAACTGGAAAAAATCCAACTCTTCAATGACTGAATAAGCTGTGGTATATCCTTATCAAGAATACTACTCAGTAATAAAAAGGGGAAAAGTAATGATAATGGTAATAACTTGAATGGAACTCAAGTGCAAAAGTGCAAAAGTCAATCTCAAATAGTCATACCCTATATGATTCTACTTATGCAGTGTTTCTTAAATGACAAATTATAGAAATGGAAAATAGATTAGTGACTGATAAAAGTTAGAAAGCAGGTCAGTAGGGGGACCGAAGAAAGTGCCTGTGATTATAAAAGGGGTAGATGACAGATCCTTGTAATAGAACTGTCCTATATCTTGAGTACTATGGTAGTCATACAAATCTACATATGTGATAAAATTGCATAGAACTAAGCTCATAATTAATGCATATAAAACTAGTAAAATCTTGTTGTTGTTTTTTCAGTAGATTGCATCCATGTCCAGACTGTGATATTTTACTCTAGTTATACAAAATGTTACTACTGAGGAAAAAAAATGCAAGGTATACAACATTTCTCTGTATTACTTCTTATACTTGTATCTGAAAGTTCAATTACCTCAAAATAAAAAGTAAAAAGTCCACAAACCCCTGAGAGAAATCCTGTCTAGACAATATAGCTAAATTTATCCATCTGAGCACTGCCTTTGCTGCATCCCACAAAACCTCATTTTTATTCATACTAAAATATTTTCTAATTTTTTTGTGATTTTTTTCTTTGACCCATTGGTTGTTCTAGAGTGTGTTGTTTAACAGGATCATGGACACAGAGACAAAACTGGTGGTTGCCAAGGGGAAGGAGACTGGGAAGGGGTGAATTGGGGGGATTGGGGTTAGTGGATGTAAGCTTCTATATACAGAATGGATAAACAACAGGATCCTACTGTATAGAACAAAGAACTCTATTCAATATCCTATGATAAAACAGAATAGAAAAGAATATTTTTAAAAAGAATGAATATATGTATAACAATCACTTTTTTGTATAACAGTGTTTGATGTTACACTCTATTGTAAATCAACTATACTTCAATGAAAAAATAACAAAAAAAAATTAAAAGCATGTTAACTTCCATATATTTTTTTTAATTTTTCTGTTTTTCTTCTGTTATTGATTTCTAGCTCCATTCCATTATAGCCAGAGAAAATATACTGTATAAGTTAAATCTTTCAAAATGTATTAAGATTTGTTTTTGGGCATGATATTTAAATAAATTTAATATTTTATTTGAAGTGCTTTTCTTGTGACAGCATATATTTAATCCAAAGTAACAATCACTGTCTTTTAATTGGTGTGTATTTCATGTACTTACATTTACTACAAGCCAATTTTCTAATTTATGTGGAAACACAAGAGCACCCAGAGAATTGAAACAACTTTTAGAAAGAAGAATAAAGTTGGGGATTCACACTTCCCATTTCAAAATTCACTATGAAGCTATAACAATCAAAACAGAGTGGTCTCTGCATAAGGATAGGTGTATAAGCCAATAGAATAGAGCTGTGTAGAAACTAGTAAAACTAGTATAACTTGAAGAAGGACATGGCAACCCACTCCAGTATTCTTGCCTGGAGAATCTCATGGACAGGGGAGCCTGGCAGGCTATATGGTCCATGGGGTCGCACAGAGTTCAACACGACTAAGTGACTGAGCATGCACAGACAGAGTATAACTTTATACTAGTTAATTTTTGACAAAATTGCCAAGTCCATTCAATGGATAAAGAACAGTCAATAGATGATGCTGAGACAGCTACATTTCCATGTGCAAAAGAATATATTTGGACCCCTACCTCACAGCATATACAAAATTTAACTAAATTTAACCAATAACCTAAATATAAGAATGAAGACCATAAAATTCTTAGAAAAAAACATAGAAGTAAATCCTTGTGATCTTTGATTTGGCAGTGGATTGTTAGATAACATACCAAAAGCCTGAATAACAATATAGATAATTTGAAAAGTGTTTAATGCTCAGTTGTGTCTGACTCTTTGCAACTCAATGGACTGTAGTCTGACAGTCTCCTCTGTCCATAGGATTCTCCAGGCAAGAATATTAGAGTGGGTTGCCGTTCCCTTCTCCAGGGGATCTTCCTGATCCAGGGATCCAAGCTGGGTCTCTTGCACTGCATGCAGATTCTTTACCATCTGAGCTACGAGGGTAGATAATTTGATGATTATCAGCTAGATAATTTGAACTTTATCATAATTTAAAGCTTTTGTGTATTAAAAAATATTATCAAAAACAGTAAAAAAAAAAAGGCTATGTAATGAAAGGGAGAATAGATTTCAAATCATATGTCTGAAAAGGATTTAATATCTGTAATATATACGGAAATTCTATAACTCAAGAGCAACAAGTAACCAAATTAAAAAATGGGCAAAGGACTTCCATAGTCATTTTATCAAAGAAGATATACAGTGGTAAATAAGCACATGAAAAGATACTCAGCATAATTAATCAGAGAAATATAAATCAAAAACATGATTAAATATTACTTTATACCTGCTAGGATAGCTATAATGCAAAAAAAAAGAAAGAAAGAAAGAAAGAAAAAGAAAAAAGAAATGGGTGTTGGTAAGAATGTAAAATGTTGGTGAGCAGGTAGAAATTAGAATCCTTCTATATTACTAGTAAGAATGTAAAGAAAGACAACTGTGAAAAACAACTTGCCAATTCTTCAGAAAGATAAACATATAAGTACTTCATACTATAGCAATTTCATTCCTAGGTATATACCCCATAGAACTGACAGCAGAGATTCACACCTACATGTTCACACCAACGTTCATTCCAGTACTATTCACAATAGCCAAAAGCTGGAAAAGAGCAAAATATCCATCAAGAGATAAATAAAATATGGTATCTATATACAATGGAATATTATTCAATCATAAAAGAGAATGAAGTTCTGATAATGCTACAATATGTATGAGCCTTGAAAACATTATACTAAGTGAAATAGGTCATACACAAAAGGACAAATATTGTATAATTCCACTTATGTAAGCTATATTAAGCAAATTCCTAGAGACAAAGGGATTAGAGATTATTTGGAGCTGAGGAGAGAGGGAAATAGGGAGTTATTGCTTAACAGTTAGAGCGTTTCTGTTTGGGAGTGATGTAGAAGTTTTGAAAATAAATAGTGGTAACGGTTGCACAATGTCACAAATATAATTTTATTATATATACATTTTTTTTTATAAAAAGGAGGGACAGATCTGTAGCTATTTGAGTTGGGATACGAGATAATGTTGTGCTTACAAAGGGTCAACATGGAGGACTTCTTTGGGGTAATGGATCTGTTCTATATATCATTGTGTTGGTGATACACAACTGTATGTTTTGTTATTACTCACAGAATTGTATGACAAAATATGTGAATTTCATTGTGTGTAAATTTTAAAATGTAATCTATCCCCCCAAATAAAAATCCCTTCGAATAGTTTCCAGAAATAGGACACGCTTACCCACTAAAATAGCCACTTGATAGACTCCAATAATTTCCAAAGAACTTCCAATTTTTGTGTGTCTTTTATTTTACTGGGACTATTTCCTTATACTTTAAAAAATATTTCCAAATTATATGAAAAAAACTTGTAGATACTTCATCTGTGTGGACATGGGCTATCCACCCAAGTTATAACTATAATCTACAGAACATGCATCAGTATAGCATTCATGAAAATTGAACAAGAATATATTATTAAGTATCTTATCAAGTAGATGGAATTTCATGATTTTCTGATAGAATGGATTGGCTCAATGTTTAACAACTGGCAGGTCAAGCCCATCACCATATTTAAACCTTTACTTTGCCTCAGGTTCAGCTCTGTTCCTGCTAAAGGACAATGGCCATTGGTCCTCTGAGCCCTGCCATTAATCATCTCTGATGTCATGTCACTAAAATCTTAGTAATTTTCATAAGATTGAAGAAGTGCTTTTTTTCTCACTAAGATAAAACACTATCTTCTTTATTCTCTTTCTAAAGATTCATGAATCGCATTATCTGTAACTATTTCTGATTTTCCATATTAGAAGTAATCATTTTTCTCCCAATGTATTTTTAATAAGTCCAATAGTGAAGAGTACTATCATTTCAGTTCTTTCAAAATGTCTGAAATGAATAGTAGCTATACTTTTCATAACTGTCACTAAGACTTTGAGTTCTTTACCTATGAGTTCAGTTGGTAGTAACTTCCAAGATACTCCTTTGTTTTTCAGGGAATCATTTCATATATCAATTCCAGTCACTCCCTCTGACTGTAACACTAATGAAGAATTCCTCTACAACTGCCATCTTGTATTTGATGTTCCCAAACATACCAAGATGTGTAAAAGCTCAGGATTAATGCAACTCATTCTTTATTAACCATGATACCTGATCACACAAAACAAAAAATAAAATCATTTTATAATTCCCAGAACAGCTCTTAAGCCACAAATGTCCCATTCAATGCCATAGGAAACACCAATTTCATTATTGGTTTCATAATAACCATTCAAAATGAGATTTGTAGTTGTATGTGTTAGCTTGGATGATTCCTAGTGAGTAGGCCATCTTTGTAGAAATCCCATTAGAAAGAAAACTCATGTGTATTCCTCTTCAGTATAAGATTTCTTCTATTTGAAACAGTTTGCACCAAGCTGCATCTCTGTGCTCTGTGATTTATTGTACTCTACGTCTGGATTTTACAGTTATAATATAATGGTAATAGAGGCAGAGTTATCTGCATGCACTAAAGGCCCTGTAATAATTTCCTCTGTCTTCTGAGGCAAGTCCTATTACAACGTATTTACATCTTATATTTGAAACCTTTTCAGTTATGCATTACATATTCATGGGTTTTAAATTATCCACATCTACTTGAAATAATGTTGACAACTCTATGTTTCCTCTTGGGTCCTTAATAGAGCTTCTTCCTCCCCACCATCAGGGTTTAAAGAAATGTCTGTGGGTGAAACCGATGCCTATTTGTCATCCACGGACACACATACACCATGGTACTGCAAGGTATAATTGTAAAATAAGAGGAGGTTTACTGGGAAAACTCACAAGCAGAGCTGCAGCGGAGGGCAAGACTCCACCATCTCTTGGATCAAGTCGAGAGGCAAGTTAGGTAGAACACAGCTGGAGAGCCTTTAAGCTTTGTCTCTGGTACCCGGCTGTTTTACTATTGAGCTAATTCAAAACTGCTGTGCGAGCAGCCTGCTAAGCTACCAAGAGAAAGAGGGAGTGTGGAGAGGAGGAGAATGAGCTTCAGACTCATCCAAATTTGTCCCTCCTCAGCCCACCCCATGGCCCTTGGTGGCTCATTAAGTATGAGTCTTTCCATTAACTCTTATGGATTCTGGGTCACACTGATTCTTGCATAATTACCTAGTAGGTCTCCTGCAGCTGAGAAAGATAGCAAGCCACTGCTTTAAACAATTGTGAAGGACCATTTTGGCCTTTTCATCCTTATCTAAAACAGGAAAACTACACAACTAAACTTTCTGAGGTCAGAGGTATTGGTATGTGACCAGTGAGGTCTGTTATTCCTCTTTGTTTCCAAGTTAGGCTGTAAATCCACTTTCAATTAAAAATAAGTTCTTTAGAGACTCAGAAATCATGCTTTTCTTATTAAAAGCAATTTCTGGGCATAGAAGAAGGTAGCTATATATGTATAAGAGGCAAAACTATTATCCAGAATCATATCACTCCAGGTGTCCTTAATCTTGGCAGTATACACTATTCATTTACTCACCAAGTTCATAAACTGTCATCCAAACACCATTGCCAAAGCAAAAAAAAAAAAAAATTTAAATGTTGAAAATGGCTAACATATTCCTCTGCCAACTCTTACTAACTCATGATTCTTGAGTGCACTGTTGCTCAGCCAAGCCAAAGTATATATAAAGTATATGCACAGCTGTTAAGGAGCAGCAGGCAGCCAGCCCCACCAGTCTAGTGGATAGTTAATAGAGAGGCTAAAGTGAAAGTGTTAGTTGCTCAATCATGTCAACTCTTTGTGACCCCATGGACTATAGCCCACCAGATTCTAGTCATGGGATTCTCCAGGCAAGAATACTGGAGTAAGTTGCCATTTCCTTCTCCAGGAGATCTTCCTGACCCAGGAATCTAACCCAGGTGTACTGCATTGCAGGCAGATTCTTTATCATCTGAGCCACAGAACAGGGGCAAATAGAGGATTCTCTGAGTGTCAAAACATTTCCCATTGGACATTCCTGTCAATTATGGTGGTTCTGTGCCACTTGTGAAAGTATCAGAGAAATATTTTATTCAATGGGAGTCAGTGCAATGGGGTTTTGCAGTGGGGAGAGAAACTAGACTCACATCCAAGTACAAGGTTAGCAAGTGGGAATTTATAGCCAAGATCAGGGTGCAGGTCAGTGGATACAAAATTACTAAGGAGGGAATGTTAGGAATAAGGAGGGATTCTGGCTAAACAAACGAACAAGATTCTTGTTGAAGGCAGCCCAAGGTGATCAGGCGTTACCTGGGGGAAGTGAAGAATAAGAAACCTGGTTAGTTCTCAAGGGTAATAGGATATGGAAAAAAATTTTTTTAACCTGTGGAAGTAAGTTATTAATGGCTGGTTAATTATATCACTGCATTTTCTTTGCAGTAGTGTACCAACTCAAGCACTTAAAAATGGAATATGCACAAGGATTAAATTAAGACACAAAAAATTGACTATATATTTGTATTTGTATTAATAAATGTCATAACCATACTGTTGATGTGTATTATACATTATTATACATTGTATAATACATAATATATTGTCCCCTATTAGAACAGTTAAACTTGTGAGTCTATAACAGAAATTGATAAAGACCATGATGAAACAAAACTACTGGGACTAACAGGTTGCAATTGTAAACAGTAACAAACATATTCACTCAGATCTGGAGTATTTTAAGTTTTATAATTGGTGAGTTATACCAAATTAGCAAGATTCTTGCTGAACTTGGATAATGCAGAGACAAACATGGGAAAATGGAAGTCTGATTGAAAAGTTCAGGGAAACCTGTGTAGAGCTTGGATCAGAAACAAGTCTGTGTCATATACTGTGCATTAGTGTAGATGTTTATATTAGTCAATTTCAGAAATGCTGACACATGGAGAATTAAAATTTAGTCCATATCATAAAACTACTAATGCTGCTGGGTACAAATAATGTATCTCATGTTTGGCACATGGCTAAGGCATTTCAAGAGGCTTCCTTGATGGCTCAGACAATAAAGAATCTGCCTGCAGTACAAGAGACCTGGATTTGATCCTTGGGTTGGGAAGATCCCCTGGGGAGTGAAATGCTTACCCACGCCAGTATTCTTGCTTGGAGAATCCCATGGAGAGAAGAGCCTGACGGGCTACAGTTCATGGGGTCGCAAAGAATTAGATGCAACCAACACTTTGATATTTTTTTCAAGGCATTCCATAGGATTTACCCATCTCTGAGGAGGACTGATTTTTATTAGTGATTTATGCCCTTTTTTAAAGTGGAAAGTCTTACTGACAAGATCCTATTGAGCTAACAGTTTAGAGAAAGCTATAGATGGGCCATCTTGAGAGAAACTACTAGGTAACTACATTACCTAGCATGTAGGTACTAGATACATAAATACCTACCAATTCAAGACATTAACTAAGACTCAGATACTAAGCTTCACTCCTGTTAGTTGTATCATGTCCATTTTTCAACAGATAATTCATACACTTACCCTCTCTTATGGAATTTATGATTCAGTGAAGATGCTTTGCAGGAAAAGTCACAGTCCTTTTTCAGTGAAAATGATTTGCATTCCGTTCAGTTCCGTTCAGTCGTTCAGTTGTGTCCAACTCTTTGCAACCCCATGAATCTCAGCACACTGGGCCTCCCTGTTCATCACCAACCCCCGGAGTTCACTCAGACTCGTGTCCATCGAGTCAGTGATGCCATCCAGCGATCTCATCCTGTCGTCCCCTTCTCCTCCTGCCCCCAGTCCCTCCCAGCATCAGAGTCTTTTCCAATAGTCAACACTTCGCATGAGATGGCCAAAGTATTGGAGTTTCAGCTTTAGCATCAGTCCTTTTAAAGAACACCCAGAGCTGATCTCCTTTAGAATGGACTGGTTGGATCTCCTTGCTGTCCAAGGGACTCTCAAGAGTCTTCTCCAACACCACAGTTCAAAAGCCTCAGTTTTTGAGTGCTCAGCTTTCTTCACAGTCCAACTCCCAAATCCATACATGACCACTGGAAAAACCATAGCCTTGACTAGTCAGACCTTTGTTGGCAAAGTAATGTCATTTGCCTTCAGTAGGTCCTAATCAGAGGCCTATTACTAGGTCTCAGAATAAAGTTCCCAAGTACAAAAACCCAGAAGAAACTGATTGCTAGTGGAGGCTTTTGCTTGTTATCTTATGTTATGCTATGTTTTGCTTTGACTTTGGTTGTTTACGCTAAGGCACACTACAGCTATAAGGTTGGCCCCAGAAATCTGCAATTATGGATCTCAAGTATTTGATATCCCAGAGACAGAGCTTGTCTTACTGCTACCTGGATACATACAAGATGATGGCCTGTCAATTAAGTTTGGCCACTAATCATATGCCTTGGGATAGAGCTTTTAGTAAAATTACCAAGGATGCATTCCCTTCAATACCTGAAGAACTCAAACAATTGGTGAGCCTCATTCTTTACAGGGAGAGACAGAAAGGCCAGTAAATTATACTTAATATGCCATGAAATATCTTGAAGGATTGCAGTCCGGTTAGCCCCCAATGATAGTTGTGTGGCCGCAGCTTGGAGTCTATCTTCATTTAAGGTCCCATTCATACTATGTTGCTTGTGCTTGGATGCCATGTGATGTAATGAGAAGAGATTCTGTAGTAGGGACCACTATCAAAATATCATCAATATCTCAAAATGTTGAGACCTCATTGAGAAGCCCATATGTTACTTGAGTTTGTGCAATTCCTGATGACATTTCCCAGAAAATCTTGGGAGATAAACACAGACTGTGTTACTTGTCAAGTAAAGACAAACTGATCTGGGGGATTTTTAGTTAAGGAGTATGGAAAATTCGGTACTAACACTGCCCAAAGTTACATATGAAATATCACTGGTGACAACTATTTGTTTAGCCACTGTAATGAGATGCAACATTACAAGAACAACATTCCCTTGTTTATAATTCTCAACAGTTTGCAGTAAGTCTACAAATACCAGTGACTTTTAATGACTTTTCACTGACCAGAATGGGAGGTTGTTTTTAATATCACCCTTATCTCCAGTGATGCTTGATGAGGACAGTAAAGTTGTTGTTTTTTTTTTTTTCTTCTTCTTCTTTTGAGAGGTGACATTATTTCAAGGCCACAACCTTTATAACCTTTAAGCAGTTCTGAGCCATTCAAATACTGGAGAAGCCACCAGCAAGACCCACAATCTATACATCTGATCCACAGGTTCAGGTGCCCATGCACTCCAAGTTAATTAGAGGTAAGACAATACAAAAAAATACGCAGTCCAGAAACCCCTCCTTCACTAGGGCCCTCCTCCCAACAAAATAAGTAACAACTACATAAAATAGACTTTCTCATAGTTCCGTTGTTCAATAACCCACAGGCCACATGGTCATTTCCATTTTTCAAACTGCACAAATAGCCAAAATAAATTCCAGTATTGATACAAGTCAACCAACCTGGATGCATTTCTGAACAACCCCTCTCTTAATTTATTCCAGCTCTTATCTGTTCATGTAAGCATCTATAATTCAGAGAAATACTGTACATAGAGTCAGGAAACTGCCCCTAAGAAATAAAGTCAGCAAAAAAAAAAAAAAAGTAATTTAGAAGTGGAGATCCAAAAATCACCCACTTTGAGTAGAAAATGGAATGTGAGTCAGGCAAAGGAGCCAAATATCAATGTGACCTCTTCTAGCTCAAGACCCTACATATTTCTGCCAGCCATTGAACATCAGTATTCCATTGAACATTGAATATTATGGCATATTTTTTCAAAGATTCTGTCATTGAAGTAGTTTCTCTTTCCAAGGATGTAGGAATCCACTCACCCAACACCTGCATGCTCTTTGATATGAGTTTTCCTTCACCTGAAAAACCCTTTCAAACATACTGTAGTTGTTTTATCTAATTCATCCTGAATTGATAGTTTCAATTTACTGAGTCTCACACGCAGTTTGCAAAGCTACCAAGTCTTAGAGACTGATGTTATTTTTCCCTAGGCTACCCAGGAATCAAACACAAGTCAACAAGGCATTGTCAGAGTCACCAGAGTTACTGGGGAAAAAGTAGCAAAGGGGTACATGAAGTCAAGCAGAAAGTGAAGGAGAGATGCCAATCACCTCTCTTAGCTCTACAACACTCTCTGTTACCTGGAATTAAATCAGGTTTGACTGGTTTGTCATTTTCTACTACAAATACACTAAAAACATTTGATCTCAAAAGGAATGTTGAAATAGCTACTCTGCCTGGTTTCAATCCATTCTCAATGCTGCCATTTAGCTTTGTAAATTCAGAAATAATCCCTCATACATTTCCTTAAAACTGAAGTTTTTCTTCCCAATTTCAGAATATAATCACTACCAAACCCTTCACCTAACAAAAAGGATAACATGACCTGAATATACTTCTTCATCCCCACTTCACCCCAGTGGGACTTTGTGTATTATGTAAAGGGCACCCACTGAAATTGTGTATTACAGTGAAAATTTCCAATACATTCCTTTTAGCTATTCCCCAACTGACACTGCACTTCCATCCTATAAAAGATATTAATGATCAATGAATTTGATATTTGCAGCAAAGAGCTGGAATTTTCACAGTTGGAGTCAAAGTCTTTTCTGATCCATCATAAAAGTAGAATGTAACCTCTTTAGGGACTGGATATATTGCATTCCTCTTTTGTCCACACTGCCTACGATATAGAGCTGGTTCGTGGTTGACCCTCAACAAGAGTATGCCAAGTAAATGAAATTAATTAACTGTGAATGCATGAATGGATAAATGACACTATGGAACAACTAGTTAGAGTTAACTTAAAGCTCTGGGGAAAAAGAAATGCCAAAGTGCACTCTAAGGGATCAAAGTAATGAAGTTAACCTGTATCAACCATGCTGGGTAACTGAGTTAATGAACCACACATTCACCCTACACACACAAACAAAACTCACGTGGAAAAAAAATGGCATCATACCAAGCACTCTTTCATCTTATTCTACTCTGGGAAACAGGAAAGTACATTCCATTTCTTGAAATCACTTTCCTTGATGATTTTTTTTCATCCTGCTATATTGATTGATCTTCATCAGTTTTAGCCTTGAAATGATAAAAAGGGTGGAATATAAACAAAGAGCTGCCTGCACAATATTTAGGTAGAGAACATTCATCAGTGTGAACAGCTCTAACTTAAAAGCAGTAAGAAGAGTATTCCCCCAATGCCCAAGTATAGTTCGCAGCTTTAATGAAAAAGAGACAATTAGAACAAAGGCACTTGCTCACTTCAAGTCACAATTCATCAAGCTGTCAAAGACAATAAAATGCTACATACCTAATCTCTCCTGTTAACCATAATGTAGGCAATGCAATTACATTGTTGCAGCAAATTGGTAAGATTAAAGGAAAAATTAATGTAAAAAACCTTGTGAAAATTTCTGTTCCAGTAAATGGTGTCGTTCATATTTTAAAATCGAATAAAGAAATATTAAGTGAATTAGCAATAAATACTTTTCATTAGACCCATTTTCTTGCTCAAAAGTATTAGATATTTTTAAGCATATAAGCAAGGAAAAATTAATTAGTGGCACTAAAGTCATCTATTAAATTTAAAACAAAAGATACTTTTAGGTGAAATGGAAAGTAACAATATAAACTGTCAGTAATACACATAAATGCAAGAGGATTGATAAATTTAATCTAAAACAATGTTCAAAATGCTTTCAGGGAACTTCTTTCATAAACAGTAGATCCCTAGTCACCCAGAAAAGAAAACTAGCTGATTACAAAATTATACAATTAATTATAAAGAGTGTTCTCCAAATGACCTTTATTTCCCAAACTCAGCTAATAGCACTGTTAAGAAACACAGAAAAATAAGGCAGACACTTCCCCCTTGCTTTAAAAGTGCAAACATTATCTGAGGACTATAACTGCCATGCCAAGGATTAAAAAGATGGGGAGAAGTCCTGTCTGATCTGGAGGAGCCCAGATTCCCCTGAGGAATGCTGTGTATAAACAAATCAATGCAACTTATACTTGACTGGTCATGGATGCCAAGAAAATGGAGAACATGTATTTTTCACATCTGATCTAACCTGGCTTCAGATCTCCACCCTGGTTCATAACAATGATGAGACTGGGTTTTCAAGTTCGGTTGATAGTCTAATTTTAATATATTAGTTGCTCAGCTAATTCAAAGTTTAATGCTCACCATGCTGTTTCTGTTACTTCCACTTCTGTTCCTTAAGAAACCAATGCATTATGGAGGGGTGGAGCTTATGAGACTTTCAGGCTTAGACACTCTCTCCAACCTGCAGCCTATCCTCTGAATCTGGACTTCTCTATGCTGTGGGTTCAGCAAGCTTAGTTCTCCTCTGCTTTCTCATCAACACCCTGATCCTTGTTGCCATTTGGGCTTCCCCATGTTTTCCTCATAACCTTGGCCACATGTATACTTTGCCCTACTAGATCAAACTTTTCTCCTCATCCTCCCCCAAAGCTCATAAGCCATTACTATCAGTCACCTGCATCCTTTTAAAATCATAGAGGTATATTTCCATGTATCCCTTCTGTATACACACCCAAACTGCCACTAGCTCCAGTTCTCTTTGTCTCTGCTTGCTCAGAACACACATCCATTTCTATTCTGATACATAGTGAATTCTCATTTTAAATTCCAAATAGGAAATAGGATCAAAAACACTCTTTCCCTTCTTTTCCCCCTCAGTAAAACACTGTGTTACTTTTATCCTATCTATACTATAAATCCTATACTTCTTAATAGGAAATGAGATCTTTCTTATGCTATTTTTAGGCAGCAGATACATATCCTATGTTATACTTTACTTATGTTTCTTCCAGGGGGCATAAATCCACATACTTTCACCCTAATTACGGACAGATTTTAGGAAGAGGTAATAATTCTTTCCAGTAAGTAAAACACATAGAAATTCCTCAAAAATATCATCCCTGATAGACCATTATCTTATTACAAGGGGGCAGAGGGAGGCAATGCTAATACTGTGAAAGCATAAATAAGATTAGATTAAGAGACTGAAGAAAGTTTGGAAAAGAGGGCAGTTGATTACGATAGTAAAGACAAGTTTAATTTTCAAAAATTGAAATGACAAATATTAAAAATCAAAAGATCTATCTATATTTATACAAATGCATTTATTTATTGACCAACAAAGGGTTCTGTGGAAGACACAGATATGTGCTGCCTAGAGGCACAGTTCCAAGAATGAACTTGCTATTAAGCTATGGCATATTCAGAAAGTAGCCTTCAGCTCTTAGTTCTTTCTGGGCCTGCCCCAGTTTCAGAATAAACAGCATTTTGAGCTCATATGTACTGCAGAGCAAGGTGAGGGTATAAAGTCCCAGGAATTTGGGCCTGATGTGGTGATCTGACGGGCATTACTCATTCTAGAGCTCCCTGCATGTGGGCTAGGGCTGTATGGGGTCCACACTGTAATTCAGCTCTTTCAAGGTCAAGTTTTGCCTCCTCCTTTTCCTTTCATGGAAATTGTTCCTTAATAAACACTTTGCACCCCAGCTCTATCTCAGCTCCTGGAGAACCCAGAAATGGGATCTCTGAAATAGGCCATTTGATGGAGTTTTGAGGGTTAGATGATTCAGCAACCAGCAGGTAGTGAGGACTCCATCACTGCTGTTAAGTCAAGAAAACTCAACAAGGTGGAAGTTAATGCTCTACCAGTGGTGACTATCTCAGGGAAATGGGGAATATGTGAGCACAGGTAAAGATCAGACCTTGCAACTTAGCAAGAACTCACAGATGTAAAGTTGACAGGAAGGAATGGATATGGCTAAGGACCATTCTTGCTTCATTTGGAAAGATAACAAGCAGCAGAGGTAACAGGCAAAAAAAAAAAAAGAAAAGAAAGAAAGAAAGAAAACCAAGTATGAAAGCCAGAGGACTGCTTGACTGCCTACAAAGATGCTCTTATCATCTGCATGACAGGACAGAAAAAAACAAAGACCAAGTCTAGGACATAACAGACCATGTGATTGACAGTCCAACAACAAACAAGGTAAAATGCTCACTGAAGCCAATCAGTTATGCCATGAACGGGGCTCTGAATAGGAAATCCTAGGATGCTGACATGTAAGATGGAGCTGCTGTCTGAGTATACATGGAATAGACCCTATGGTGTGCAAGGGGTACACTGGGAAGGATATGATGTGGCCCAGACTCTCTGTAAAGACACAGCCTGATGTGGGGTGTAAGTAACACCCTGATGTGAATTGTATATAACACCCTCCAGTTAACAGCCTCAACTGCTTACCAAGTAAGGCGAGAATTAAATTGAAACCGTTCAGCCTGATGCACAACATTCTGACAAGTAAACTTGCAACAGAGGCCCCTGCTGGTTCTAAGTGTGTCTAGTCTGCTTTACTCTTTCCTTTGCCCAAGCTTGCCTCTTTATTTCTTTCACAGATACTATGTATCTATTAAATATTGTATAAGTATATTCAGTACATCTTATATATATATTGTATATGTATATTCAATACATCTTGAATCTCAAAGTCCATTCCAAAGACCACTTCCAGAAACACCAAACTGCAAATCAAACCATTCAAAGATAAATTATAGTGCCAGTATTAACATACAATTAAAAGGTATTTGGGAGGGGAGGTTGTTGCTTATAGATCATAGTTAATGACTATTTGATAGGAAGTGTTTATGGTGAATTTTTGTACTTCAAAGAGAATTTGTGTCATCTCTTAAACTACCCATTCCTTGTAGGTTCTAAATCTTGGGAATTTCCTGGGTGAAATCTGAAACTGCCCACCCCTCCCAGACAAGGAAGACATGGAGAGACTGAAACAAGAGGACTGAAAGCCCAGCTTGGCAGTTGGCAGCTTTCATAAGCATAGGAACGTACTTGTCTTGAGCGGCAGCAAGTTGAGTAGATTTCCACATCCGCTGGAATCTTGGTTTATATAGATTCCTTAACTGGATTCACTTGTGTATACTGTCCAGATGGTCTCAGCAACACATTGTTCTCCTGAGGCCACATCTATGAAAATGGATCCCATTACAGAAATATTAGGGCTTCCCAGGTAGCTCAGTGGTAAAGAATCTGCCTGCCAATGCAGGAGAGGTTGGTTTGACCCCTGGGTCAGGAAGATCTCCTGGAGAAGGAACTCCTGGAGAGAACTGCCTGGAAAATTCCATGGACAGAGGAGCCTACTGGGTTCTAGTCCATGGTGGCACAGAGTCCAAAGCAGCTGAGCATACAAGTAGCAATGTTACCCACCCTCTGGAGTTGGGCCACAGCAAGGGTCCACCTGCCCAGTGTCACAGGAGACAAGAGAACCAGACTGAGATCGCTTCAGAAGCAAAGGTAAAGTTTGGTTTTTTGATCAAAGAATGGATGCATCGGAGGGTGTGTGCTTGGGCACAGGCTTTCCACATGACTCTGGAATAGTTCTCCCAATGTCTTGTAGTTCTCAGCACTCAGAAAGAAGTGCTGGGCATAGCAGCTTTGCAAAGACTCCACGCACAGGCTGCCACAGCCATCCAGATTGGAGGTATTGTGAGCAGCACTTCTGTGTAAGGTCTGCCAAGTCCAGGTGTCAGGTGCAGCAGCTCTTGTGGGAACTCTGATCCAACGGGTTGAAGATCCCAGTGGGCTTTGACGGTGATGGAAATCGCAAGCATAAAATGTATTTCAAGAACAGGAAATAGAATGAGGCATCTCTGATGGCCCAAGTCCAGCTGGTAGATCCACCAGCAGTCAGGTCCTCTCAACAACCTTGTCTAATACACTATTGCTCCTGACCTGCCAGCTCTTGCTATCTCACCTGCCTTCTTTTTCAATGTCCCCCAAGAGGTTAGCAAGGTTCACTATCCTGGAGGTGACTCATTTGGCCAATATCTGGCTGCACTGGAGGCAGAAGCCCCAGCTAAAATCTAGGCACATTCAAGGGAAAATGCAGATTAAAATAATTTCTGATATAAGTAACACAATTTTCAACTGAGAGCCTCATGGTTCAAAAACACTGATTGACTAACTCTTCTATGCCTCATATGATTTAATAAAGGTGACATACTAGCAGATTAATCAGGTATAAACACACATTATTTGGATAATGGCATGGGAGCCTGCTTGTGAGGAAGTAATAATGTTCCAGAGCACTCTGTTTTGGAAGACAGCTCTTCTCTTGAGAGACATTTCAGTGTTCAGTAAGAACAGGCTTTGCCATCTATCATTTAAGTCTGGCTGCATGAATATAGTAAGTAAGGGCATCTATGTGTGCTGTAACTGTACAAAAAACATCTTCATGACCCAGATAACCACAATGGTGTGATCACCCATCTAGAGCCAGACATTCTGGAATCCCAAGTCAAGTGGACCTTAGGAAGAATCACTACAAACAAAGCCAGTAGAGATGATGGAATTCCAGTTGAGCTATTTCACATCCTAAAAGATGGTGCTGTCAAAGTGCTGCACTCAATATGCCAGGAAATTTAAAAACTCAGCAGTGGCCACAAGACTGGAAAAGTTCAGTTTTCATTCCAATCCCCAAGAAAGGCAATGCCAAAGAATGCTCAAACAACCACACAATTTCACTCATCTCATATGTTAGCAAAGTAACACTCAAAACTCTCCAAGCCAGGCTTAAACAGTACATGAACAGTGAACTTCCTGATGTTCAAGCTGGATTTAGAAAAGGCAGAGGAATCTGAGATCAAGTTGCCAACATCCACTGGATCATCCAAAAAGCAAGAGTTCCCGAAAAGATTCTACTTCTGATTTACTGACTGCACCAAAGCCTTTGACTGTATGGATCACAACAAACTGTGGAAAATTCTTTAAGAGATGGGAATACCAGACCACCTACTGGTTCCATATAGTGAAAGGAACATGTCAAGGCTGCATATTGTCACCCTGTTTGTTTAACTTATATGCAGACTACATCATGCAAAAATGCTGGGCTGGATGAAGCACAAGCTGGAATAAAGATGGCTAGGAGAAATATCAATAACCTCAGATATGCAGATGACACCTCCCTTGTGGCAGAAAGTGAAGAAGAACTAAAGAGCCTCTTGATGAAAGTGAAAGAAGAAAGTGAAAAAGTTGGCTTAAAACTCAAAATTCACAAAACTAAGGTCATGGATCTGGTCCCATCACTTCATGGCAAATAGATAGGTAAAAAATGGAAACAGTGAGAGATTATATTTTGTAGGGCTCCAAAATCACTGCAGATGATGACTGCAGCCATGAAATTAAAAGACACTTGCTTCTTGGAAGAAAAGCTATAACCAACCTAGACAGCATACCAAAAAGCAGAGACATTACTTTGCCAACAAAGGTTCTTCTGGTCAAAGGTTTGGTTTTTCCCAGTAGTCATGTATGGATGTGAGAGTTGGACTAGAAAGAAAGCTGAGAGCTGAAGAACTGATGCTTTTGAACTGTGGTGTTGGAGAAGGCTCTAGAGAGTCCCTTGGACTACAAGGAGCTCAAACTAAAGGAAATCAGTTCTGAATATTCATTGGAGGACTGATGCTAAAGTTGAAACTCCAATACTTTGGCCACCTGATGTGAAGAACTGACTCATTGGTAAAGACCTTGACGCTGGGAAAGATTGAGAGCAGAAGGAGAAGCAGACGACAGAGGATGAGATGGTTGGATGGCATCACCGACTCAATGGACATGAGTTTGAGCAACCTCCAGGAGTTGGTGATGGACAGGGAAACCTTGTGTGCTGCAATCCATGGGGTCTCAAAGAGTCGACATGACTGAGCAACTGAACTTCACTGAACTTTGTGCTATAACAGCCTCCAGGCCCATGTAAGGGAAAACGAAGGAGGCCAAATGATAGCACCAATGGAAGACAGAATTTGCCCATCTAACACAGGGGTCTTCCCTGGTGGCTCAGAGGTTAAAGCGTCTGCCTCCAATGCGGGAGACCCGGGTTCAATCCCTGGGTCGGGAAGATCCCCTGGAGAGGGAATGGCAATCCACTCCAGTATTCTTGCCTGGAGAATCCCATGGACAGAAAAGCCTAGTACATTACAGTCCACGGGGTCGCAAAGAGTCGGACACGACTGAGCGACTTCATCCTTCACCAACACTGAGAAGAAGGAGGTTGCCAATTTCTGTTTCCATGGGCCAGATTCTCCCCTTTTCTCAACAAAAACCCAGGTTTTCAAACCCGGTTACAATAGCCAAAACCGCAAGTGGGAGCCATGGCCAAAGATTTGTGCCACAAAACACTAAGTGTCATATGGCAATACTCAAAAAGTACTTGGGTTGCATGATCAATCAGCATCAAACCAGTCACTCTCCTCTAATGTGACAGAGTGAATACATGGTTCCAGGGAGACCCTTCCCGTATTCCTGCTACAGCTGGGGTGATTCTGTTTCAAGGGATTTTTCTGTTCCCAACACAGGAGTGTCTGGGTATCCAAACATCCATAACTCAAGTTAAGCCACATAAACCCATCCCAAGTCTGAGCATAGCCCGACAGGGCTCTAATTGGGGTATTTTTAGAACTCTTCTAGTCAGGAGTTTGCTTGCCTCCTATATAGTTTGATCTACAAGCCCAGTGTTCTTGATAGTGTGGGACACAGACCAGGTGTCTGGATTGGTACTGGTAATATCAGATGAACTGACTGCCAATCCTAGCTTCTTCTTCCTTCATGTACTGCTTTAGGGGCCTCCACTCTTCTTCCTAGTGTAGTGATATGATCATGGCAATCCCGGTGAGCTAGAGAAGGACAGCTGCCCACATATTCAACACTTGGATTGATTCTTTTGCCAGGCATACAAGTGGGCCCTCTGTTGAAATGTATTTCGATCAGGTAGCCATCCTTGGACTAGACACCACAGGAGCAGTGGAAGTCTGCCATTGAAAAGATAGGTATTTACTAGAAATGTGTATAGAAGATCTTTCCCCTCTGTAAAATAACAATTGTGGCCTGGGTCTTAGATATCAATGTGGATACAGCTTTGGGAATATGAGCATGCCTGTTGGCTGGGGGAGGCATTGCTGCCACACACAAGGAGGTGGGTTTGGGTGGCATATGCCAGACCAGCTCCCCACCTCCTCCCCTCTTTCATGATGTGTGCTCCATTTCAGGTATAGTCTGTTTCAGTAGGTCAGGCTTGCAGCAAGACAACAGGATTCCATCTGAGACTGAGTAGTTTCTTCTCATCCCTGGGGGTGAAGTAAATTACCCATCCTGGCGGGAAGTCCTATTGCAAATTTCAATAGATAATGCCTTTCCTAGATGTGATGTGACTTAGCATTTTTAGTATAATCTATGATAAGAGTTGACCCATTGCAAGATTTAGGGCAACAGTTGTTTCCTGGGACTTCAATACCTTCATGGTGTTTCATGTCCTGGCAGGGGTACCCACTCTGACAGATGGGACAATAGGCCCTAGTGGTTGATCATTCAAGTGCATCTAAGTCTGAAGTAGTCCTTTAGTTCACCTGGCTAAGGTGGTTTTACCTAACTGCAATTTAATCTGCTCCTTTAATATTCCATTCTTTCCTACAAAACCTGCAGCTTGTGGTTATAGGAGAGATGGATTTTCATTCAATATCATGTTCTTTTGTTAGTCTTGAACATCATGACCTTTGAAATGTGACTCCCACCCCACTTACTGTCTATTTAACAGAGTATCTGTATGTGTTACTCTGCTTTTCTAATCCACTAATAAGGGCATTCTGATTTGGACAGGGACACGGGAAAGTTTGGGTTAAGCCAGATTCAGTATCCACACAAACTAAGGCATATTTAACCTCTCACTCAGAAGGAAGGGGCCAGTATAAACAAATTGTCAATCCCTCACCAGTTGGAAACTCTAGCATAAGGTGCCAGCCTCCTTTGGCAGTTGCCTTGGGCATTGATTAGAATACACAGAAAATGCTATTACTGCAATAACCAAGTCACCATCCCACCTGGGCACTATGGCGGCCATTCTTTCTACGCACCCAATCTGCTGTGTCGACCTAAGGGTTGTTTGTGAGGACTTGTACCTGGTAGTGCCTTCTGATTGCCAGAGTGTCAGTGTCTCGTGAGCCAGGATGCAGAAGGCAGTGAGCCCTGCCTCAGTTTCTTGCAGATGAACCTAAATATCTTTCCACACATGCTGACCATGCAAATACTGATTTATGATCATCTACCCCTTGGCTTTCCATTGTCCAAGCCAAGGGTTATCTCTTCAGAACAGCACAACTTTCAGTGAAAAGGGTTAATGTCTAGGAATCATGAGTGATCACCAGCTAGATGGCTCTAAGTTGAGCCCACTAGCTGCTGAGGTCCATTCTAGCTGGTGCCAGTGTTAGCCTGAATAGTGACTATAATCCATGTTGCCAGGCTGCCCTAGAACCCCCTCTATTCCAGGCATAGCAGGAATTTGCCCCAGGTTGCAGGGACCGCACAAGAAGAGGAGCAGGGACATTGGGAGAATCTCTATGCTATGCAGGGCCTGTAGCACCAGCATTTCTAGAGAGGTCGGCCCGGCAGACAGGAACTCCTTTGGTGCAAGTAGCCAGAGTCAAATTGGAAATCTGAGCCATGGCAGAGGGGAGTTAATGGAACATCTTCTCACCTAGCCCTTGTTAGGAAGAGGAGTTCTCACCATGATATGACCTTCCTAACAGAGACGCTCTTCCAGGAGGAGCGCTGTATACATTGCTAGGAACAGTGAATAGTGAGCCCCATAGGAAGGTCTCCTATCATCTCACCAGGAGGCACTCTCAGCCTGCATTCTACCCCTTGGCATGGGAAATACCCACCCGATAAGGGATGGTAAAGGTAGGTGGGAGGTCTGGACTGTTGTCCAGGTATTAAGTTTTGCACAGGCTGACCAACACAACCATGGGTTGTGGGTCTGTCTTTTCAGGGGGTCCTGGCAGCAATGAGGTCAAACCGCATTTGCTTCCAGGTTCCCGTTAGCAGACACTCTACAGCTGACTGTGCTAGCCTTTTGGCTTTTTTGTGTTCCCTCTCTGCCTTGGGCCTTTCCCACAGCAATACTTTTCCCTATATTTATCAGTTTCCCTTCAGATCAGCAATGGATTTTCTAACATCATAAATATCTTGTCCCACAGCCAAACTCAGAAGGGATACCAGCTTTCCATGCCAGGTACTAGGGGTGAATTGGAGTGTATTGGACTCCATTCCTACACTGAATGTGGTCCACTCAGTTCCTTTAAGATGAGCATAGATTGCCTGCCTCATTCCCAACTCCTCAAGAATTTCTTGTACCTCTTTTGCAGATTTCCAGAGTCTCATATTCCCAGGGCCAAGATTCCCAACAGGATAGAATAGTCCAATCTACAAAGAAATGAGTAGTGAGTACCCTGAACCCCCTGAGTGCCAGGCAGACACTTCTGGAGGCCACAAAGTGTGTGGTGATATTGTTTATTCTCTCTGTCTCCTGCCTGGTCAGAGAATTGCCATAAATCCTTGTATCACATGGGATTCTCTGGTGGCTCATATGGTAAAGAAGCTACCTGCAATATTGGAGACCCAGATTTGATCCCTGGTTCAGGAAGATCTCCTGGAGAAGGGAATGGCAAACCACTGCAGTACTCTTGCCTGGAGAATTCCATGGACAAAGGAGCCTGGGGACTACAGTCCATGAAGTCAGAGACAGATAAAACTGAGTGATGAACACTTTCCTTTCCTATATCCACAGCTGCACTAACCGTGCCCAGTTACTTTCCCTGCTTCTTTGCTGGAACTTGGCAGCTGTGTTGATAAACTCAGAGGGAGTATATTATCTCATCATGAGAGTTTCCTGGATTAGAGGCCACCCTGATGGCTGAGGTTGTTGTCACAGTGCTCTGACTTTCCTTTGTGCCTGGGGTCAGATGTCACAGGGGCTCTGTCTGTCTTACTGTCAATCACAACATCCTCCTCTGTACTCTCTTCACTTTTTCAGAAAATCCACTTCTTAGCATTCCAACCAGGCTTTATCACAAGCTTATGGACCTTGCTCCTCAGCAGTTGGCACCCTCCTAGTTTTGCATATTGCACAGGAAGGTTTCCAACTTGTTATCTTGCTTTTCCCACCTTGTCTGCCAGCCCTGATGCAAACAGAGCAGTGGACACCTTTACATCCTTCTCTATCCTCAGTTCTTCTTCCAACTCTCTAACTTAAGCTTCAGCCTTTAGTTGGGCATCGGTGCTGAGCTGACCTGCCCATCATTGAGGCCAGCTCACAGCAGCAGCCCTGTGTTTGCCTACTTTGCTGCAGGGTACTCTGCACAGTTTCTCAAACAACTGCATTAGACTAAGTCAGTGTTTTTAGGGCATCCCTGTACTCACAGGGTGGCCCCAAAATATTTAACATTCAGACCACCTCTCCCTGCAGAGAAGTTAATGGCCAACCTGGAGTTTCCTCCAGCGATGCCTCTTTTCCAAGAACAATTTCTTTGATCTCTTGGCTGGCTTGCCAATTGTTGGTTGGTTGGCAACCCCAGAGGTTTCTAGGGTGTAATCTGTGTATGGCCTCTATACACAAAGGGCAAGGAGAGACTGAAAGCCACACTAGATTGACCATTTAAATAAGCAAGGGAATTGACATGCAATATTTGTCTTGGCCAGCTTCCAGATGAATGGATCTCTGTTCTGCCCACCAGAATCTAAAAGTTTATGTAGAAATCTTAGGTGAGTTTGATCATGTGTACAATGCAGATGGTCTCAACATCACTCTATTCTCTCAAGTCTGTAGTCTTGAAACAGCACCAAGCATGGGTATGGTGGGCAGAAAGGTACATTCTATGGACAGAGTAGGGGGTTAGGAGCCTCCAATTGCCTCAGTCCATCCCACAGGTCAACATGCAGTCATGTTCTCCTGATAACCTCTTCCAACATTCTTCCAAGCACCAAAACAAAATATTGTGTCATAAACTTCCATTTCAACTGTGCTTTGGGGGTGTTTCTATGTCATTGGTTCAGTCTTAATAGTCTATGCTCATTCTTAGTCTGAAAATTGGCAAATATATGGATTCTCTGGTGTACTTGAACTGGGTGGCAAGAAGTTCACATTTATAACATATAATGGTTATGAGTTCACTAAGACAGATTGTATACTTAATGTAGTATGGCTGGAAGAGCATATTTTCTCAGAGCATTTCAGTCTAAAAATTTTATTTAGAGTTTAACAAAGGAAGTCATGAAATTGGACAATATCAGAAATGAATGTAGAAAGAAAAAATATATCTATGGAGTTTCAGCATTAAAATGTCAGAGAGATCTTCTTTGTCTCTTTTCACAGCCTTTGTTTTAAAGTCTATTTGATATGAGTATAGCTATTCCTGCTTTCTTTTGGTCTCTGTTTGCATGGAATATCTTTTTCCAGTCCTTCACTTTCAGTCTGTATGTGTCCCTTGTTTTGAGGTGGGTCTCTTGTAGACAACATATATAGTGGTCTTGTTTTTGTATCCATTCAGCCAGTCTTTGTCTTTTGGTTGGGGTATTCAACCCATTTACATTTAAGGTAGTTATTGAAAGTATGGTCCCATTGCCATTTACTTTATTGTTTTGGGTTCAGGTTTATATACCCTTTTTTGTGTTTCCTGTCTATAGAATATCCTTTAGCAATTGTTGGAGAGCTGGTTTGGTGGTGCTGAATTCTCTCAGCTTTTGCTTGTTTGTAAAGCTTT
>SJXQ01003413.1:0-100576 GCA_006408695.1 Aepyceros melampus
AGGGGCGCGGCGCGCGGCGGGGGGCTGTGCCCGCCGAAGCCCCGCCCCCCGGCGCTCAGGTGCGCGACGCCGGGTCCGGCCCGCCGCCGCCAGCCCCGCGGACGCCGCGGCGACCACGCACTCCTGGGCGCGCAGCCGCGCGGCGGCCGGCCTCCCGGCGCCTCCGACTCTGGAGCGCGAAAGGCCCTGCACGCAGTTCTCTCCCACCACTCTTCCTTTTAAGTACAAGACATACTCTTCCAAGGAAAAGTCTCAAATGCTGCTGGCTGAAGGGAAAAAGGCAATCGACTGGTGATGATTTAGGGCCTGACTAGCCAGGATGGGAAAAGACTCTCACCTCTCTTTTCCTCGTCGCTGCCTCTTTTCAGATGCACTAGGGTGGCAGGCAGGAGAGTAGGAAGAACTGAAACCCAGGCGCCCTCCTTCTATGCCTGTGGTCTCAGGTGAGAGTGTCGGCTGAAAGGAGGGGCTTCAATTGGCAGTGTATTATCAAGGCTTTCCTATTATCTTAGGTTTGCAGGAAAATGTTAAACTCACTTTAAAATATATTGTATCGGCGATCCCAATCAAATTGGAGCTTCCTCTTAACTCTGTCTCTACACCTCCTCTTCACAGATAGTGAATTTAGCAGCAAAGCTTCCTCCCAGAGTCCTAAAGCTGCTTTGAGGCTGATTTGATATGAGCTGGGGCGGTGATTGTCTCTCTTCTTCTGCCGTTAAGGTGCCACAGGATAAATCTTATCTTCAGGTTCAGCTCATCTCAGATTTCTGGATCAGAGTAGGCTGAACTGCCACTGTCAGGCAGCTGAGGAGGCAGTCTGCTCTGTTTCAGAGGAATGCCAGGGCACATGACTGTCAAGCGTACGAGCAGTGAGTCACATTCTTACCTAACGTAAATCTTTCTTCCTGCTTAGTACTACCTGTTTTGCCCAGGCGGCACGTGGTGGTGAGCTCTCCGCGTGTGCCTGCCCAGGAATAAGGACAGGACACTGATTCGCATGCTGTTTGTCGGAGGGGAAAGTCACCCCGTTCTCCTCTTTGGTCTGTCTGCTGGGAGTGAACATGCGGATAACCCGGATTGAGTTCTGGAAAAACCCTTTAAAAAATTAAAGGCTTTCCTCGGGAATCGGTTTAAAAGGCTGAGTCTGGCTGGTACCAACCTGGGTGCGCCACTTGAAACTCTTCAATTAATGATTCATTGCTCTCTTTTCTGAGTTTTAAGGCCAGGAGGGCAGGAGGGAGGAGGTTTGGGCATTAAATAGGTTCATGTTAATATGCTTTGTAACTTCCCAGAGGATTTTTCTCTTGGAGGGACTGCGGGCTATAGTGGAAAGAGGATATAATGTACCTGAATTCAGATATAAAGTACCTGAATTCAAATATAAAACAGCTGAGCGATCTTGGGCATATTCTTTAAATTCTCTGAAACTCAGCTTTCTTTACTATAAAGCCAGTAATAACGGCATATATATTTTAAGTTAAGAACTGAGCATTGCTTGGTCAAGGAAAACACTCCGTAAATATAGTCTCTTTTATTAATAGGATATTGAACAGAGTCCTGGGTTTCTAAAGGTGAGGGGAGATACAGACCACAAAGATAAGGTGCTAAATACACATTATTAACTTGAAAACAATAGATCCTGAACGAACTAGGATAACGCTCTGCCACACAATTTATCACTGCACCTCTTAGACCAGTTCTCTATTAACAAGCACGGAGTCAGGAATGTTGGCTGCTATTGACGTGTGACTTTGGGAAAGTTGCTTAACTTTTGTGCCTCTGTTTACTTACATACAAAATGGGGATAATAATACCTCCTGCATTGTGAGAGTGCTGTGAAAGTGCCTGAGCTCCTTAGATAAAAGGTAGTATGTGAGTACCAGAGTAGTTATTACTAGTCTATAAAGTGCCCTAGGAATCATGGATGAAAGCGATTACTGAGGTACAAAGCACTGTATTTTATTATTGTTTATTATATCTTTTGTCTTTACCTTACCATTCTCAATATTCCCAAAGATATATTTCACAGCCAGACTGCTTCCATCATTTTGCATCAAAATATTTGGCTGAGTCAGTTCTAAATTGCCACGCTTGCATGTTGTCAATCTTTATGTACAGTGTTCTGATGAAATAATCCTCAAAGGCTCAAGGCCTCTTTTCATTTCCTATACAGACTCCTTGTTTCCTGAATGCCATGTTGTCCTCTTTTCCCTTATTTTACTTGAGTACTCCTTCAGTACACTCTGGAGACCAGATTGCACATTCTTGGAGACTGTGTATGTTGAAAAATGTTTTTCCTTTGTCTTCACACTTGGTTAATAGTTTGGTGGGGCTTAAAACTCTAGGTTGGAAACCATTTTCCTTTATAATTTTGAGGGCATCACTATATTGTCTTCTAGTTTCCAAGTTATAGTTGCCAGAAAACCAATGGCATTCAGATTCCTTTGTCTTTTCTCTCTAAAGTTTTGGAGCTTCTAACCCACCTTCTTAATTATCTTAAAGGTTTGCCATGGTTTATCTTTTTTCATTATATGGTAGGCACTCAGTGGGCCCTCTAAATCCGCCCTCTGGCCTTCAGCTGGGAGATTTCCTTTTCTTATATCTTCGGTAATTCTTCTCTTCCATTTCCTCTATTCTTTTTCTGGAACCCCTGCTAAATAGATGTTGAATTTCTAAGTGTTCCCTAGTAACTGTTTGTCTTTTCTAGTTTCTGTCTGTCTGGCATGTTATTCTGTTTTCAGGGATACTTTGTCTCTTATTTGCCACACTTTCTATTGAATTTTCTGGTTATGCCGCCATTTTTTTTCTGTGTGTTTCTTCATCTCTAAATGTTCTTCTTCCATATTATCCTGTTCTTGTATCACATTCATTCTTTTCTCTTTCTAAGGAAATTCCTTTAACTTTTCTTCTGCTGGTCCTGCACTGCGTCTGTTGTCTATATGTTCCCTTTCATCTTCTTGATTATTTCGGTCTTCATTTTTCATTTTCCTGTTTTCACCTTATCAGTCTGCTATTCATTCATATTTTATTTATTTACTGGGCACTCTGTGTGGCCTGCAGGACCTTAATTCCCTGACCAGGGATCAAACCTGTGCCCCCTGTAGTGGAAGGGCAGAGTCTTAACCTCTTGACCACCAGGAAAGTCCCTGTTCATTCATATTTTAGACTGAAGCATTGAAAAGTTGACTGGATGCTCTTCTCAAAAGGCAGGATTTGTTGCCTGAGGGTCCCCATTCCGGGAGCTGGTACTTGGACCCAGGTGTTGTGTGGAGGCCTGTGACAATTGTCAGCATCTTTGGCGTTTCCTCCTGGCCACATCAGTTTCCCAGAAAGAAACTGTTTCTGTCTGTGACACTGGTTGTCAGCTGTTTCAAGTGCCAAGTAAAGAGGAGGAACTGCGGGAGTCTCAAAACTCAATATGCAGATTCACACAGTCCCTATGTTGAATGCCTGTTGTGTTCAAGTTCCCTACATTTGTAATTCCGACAGCTCCAGCGCATGAACTTCCAGTCCTCTACCAATATCAGGAGAGACAGCCTCCTTGTTATTAGGCCTTACAGCAAGGACTTGAGAATCTAATCGTCCTTTATGTAGATTTTTAGCCAATCCTTTTTTTTTTCATTCGCATTCTTTCTTCCCTTTCTGAAGTATATGCTGCTGCCTCTAATTTCTGAGCTTTCTTCTTTAAGATATAAAGGAATCCTTGCTGACTTTGTCTCTTGAAGGTGGTTAGAATTCACCTTTTTCTTCTCTACTAATGTCTGCTTTTCATCTTCTATCTTCCAAAATTTTGCTCTCATTTCCCATCCTCTTGGTTGTTGTTGGTTTATCACTTTACTTTCATTTTAGTGAAGTTACTTGAGGGAGTAGTAATGATACTGTGTTCAGTCTGTTATGTTTAACAGGTCTAATGTATGCAATTTGCAGATTTCTAGATACTTTCACATCTGATCTGTGATGAGGCTAAACAAGTAGAGACCTCTGCGTTATATTCTCACCCTGATTGAAGTACATCTTAAGTCCCTATTGAGTGACAGTATTGGGAAGAGCTCTATGAAATGTACTGTTTTCTAGAGGCTGTTTATGAAAATTGCATCACATAATGTTCCCAGGAAAAAATGTCTGACATTAATACTAAGAATAGTTGAATTTCCCTTTGTTACTTTTTTAACCATAGTAAAACTATGTGTTTTATAGCTAGAAAATATTCCGTTTCCATCAACTGCTGTTAAACCTCAGACAAGATTTGTGGCCTATTTGGGGAAGATCTAGGTTTTGTTGTGTCTGAAGCTTATAAAACTTAGGGCACCTTTTTTAAGAAAAAAAAATGATTAAAAAAATAAATGTTTAGAATGAACAATTTTTAAAATGATAAATTTTAACAAATTGAAAAGTGCCATAAACAACACAAAAATCCAGAAAAACAACCTAAATTATTCACTAGTTTACCTCAGGCATATTTCTAAAATCCTGTTTATCTGCATTTTTATGATTGATTATGAGTTAATGCATAAAATATCTGGCTTCATACATGTATCCTCTATTTGTAATACACAAATACATAGATTTGTGCACCATAAATGCTGGAGGTCAGATAAATTCTATTTGTACTATTTGCATCAAAAAATAATATATCACTTCATACCTTGAATTATGGAATATATTACTGATAGAAGAGAACTTCTGTTTTGACTGGATGTCAGTGAAAGCAGAATCTTCTGCTAATTTTACACCTCTGATGATTAGAGCTATTTCCCACAGACTGAATTTAATGCCATCAGACTTGCCGCCTCCTACAAAGAGCAACCTCCTTGCTGCTTTCATCAACCAACTTCGCAGTCACTCTGACTTACTAAGGACCTCTGCTCCTGGCTATCTTTTTCTCCTACTTATGTCAGCTCTTAGTGATAATATGTACAAAGATTATCCAGTATCCGGGCTTCTCAGATGCTTGAGCTCCTCACTTCCAATCTCATTCTCTCTCTCCCCTTCTGTAGCTAGCCATTCCCACAGTTACGTCATCAGCAGCCAGCGCACCCCCAAACTGTCAGTGTAAACGTCCCATTTTTCAACCATTCTTCTTCCTACCCCTTAGTCTGGTACCCCCACTCCAGCCAATTTTTCATCTATTGATCCCGCCAGTTTTTCATTATCCGATACGCCTTTTTCTTGTCCTAACTTCCTTACTCAGCTTCGATTTTAAAGCTGGTCACTATCAGCCTCTTCTGTGCCTACACCTACTCAGCTAAAATAAGGGTAAATTAAAAACACCGTGGCATCCTTCCTATGCGTGCTGCTCAGTCATTACGTGTGGCCGACTCTTTTGCAGTCCTGCAGACCATAGTCCGCCAGGCTCCTCTGTCCATGGGACTCTCCAGGCACAGAAACTGGAGTGGGTTGCTGTTTCCTACTTCAAGCGATCTTCCCAACCCACGGATCGAATCCACGTCTCTTGCAATGGCAGGTGGATTTTTACCACTGAGCCACCTGGGAAGCATTGCGTGATCATAGCCTCAACCGGGGAAGCAGGCAGCACATACTGTCCGGCAGTCCTACAGTCTTAGTAAGTGGGTTCTCCTGTGTTGCAGAATGAGTAGTTCACATCAGTCCCTTAAGCCTCCAAAACCTCCTCAACCCACCCTTGCTCTCAGTCGATGAACCTGCCTTCAGGACCTACTAAGTAGGACCTTGCTAAGGCACCTCTACCCACCATCTGGATCCACTCCATGCCTGCTCGCTTTTAGATGAAGTTCTCAGCTCCTTTCAAAGGCAGTCCTGCCATCTGTATCTTTCCCCTTTCGAGGGCTTCGCTCCTGCAATTGAAGTCTCCTCTCATGCATAATCAATTTCTTGTTTTAAATAATTCCCTTCAACATACAAATGCGCTCTGTATTAATCCCCTCTGTATTTGTTTTCTACTTACCGCTCTAACAAGCTTCCAGAGGCTTGACATCTTCAACAACATGACTTTATCATCTTACATTTCTGTAGATGCCTTACAGGGAATGGGTCTTTCTGAGTTAAAATGAAGGAACCGGCAGCGCTGCATTCCTTTCTGGACGCTCTCTGGAAGAATCCATCTCCTTGCCCCTTCCAGCCTCTAGAGGCCACCCACATTCCTGGGCGCTTGGTCATCTTCAAAGCAAGCAATGACCCTTCTCTCTGTGCCTGCCTTCCACCATCACATCTACCCATGACTCTCTTCTGCCTCCTTTCTCCACCTGTAAGGATCCTTGAGACTATATTGGGACCACCTGGATAATCTATTTTAAAATCAGTTGACTAGTAATCTTAACTCCATCTTCAACATCAAATCTCTTTTTGCCATATACTTTTTTAATATAGTCACAAGTTCTGGGGATTAGGGCCAGGAATTCTTGGCGGTCATTGTTTTTCTTACTGTCCCTCTTAAAGAAAAAACTTTCATTGACTCTAGAATCTAATCTGGTCAATGTCCTTTTTCTCCGTTCATGTTCACAGTCTTGGGACAGTCTCTTCTTTCCCTGCTGCAGTCTGTGGGACTGAGCCATTAGCCTGTGGGCTCTGTGCAAACTGGCTAGTTAGTGTTATAGCTGAATTGGAGGGCATCCAGGTGGTGTCCAGAGAGTGGGAGAACTGGTTAGTGTGGGAAACCCCTGCACACATTTGGAGTCAGATGTGTTCAAAGAAAGGAACACAGCGTTTCCTCTCTTACCTGGTCAAGATGAAAATGGGATTTCCTGACAACCTAGCATCTGCACTCTTAGGCATGTGCCCTACAGAGACGAGGACGCGAGCAGAGGGACACATGGACATACGTGTTCACCGCAGCGCTAACAGTGAGAAAACGGAAACGTGACTTGCAGTTAGCAGGAGAGTGGGTATAGAAATTACAGTTTAGTAGCACAATGGAGCATTTATATCATTTCAGAAACATCTCTCAAACTAGCTTCAAATGGATATGTAGGGGATTCCCTGGCACTCCAGTGCCTCCAGTGGCTAGGATTCCACTTTCACTGCCCAATGCCTGGGCAGGAAACTAAGATCCCCCAAGCAGTACAGTGCAGCAAAAAAGGAGGAGGAGGATATGTACAGTATGACACTAGTCACATAAATTTCCATACTGTTGACAGATGCATGCTTTTTTAATATAAATGCAAATATACCATATTCAGCTTATTAGTTATTAATACTTCTGAAGACAGATGGAAGGAAAAGGTATAGGAGCTGTAATGTTACTGTTACTTATGTTTTATTTCTTTAAAAAGGAAACAGATCTAAGAAAAATGTGCATTAACATTTGTTAAATCTCAGTGTAGAGGCTACCTAGATTATTTCTTATATCATTCTCTGGACTTTTGTATATTTGAAATATGCTGGAATTTAAAGTAATTTTTAAAGGAAAAATGCTTGAACTTGTATAGTATAAAGTTTCATGCAAAAAGTTTTGGTTTTAATCAGCGCTAACAGTGAGAAAACGGAAACGTGACTTGCAGTTAGCAGGAGAGTGGGTATAGAAATTACAGTTTAGTAGCACAATGGAGCATTTATATCATTTCAGAAACATCTCTCAAACTAGCTTCAAATGGATATGTAGGGGATTCCCTGGCACTCCAGTGCCTCCAGTGGCTAGGATTCCACTTTCACTGCCCAATGCCTGGGCAGGAAACTAAGATCCCCCAAGCAGTACAGTGCAGCAAAAAAGGAGGAGGAGGATATGTACAGTATGACACTAGTCACATAAATTTCCATACTGTTGACAGATGCATGCTTTTTTAATATAAATGCAAATATACCATATTCAGCTTATTAGTTATTAATACTTCTGAAGACAGATGGAAGGAAAAGGTATAGGAGCTGTAATGTTACTGTTACTTATGTTTTATTTCTTTAAAAAGGAAACAGATCTAAGAAAAATGTGCATTAACATTTGTTAAATCTCAGTGTAGAGGCTACCTAGATTATTTCTTATATCATTCTCTGGACTTTTGTATATTTGAAATATGCTGGAATTTAAAGTAATTTTTAAAGGAAAAATGCTTGAACTTGTATAGTATAAAGTTTCATGCAAAAAGTTTTGGTTTTAAAAGTCTGAAACTTTAACAGAATTGAACTTGGCTTCCCTGGTGGCTCAGAGGTTAAAGCGTCTGCCTGCAATGTAGGAGACTGGGTTCGATCCCTGGGTCAGGAAGATCCCCTGGTGAAGGAAATGGCAACCCACTCCAGTATTCTTGCCTGGAGAATCCCATGGATGGAGGAGCCTGGTGGGCTACAGTCCACCGGGTCGTAAAAAGTCGGACACGACTGAGTGACCACTTTTCACTTTCTTTGACATGTCTTAGGATGACCTTAAAATGTCCTCTTTTTTGCCAAGCAAAAGAAGACATCAAATTCTAGAAACTTGAATGAAGCCATGCACCCTAGAAATATTTGAAATGGTTTATGGCTTGAAGCAAAGGAACAAAACTGAACTCATGCTGATATCAAAAGTCATGTTTCCCTTTAGAATCGTGGATCTTTCTTCTAATATCTGGAAACAGATTCCTCAGCTGGCTCCTAAACCACTTTCCTTCAACAGGAAAACAACTGGATGAAACCACTGATGCCTCTCATTTTAACCAGATCTTCCATTATTGTTCTTTTTTTTTTTATATACACTTTGCATACACTGGTGCCAGTGAAGACATATTCCAGTTTTTCTGACCCCCTTTTGGAGACTTGGCAAGCCCTTGTCATTTTCCAAATGGTGAAAAAATGTCTTTGTCCTGGAAAACTTTATGTGACTGGAATATTTTGGTTTCTGGGTACCGATGGAGCACCTCAGCTCAGTAACACTCCTGGTCGGTCTTCTTTGCTGAAGACACCCCATGCACTTCACGACTCATTGCTCTCAGCATCAACAGGAATTGGGCTGTGCCAGCGGTTCCTAAATGAGACTTTGCTGCTGTGAAAGCCTTTCACAGAGCATGGTCCAGATGTCAGCCTGGTCCTGATGTCAGAAAAGGAAACTTTTCTCTATTATACTTAGTCCACTGACTTTCCAAAGAATAAATTGTAAAGTATGTGATTGAACTCCATGCATAAGTTGTAGATGTGCTCCACAGAGATAGAGAAGAAGAGAGAGAAACAACTTAACTTAGAGGTGTGCATTCCTAGTTTTGTTACATCATAGGTATGTTTGGCTGTGACACTAAATAAACCTTTTGATCCGAGGTCCTGCACAGAGCATTATGGATGCTGCTAAAAGAAACCCCTTCGACTCTGACAGCTCAGCTGTCATGTGAGGAAGGAAGGACAGAACGACAGAAAGCAAACAACAGTGTGAACTTTCCAGCGAAGAGGACGGATTTCCTGTGGTTTGAAGCTCAAAGTCTTGTTAGTTTCTCTGCAAGTAGAAATCTTCAGTACCCCAAAATACCGTAAAATTCTTTTGAACGTTACTTCTACTTAGATCACTTTAAAATTAAAACATGAATTCATCATCCTTTTTGGCCCATAGAAAGCTTCAATAATGTATACCCCACCCAAGATGGTTCCATTGATTCACAGTGGTGATGAGGAGACATGAATTTAAATCAGTCTTGGAGTAAGCCACTATTTTCAGAGCTTTTTGCCATTAAAAGAAATCGAAATTAAATGGATGACATAGATGACATAACGACTTCTTATTCAGATCAAAGGAGCCTTTCACTGGAATTCACTACTGAGTAAAGCTAAGATGGCCTTTTATTTTGCAGATGCCTAGGTTTAACTTAATGAAGATAACATTTTGTATTATAATGCTTATAGCAGTTATTTATTGCTTACTACAAGTTAAGCACCAGGGTATTAATTCATATACAGTGTCTAATTTAACCCTTTAAATATTAAATATTACATCCCTTTCACAGATCAGAAATTGAGGCATTAGCGATTAAGTAACTTACCAGTATCACACAGCTAATACATGATAAAACCAAATATTCAGCATGGATCTATCTGATTCCACAGTCCATCCTTATATGTCAAAGGAATTAATTTTCAATAAAATAACTTGACCAGCTCAGTTTCTGGGCATTTTTCTAAGAAAGATTTCTTTTGATTTTATCAAACTATTAGGGCTTCAAAATCAGTGAATTTTAGGGCTAAGAACAAGTGGACCAGACAAACCACGTATCCTGAGGCCCCTCCACAGCCCCTCCACCTCTGTCCTTGCATCGTGGGTCTGGCAAACAGTGGGTACTCTCCATATAAATATTTGTCAGATGGCACGCTGGCAGGACGGCTGTCCTAAGGCTGCCCTGGAAGTCAGCTGCCTGTCTCCCAGAGCTTTACTTGGGAGGTGGGGACAGTTTGGGGTGGGGACGTATTCCTTGATGTTTGTGCCATCGCCTTTGATCCTCCAGCTTTGCAGATTCAGAACTCTGATTTTGTCAGCATTTAAAGAGCTTATTAATGTCTCAGGGACACACAGTCACATTAACATAGCTCACTTGCCTGGACTACATTTTCTAAGAGCCAAATAACTCAATTTATAATGAAAAATGTGAAGGTCAGAAATCCAGGAATGTTAAGGTCATTGTGAACAGTGTGTATTCAAGAAGGCAGACCTACATGGGAGTGAAAGCCAGCCTGGAAGCTTACTTGATAAGTACAGAAAAATGAACAGGAGGGGTTAATTAGAGGAATTCGGTGTTTACTGGCCTCTGCTGAGAGAGCCTGAGACATTTATCTCCACAAATAAGGAGAGTCCTGCCAAACTGAAGACAACCGAATGGCTCTCCCCAGGACCTTTGCATTCCTAGTCTTGTTTGCTAAAGGGGCTGCTAACCCTGCGTCTGAGGGACACATTCTTCCTTTGCATATGCTAATGACTTTAATCTGGTTACAGTCCCGTTTTATTGGTCAGACCTCTTTCAGGTGAATTTGCATATCATTGAAAATCCATTTAATGACTTTTTTCAAAAGCTTAATTCCCCGAAGGCAATTTTATTGGTGGGCATTCTACTATAACTTTAGTGTACGCATTATGAGTATTTTCTAAGGCTACTCAATAGATCTTCCTGTAGAAATTGCTCCTCCTAATTTTAATGTCAGTATATAAGCTGGTATGAAGAAGATTATATTCAGTCATTCACTCAATGAATATTTTGAAGGTTACACCTACTATATGCATCAGGCTTGTTCCATACAAGTTACTGTTTAAGCAGTAGGGTACAAAGGCAAATGACACTTCCTGCCTTCAAGCAGCCTGCAGGTGTGTAAACACCTAGGTAAACAAAAGGAGAGCAAAAAAGACTGAACAAAAAGATGACGTTTAGTTCTAAATAGAAATAAGAATGGGTTGTTATAAAACTAATAAGAACCTACTGGGACTTCCTGGTTGTCCAGTGGTTAAGACTCTATGTTCCCAACGCAGGAGACCCAGGTTTGATCCCTGGCTTTGGAAGATCCCTTGGAGAAGGGAATGGCTACTTCATTATTCTTGGATAATGAAAAATCGGACAGGACTGAGCAACTAACTCTTTCACTTTGAGGACACTAGATCACACATGCTGCAACTAGGACCTGGTGCAGCCAAATAAACTTAAAAATGAAACAAATGGAACTAATACAGACCTACTGTATGTATGTATACACAGGGAACTCTACTCAATACTCTGTAATAACCTATAGTGTCAGTCACTCAGTCATGTCTGCCTCTTTTCAACCCCATGGACTGCAGTCCACCAGGCTCCTTTGTCCATGGAATTCTCCAGGCAAGAATACTGGAATGGGTTGCCATTCCCTTCTCCAGGGGATCTTCCCAACCCAGGGATTGAACTTGGGTCTCCTGCCTTGCAGGGGGATTCTTTACGATCTGAGCCACCAGGAAAGTCTTGTATGAGAAAAGAATCTAAAAGAGTGGATATATGTTTCTGTGTCACTTAGCTATACAGCAGAAACTAACACACCATTGTAATCAACTATACCCTGATAAAAATTTTAAAATTAAAAACAACCAAGTTGTGCAAGCACAGACTGAGGAGAAATGGCTTCAACAAGACTGAATGGGATTTTTTTTAAAGTAGACAAGAGAGGAATCATGCACTCCAGTAGATGGAACCACTTAGGCAAAAGTACAGAAACGTCAGTGCCTCCAAGGAATGGAGAAGGTGCTGCTCCTGGAAGGTTGGGAGTGGAGACAAATGTGGGCTAGAGGGGACACAGGCGCAGGAATGGGACTATTTGTGTCTACAGGGCCAAAGGCACAGGAGGCCTTTCCACTTTCCCCCTGGAATTCTCACCCCTCTCTGCTTCTTGAGCCTCTGCCTGTTAATTCTCTGTCACTTTCAGAAGCATCTGCTTTCCTCAGGTGGTTCTTTAAATCAGCAATTTTTTAAAATAAAAAATTTTTTAACTACATAATGCATGTGTGTGGTAATATTAAAAAACTGTAAAGGCAATGTGTGACAAATCAAGTTCCCTTTGACTTAAGATGGCCAGCCACAAAGTTCTGCCTTCTGCTTGCAGGGACTGCCTCTAGTAACAGCTTCCTGCATATCCTTCCAGAACGTCTCTGCAGAGGTGAGTATATGCACATGTACACACACAGATGGACTCCCTAGTGGCTCAGATGGTAAAAATCTGCCTGCAATGCAGAAGACCCAGGTTCGATCCCTGGGTCTGGAAGATGCCTTGGAGAACGGAATGGCTACCCACTCCAGCATTCCTGCCTGGAGAATTCCATGAACACAGGAGCCTGACGGGCTACAGTCCATGGGTTTACAAAAAGTCAGACATGACTGAGTGACTCAGCACACATGCACAAATGCACGTGTGTGTGTGTGTGTGTATATATATAACTATACAAACTACTATTAAGGGATAAACTACTGCATCTTGCTTTCTTGGCTTTAAAATAGATTTTGGAGATTTTTCCACTTTTACTTATTCTTTTATTCATTCATTTGACACGTCTTTATGGAGTACCTACCATAGGCATGTGGTCACTGATTACTCTTTGTTTCACTTTTTTTTTTCCAGAGGGCAAAAAAAATTTTATTGGAGTATATTTCATTTACAGTGCTATGTTACTTTCTGCTGTAAAGCAAAGTATATCGCTTAGACATATATCTACTCTTTTTTAGACTTTTTTCTCATAGAAGTCCAGAGATTGGTTTTGCCTGGTTTCATATTTCACATTAAGTGGAATCATATAGGGTACAATCCTTGTGCGTGGTTACTTTTGCTCAACATATTTTTGTAAGAGCCATCCATATTATTGCACATAGCTATAGATTATTGATTCTTATAGTTGCTTATAGTCAAGCAGTGAATATACCATGATGCATTTAGACAACTGTTGATGAACAACTCAGTAGTTTCCAGTTTGGGCCTATTAGAAATAGTGCTGATAAGAACATCCCAGCGTGTTTCACCCTTTTTTTAGTTACCCCAACACTATTCTAACAATTTTATACATATAGGACTATATGAAATCAATCTCTTCAAGGATTACAGGCTCTATCCAGAGGCAAAATGCCCCTGAAGAAAATGGAAGTGATTGAAGTTTCAGAGCCTTGCTCTGAAATTACTCACTCTTTAAGGGATATACCAGGAGAGAATTAAGTTGCAAAACAAAAGAATAGGAAGGGAGTATGAGATCCAAATAACCTGGTAGTACAGTAACTCATTAACCTCTAATTAGTTAAAACTTGGCCTTAATTTAGAGGCTATTTTTTTTTCCCAAATGTATGGAAATTTTGCCCCTGCTTGTCTTATCTATCAACACTCAACTTTTCCTGTCTAGAAAAACTGCCTTGAGATGGTGCAAAGGCTTTCACCTCTATTTTCCACCATGCCTTAAATATAACAGATGTTTAAAAAGATCTGTTGAATAGTATTAGTGCACCTTGTGTGGTTTTATATTAGCAATATGTTGCAAAGTCTATGGAACAAAAGAAGGGCTTTCAGTTCAGTTCAGTTCAGTTCAGTCGCTGAGTCGTGTCCGACTGCGACCCCAGAATCGCAGCACGCCAGGCCTCCCTGTCCATCACCAACTCCCAGAGTCCACCCAAATCCATGTCCATCTAGTCAGTGATGCATCCAGCCATCTCATCCTCTGTCGTCCCCTTCTCCTCCTGCCCCCAATCCCTCCCAGCATCAGAGTCTTTTCCAATGAATCAGCTCTTTGCATGAGGTGGCCAAAGTACTGGAGCTTCAGCTTTAGCATCAGTCCTTCCAGTGAACACCCAGGACTGATCTCCTTTAGAATGGACCAGTTAGATCTCCTTGCAGTCCAAGGGACTCTCAAGGGTCTTCTCCAACACCACAGTTCAAAAGCATCAATTCTTCTGCACTCAGCCTTCTTCACAGTCCAACTCTCACATCCATACACGACCACTGGAAAAACCATAGCCTTGACTAGACGGAGCTTTGTTGGCAAAGTAATGTTTCTGCTTTTGAATATGCTATCTAGGTTGGTCATAACTTTCCTTCCAAGAAGTAAGCGTCTTTTAATTTCATGGCTGCAATCACCATCTGCAGTGATTTTGGAGCCCCCAAAAATAAAGTCTGACACTGTTTCCACTGTTTCCCCATCTATTTGCCATGAAGTGATGGGACCAGATGCCATGATCTTCGTTTTCTGAATGTTGAGCTTTAAGCCAACTTTTTTGCTCTCCTCTTTCACTTTCATCAAGAGGCTTTTGAGTTCCTCTTCACTTTCTGCCATAAGGGTGGTGTCATCTGCATATCTGAGGTTATTGATATTTCTTCCGGCAATCTTGATTCCAGCTGTGCATCTTCCAGCCATGCTTCTTCCAGCCCAGCATTTCTCATGATGTACTCTGCATATAAATTAAATAAGCAGGATGACAATACAGCCTTGACGTTCTCCTTTTCCTATTTGGAACCTTAGCCTAAATATGCATTAGTTTTTGAAAAAGCTAATGATGAATAGTTTCAAAATGTCATATTACTAGAAAACTATATTTATGGATTACTAACAATTGGATTTGTACTGAATCTTTATCAATTATTATGTTAAAATTATTTCTATCTTTTGCTATTCTATTTTTCATTTTCCTTTTAAAAATACCCAAAAGGCACTGTAACCCTCTAAATCTGTTACTCATTAACAAAATGCATGTTGAGGTAAGGACATTTCTAAAGCCCCAAATTGCTGACTTTAAGAGGTTTTAGTCTCTTTGATTTTTTTCAACTTTGCAGTGGTGGGAGGAAAGAGTTGAATAATTTAAGCACTGCTCTACATGTGATAAGATGAAACTAGGACAATTTTAATAGCCTGGAAAAGTTTTGTCAAAACAACCCCTTTGGTTTCATTCTCCAAACTCTCTTTAGAAGATCTGATTGATTCAATTGTCACAATATAGTATCACTTTCCGGCATGAATTTAGTCTTACCTCAGGTTCTTAGCTAACTTGTGCATCAGCAGCTTCTAAGCATTTTGACCACAATCTATAGTAATAGATATATTTTACATTGTGAAATTATGCATGTAAGTATATAGTTTTTTTCTGAATAATAGTTTACTATGCATATAACATATACCTCAAAAAGAATTCTAATATACTACTAATCAAGCATCACAGTTTCTGCTTTTGCAATTTACACAAATTAGCTGAATTTTAATACTTTAGGGAATGCTTAGAAACACAATATACAACAAATTGTAATATTATGCATCATCCTTAACTTTTGAAAGTTTGAGAAAACTAATATTTATAATTCTCATTCTCCCACAGAATTAATTCATAACCTCTTTTAAAAATAATTTTTTTTTTTTAAAAAAGAAGCTACCCTGTAAGCCTTTATCAATGGTAAATTGGAATGCAAACACTTGCAGGCTTTGATGAAATAAAAATAAACAGCTTACACGACCAGCACCTCGTAAAACCAAAACCTCCTTTTGAAGTACAAAGTTCAATTCTTCTTGCCTTCTTAGTAAATGTTAACCTGAACTCTCCCCATCTAGAAACTGTTTTGGTTTGTTAATGTCACATAGTTTCTTAAGATGATACTTAATTGATCTACATGTTTTATATCTCCTATTTTTTGTTCCTAATCTAAACTATCCCCTGCCCTTCTTCTCTATTCATTTAAAATATTGCTAGTTGCAACTTGTAACTCTGCAGTTTGAAAAATAATGCTATATATCAACAAGTAATAAAATCCTTAAAACAAAAAAAAAAAGAAAAATAATGCTATATATCAGTGCTTCTCAGATTTTAATCACTTAAGGATCTTGTTAAAAGTACAGATTCTAATTGGGTAGGTTGGTCTGAGATCCCGCATTTCTAACAAACTCACAGATGCTGAGTTTGTAGGGCACACTTGGGAGAAGAAAGCCTGAACGTATTTGATATTTGTGGCCCGAATTCTGCTTTATTCTGCTGAGGCAAGGATCTTAGAATCTTATTAAATCCTTCTTTTCTTACTTTACAATTTTACTGAGGTCAACAATTTAATCTATAATTTCAGGGTGTAATATTAATAAGTGCAGGCTGAAGGGAAAGATGGGGTCAGCGAAGGCCACTGAATGTTTTAGGTCAGGTGTTTAGGCACCACCTAACCGGATCAGTGACAGCTGACAAAGACTTGCCTGAGGGGAGAAAACCGTGAGAAGATCTGGAGGATGGACAGTCCAGGCAGAGAGACCAAAAAGGACAGGTCCTGAGCTGGGAGAAGGATGGGTGGTGGTGTAGGGTGCCGGGTGAGAGCAGATCTGACTTCAGGCGAGTGAGAGAAGGAAGAGATCAGGTCACCAAGCTAAGCGGCCCTCTGAGTTAAAGTTAGAGTTTATTCCAAGGGTGATGGGGAATACTGCAGAGTTTAGAGCAGGGAAATGACATGAAATTTCAGTCTTAAATGATATGTGGACGCATGGCAAATATACTTTAGAAGAACTAGAGTAGAAGAAGTGTGGAGACTGGTTATGACATTATAGTAGTTGGTCCTATTGACTTTTTTCTAAAGATAGAATTGTGTCCATCTATTTTCTAGAACAGCTAGTGTTTCTACTTGGCAAATCTCTTAAATTCTTGCCCTGTTTTCCATTTTAGAAACTATCTATTCTAGCCTGAATGACTTCCTTAACTATTAAGGTTAAATAGAAATGGTATTCCAAAATATACATCTGATGATTATACTATTAAAATCCTTCATTGTTCTTTAGTTTGCTTCAGGATAAAGTCCAATCTTAGCAGAACCTAACACACTATGGAATCTTGTCTCTGATTCCTTTTAAAGTAGGTTCGGATACATACAAAGTAGCATATAAAAATTTTATTCTCTCCTTCTGTAGTAGCTCCCTCTTCTGTCTTGCAAACACCTGCTTATTCTTCATAAATTAGCTGCCCATTCTCAAAGGATCTAGGTGCTTATTCCTCTGTAGCAGTTGGCTCACAGTCCCTTGCTTTAGCCTTCATCCTATTTTATAATTATTTGTACTTTGGGACTGTGAGTCCCTCAAGGTCAACAGCCATATTCTAGTCATTTTATGTCCTCAAAACATAGCATTGGTCCTGGCACACAAGCAGGCTCTTAGCAAATATTTGCCAAATGCTCTTAGCAAATATTTGCCAAATGAATATGTCATATTTGCCAAATGATACACAACTAAAAAGAGCCACCCTTAATAAATAACCAGAGGGCTTCGCTGGTGGCTCAGTGGTAAAGAATCCGCCTGCCAGTGCAGGAGATGCAAGAGACATGGGTTCAATGCCTGGTCCGGGAAGATCTCACACACCATGGAGCAACAAAGCCTGTGTGCCACAATTATTGAGCCTGTGCTCTAGAGCCCGGGAGCCACAGCGACTGAAGCACATGAGCCATAGAGCTTGTAATGCAGCAAGAGAAGCCATTGCAAGGAGAAGCGCACACACCACAGCTAGAGGACAGCCCCAGCTAGAGGACAGCCCCAGCTAGAGGACAGCCCCAGCTAGCCCCAGCTAGAGGATAGCCCCAGCTAGACGATAGCCCCAGCTAGAGGACAGCCCCAGCTAGAGGATAGCCCCAGCTAGAGGACAGCCCCAGCTAGCCCCAGCTAGAGGACAGCCCCAGCTAGAGGACAGCCCCAGCTAGAGGACACCCCAGCTAGAGAAAAGCCCACACAGCAACGAAGGCCCAGCACAACCACAAATAAAATAATAATAATAATAAAATTTAAGTAAACAACATGAGATGCCAATGTTATGAAATATCCTTCACTCTCTAGCTTGGAAGAGGGAACAGGTTAAAGGGAAGGACTGGTCCCTCCTCAGCCTGCACTGTACGTCCACTAGTATTGTGTAGGGTCCCAGGGTCCCGTGGAACCTTGGGACTGCTTGTGTCTACAGTGTCCCCTGAACCCATGTTTATGAGGCCGAGTAACCTGGAGGACCACAGAGCTTTGTGTGTGTGTATCTGTTTGGCTCCTCAGAAGCCTCACTTGATTTTTGAAAAGTTTAAGAACGTTTATCTATTTATGGCTGCCCCAGGCCTTCATCGCTGCTCTCGGGCTTCTCTCCTTGCAGAGCACAGGCTCTAGACTGTGGGCTTGGTGGCTGTGGCGCCCCAGCTTAGCTCCTCGGCAGCATGTGGGATCTTCCCGGACCAAGGGTTGAACCCATGTCTTCTGCATCGGCAGTAAGATTGTTAACCACCTGACCACCTGATCACAGAACTTGAAGTGCCTTATTGACAGCCACCTCCATATTCAAGAAAGGGAATCTAGATTTACAACCAAATTATTTTAATTGTCAACCACAGTTTCAAAAAAAAATCATCATTGGTAATTTGCAATGTTAGTAACAATAAAGGAAGTGATCAATAGCTCCTGGCAGATTTTTATGTATATGTAACTCTCCCCTGGAGAAGGCAATAACATCCCACTCTGGTACTCTAGCCTGGAAAATCCCATGGACAGAGGAGCCTGGTGGGCTGCAGTCCATGGGGTTGCTAAGAGTCGGACACGACAGCGACTTCACTTTGACTTTTCACTTTCATGCATTGGAGAAGGAAATGGCAACCCACTCCAGTGTTCTTGCCTGGAGCATCCCGGGGACGGCGGAGCCTGGTGGGCTGCCATCTATGGGGTCGCACAGGGTCGGACACGACTGAAGCAACTTAGCGCAGCAAGAGCAGCAACTCTACCCTAAGCACAGATGTTGGAAACCAGAAAATTCCAAAGAAAACTTGATAGTTAAATATATAAGTAGTCTTTTAAATTCTTGTAGGCCAAGTTGATGATTTTCCCCCATGTTTTATCTTTCCTCACCCCAGGGCCTCATAGAGTGCCAGCATCTAGGGGTACTAAGTGTGGGTACTTAGTTCATGTTGGTTGAAAAATGTTGAAAGGAGACTCTTACTTTGAAAATTTTTTCTAACTTCATTTTTATCTTTCAAACCCAGACAAATAACAAGGAAAAACATGCTCGTTATTTTTTAAACCTCTAACATTACGAGTGGTGCATGCATGGGTGCTCAGTTGCTCATTTGTGTCCAGCTCTTTGAAATCCCATGAACTGTTATCCACAGCTCCTCTGTCCATGGGATTTTCCAAGAATACTGCGGTCAGGTACCATTTCCTTCTCCTTCTCCAAAACTGATATTAGTTTCTAAACCACTAACATCATTATGGGTGTGATATAATTATCACAATAAATGTACAAAGCTGTGTTCAAAAGGTAGCAGGTCAGAAAGACATAGGCCTGTATCACAGGGAAGCAAGTCCCAAATTTCTTTTTCTAAATGTATGGTCTACAGAGTTAAAAGTTTGAATAGTAAGACATAGTATCAAGAAGTCAAGGGACGGGAAAGAGTTATATTGAGAAAGTATGGGATATTTGGCCATTTTGTAAATAGTTGAATATTACCAATTTCATATGGTTCAACCTAACAGCAAAAAGAAAAGGAAAATTGAGGGCAAGTATTTCTAAAATAAAAGATATGTACATGCCATGTTAATGCTTTGACTCAACAAAATGAAGATGGCCCTTCTATATTAGAACGGTCAGGGGCTGAATAGCATATTGTTAAGATATGGATTTAAAGACAGACTTCATTTAATGAATTCTGTATATGCCCCTTACTGTGTGGTCTTGTCTTCTGTTTCTTTGCCTGTAAAAGGGAAAAATAATTATACTTCATTGGTTTTTGAGTAGATTAAATAAAATATAACGAGCTTAGAAATGTGCTTTCATAGGAACCAATTTTTCACTACATGCATGATGCTATTTCTATCAACCAGAAAGGAAACCATAATGTTACCATTCATTTCTATGAAAGCAAATAAGAATTTGGAGTTCCTAAGTATTTTTGTGTATTTACTAGAGAAGATCAGGCTTTAGGGTCAAGCAGATCTGGATTTGTCTTTGTGGGAATTTATTTAAGTATCTTTTTCAACTGAAAAATGAGCAAAAGATGTACCTAATTCATATGGTGGTTGTGAAAAGTAAATGAAATTATTTATGGCTGGATGGCATCACTGACTCGATGGACATGAGTCTGAGTGAACTCCAGGAGTTGGTGATGGACAGGGAGGCCTGGCGTGCTGTGATTCATGGGGTTGCAAAGAGTTGGACATGACTGAGCGACTGAACTGAACTGAAAGTACTCAAAGGAAAACTCATGAAACACTTAATCAATTTAGCTATTACTATTAATAATTAACTACATTGACCTGAGTGTATTACTGATCTGCATATATTATTACAGTTTCCTAAAATTAACCAATTCAAAAAAAAGGTTAAAATGTCATTTATTTTACAAAGTTATCCTTGAATATTCTGTAATAGTCATTGGTTAATTTATTTTTTAAGTGAATTAGAATTTTTAGAAATATAAATTCTGTAGATGCATTCAGTTTCATATAATTTGTATGTGTAAACAATGTTGTAATTTCAAAATGAGTACCACACAGAAACACTAAAAATACTGTTTAATGTATCTTAAAAATTACAGTGTCTAGTTGTAGAGTTCTATATGATAAAATGTGAAAAAAAATACAAAGAAACAAAAATTGTGTTAGGTCTCGTGGTAAACAAAGGCTTGTTGTTGTTGTGTAGTCATCCAGTCACGTTCATGTTTGACTCTTTGCAATCCCATGGACTGTAGCTTGCCAGGCTCCAGGGTTCATTGGATTTTCCAGGCAAGAATGGTGAAGCCGTTGCTATTCCTTCTCGAGGGGACCTTCCCAACCCAAGGATGGAACCCACATCTCCTTCATCTACAGGCAGATTTTTTACCACTGAGTCCCCAGGGAAGCCCAAACAAAGTCATATTTGGTTGTTTATTACAACAAAGGAGGCAACAGAAGGATTGACAGAGCCTAGTGAGAGTGGTGCCGTTTATCTGAAGGGACAGCTCGTGCTCTGCTTCCCTTCCTTAAATCTCCATGTAGCTCTGACACAGTGGTGCTGCCATTCAGAAGCTTCAATTCTGCGGAAATGTTCTTCCAAACAGAATGTTCCTAAAAGTGATGTAATTTAAAAGGTGGGGAAGCATATTTACTAAAATCAACTCAAGATTTGGAGAAAAGCAGATAGAACATAAATGAGAGAAGATCAACTCAGATTGAATCTTCAAATTGTTGTGAGAGGCATTTGTTTAGAAAGACACTAATCAAAATCCATCTGAGCAAAGAGAAAAAGAATAAATTGAAAGATGATATCATTGAGATGTATTTGATTAATGTAAAGGACAACACTAATGGTTATAGAAAAAATACTTTTATAGAACTTGAAAAGATAGAATTGATACACAACTTCATAAGACTTCATTGGCCAGGAATGTATTCTCCCCTGAGGCTCAAAAGCTTTAAAGCCACATAAAATATTTCATTGTTTTGTGATTCATGGTGCTAGGACATCTTACATCACACTCAATTAAGGAACAGGGCCTGTTTTCCCCACATCATCTTTGCACAGAGAAAATGAGGAACATGAAAGCAAGCAACATAGTCAGGAGTAAAATCGTCACTTTTATATTAAACATTTCTGTTCATTTCTTGTTTTGTATCACCACACCTTACTCTGAACTTATTGCTTCCAGTATGACTGTGTACTCATATATTTTTCAATATCTGTCAGTCTGCAACAGTTTAGTTTTGGTCTGAACTAGACAGATGGTGCCTGAAGGTCCCTTCTACAGGCATTTGCTTTGACTTTCAAAGGAATGAGTCAGTATGACGGAGTGGTAAAGTTCAGTATTTGGTTTCAGACAGTTCAGTTCAGTTCAGTTCAGTCGCTCAGTCATGTCCGACTCTTTGCGACCCCACCAGTTTAAATGCAAGACCTGGCTTATTTACTTCAAGTCTTTAAAGTCGCACTTTCCTTAACTGTAAAATATATAGCTGTAATAATTCTTACTGCACTTGAATATTGAGAGTATTAATCGCATATAAGACAGCCAGCATAGTGCCTGGCACATGGTAAAAACTAAAGGCACAATAAATTATTTTTGAGCTCTTCATTAGATAATGTTTCAAAAATTGTAGCAATAGCATTTACTTATTAGGATGGGAAGTCAAGTTCTTCTTGATTCATGAATGTCCTTAAGTTACAACAGTCTCTTCTGCATTTGACACTAATTGCACACTTAAGATACCTCTATTATTATTTTCCATGGCAGGGTAGAGATTATTGCCTCAAAGCATTAGATAAAAAGAACAGAAAATAGACTTCTACTTCTGGCAAGAGGGAGGAGATATACTTGTCCCTACTTCTCTCACTAAGTATACTTAAACAGTCCACATATTCTTTGTAAAACAAACATAAAGAGACTCTGAAAGGTGGAAAAAAGAAGGCAGACCAGCTAGGAAATTTGGAACCCAAGGAATGACATGGTAATAAATTCCCTGAGTTTTCTTTTTGCCTCATGCATCCTGGACTGGCGGCTTCTCTCGTGGCATAGTGGTAAAGAATTTTAAAAGAAAAAAGACCCATAGCTAAAAATGGAATTCAGAAAAAAAATGTTTAAGTAACCTATAGAAAGATAGGAAAGAGAAAACAGAAATTGATGGTGAATGATAATGCTTTCCTCCTAAGATCAAGAATAAGGAAAGAAGGTCTACTCTCTCCACTGTTCTTCAACACAGCTCTAGAAGGTTCTAGCCAGTGCAGTACAGCAAGAAAAGGAAATAAAAGGCATACTGATCAAAAAGGCAGAGATAAAACTATTTCTATTTGCAAATGACATAACTGTCTATAGAAAATCCTAGGAATCTACAAAAAACTTAAAATCAGTGAATTCATCAAGCTCGCATAATACAAAGTAAGCATATTAAAGCTGATTCTGTTTCTATATACCAGCAATTAACATGTGGACACTAACATTAAAATATAATATTACCCTACAATAACCCTACAATCACTCCATGGCAAATAGAAGGGGAAAAAACAGAAACAGAAACAGATTTTCTCTTCTTGGGCTCCAAAATCACTGTAGGTGGTGACTGTAGCCACAAAAAAAAGATGCTCACTCCTTGGAAGAAAAGCTATGACAAACCTAGACAGCATATTAAAAAGCAGACAGCACTTTGCTGACAAAGGTCCGTCTAGTCAAAGCTATGGTTTTTCCAGTAGGCATGTAAGGATGTGAGTTCAACCATAAAGGGGAAGGCTGAGAACCAAAGAATCAATGCTTTTGAACTGTGGTGCTGGAGAAGACTTGAGAGTCCCTTAGACATCAAGGAGATCAAACCAGTCAATCCTAAAGGAAACCAACCCTGAATATTCATTGGAAGGACTTATGCTGAAGCTGAAGCTCCAATACTTTGACCACCTGATACGTAGAGCTGACTCACTGAAAAAAACCCTAATGCTGGAAAACATTGAGGGCAGGAAGAGAAAGGGGTGACAGAAGATGAGATGGCGTCACTGACTCACTGGACATGAGTTTGAGCAAACTCTGGGAGATAGTGAAGGGCAGGGAACCTGCCATGCTGCAGCCCATGGGGTCGCAAAGAATTGAATATGACTTAGCAACTGAACAACAACAACAGTAACTCAAAAGAATGAAATAGTTAGGTGTAAATATCACAAAACATGGGTGGGTTTCTATGCTGGAAACTACAAAATACCAGTGAAAAAAGGAATAAAGATCTAAATAAATGGAGAAATATACTGTTTTTGTGGGTTGAAAGAATCAACATAGTAAAGACGACAATACTCCCTGATTTGATACACAAAGTTAATGTAACTGCTATCCAAATTCCAGTAAGATTTTTGTAGATACCAACAAATGACTCTAAAATGTATATAGAAAGACAAAGGAAGTAAATTAGTTAAGACAATTTTGAAAAAGAAAAGATTGAAGTGAGAGGAATCAATGCTTTCAATTTCAAGATTTATTATATAGCTTTCCCTGGTGGCTCAGAGGTTAAAGCGTCTGCCTCCAATGCGGGAGACCCAGGTTCAATCCCTGGGTCGGGAAGATCCCCTCGAGAAGGAAATGGCAACCCACTCCAGTATTCTTGCTTGGAGAATCTCATGGACTGAGGAGCCTGGTGGGCTGCAGTCCATGGGGTCACCAAGAGTCGGACACGACTGAGTGGCCTTACTTTACTTACTTACTTACTTACTTACTTAATCAAGACAGTCTGGTACTGATGGAAAGATAGATACAGAGATCAGTGGGATGGGTTAGAGAGTCCAGAGAAAGATCCACATAAATACCTACAACAGATTTTTGACAAAGGTACAAGTGTTTCTCAATGGAAGAAAGGTAGCCTTTTATAAAAAAAACAGTGCTTAGAGCGACTGGACATTCATTAAAAAAAAAAAAGAATCTCAACCTAATTTCAGATCTTACCCCAAAAGTTAAATCAAACTGGATCATGGACATAAATGTAAAATATTAGGCAGAAACCAACATAATTCTGTAAAGCAATTATCCTTCAATTTAAAAATAAATAAATAAAAATTTTAGACAAAAACATAAAAGAAAATCTTTGAGATCTAGAAACAAAGCATTCTTAGACTTGACACCAAAACCCTGACCTATCAAAGGGAAAACTGATGAATTGAACTTCATCAAAATTTTAAAATTTACTGTACAAAAGATCTTGTTAAAACTGTGGTGTTGGAGAAGATTCTTGAGAGTCCCTTGGACTGCAAGGAGATCCAACCAGTCCATTCTGAAGGAGATCAGCCCTGGGATTTCTTTGGAAGAGCTGATGCTAAAGCTGAAACTCCAGTCCTTTGGCCACCTCATGCGAAGAGTTGACTCACTGGAAAAGACTTTGATGCTGGGAGGGATTGGGGCAGGAGGAGAAGGGGACGACCAAGGATGAGATGGCAGGATGGCCTCACTGACTCGATGGATGCGAGTCTGAGTGAACTCCGGGAGATGGTGATGGACAGGGAGGCCTGGTGTGCTGCAATTCATGGGGTCGCAAAGAGTCGGACACGACTAAGCGACTGAACTGAACTGAACTGAAGAGGATGAAAAGACAAAGACTAGTGTTTAGAAGATATAAAGAATTCTCAAAACTTAACAGTTGAAAAAAATCCAGTTAGAAAATCAGCAAAAGACATAGCAACATTTCATTGAAAAGAATAATAGATAGTAAATAAGCACATGAAAAGGTGTTAGACAAAATTAGCACCAATAAGGAAATACGAATTAAGAATACAGTGATAAATCACTACATTATCTATCAGAAAAGCTGAACTGAAAAGAAGTGGTGAAAATCCTGGTGAGGACGGGAAAACTGGATCATTTGCTGGTGGGAATGTAGAATGGCACATTCCCTGGAAAAGAGTTCAGCAATTTCTTTAAAAAATAAACATGCAGCTACATAATGGCCCAATCATTGTGCTTCTGGGCATTTATCCCAGAGAAATAAAAACTTATGTTCGCAAAAAACCTGATACAAATGCTCATAGCAGCCTGACTTATAAGAGCCCAGAACTGAAAAGAACCTAGGTGTCCTCAGTGGGTCAACAGCTAACCATCGCTGGCACATCCATATCATGGACTATTCTCCAGCAATAAAAAAGTATGAACTCTGGATACATGTACAATCTAGATAGATCTCCAGAGAAGTGTGAAGAGAGAAAACGTAAATCATAGAACTTTATATACTATACGATTCCATCTACATATCATTTTCGAATTGATAAAACTGTAGAAACGGAGGACAAAGTAGTAGTCCCAGGGGCTAAGTAGGGGGTAGGAGGAGCAGGGATTCTTTTTTTTTGAAAATTTTTTAATTGAAGGATAATTGCTTTACAGAATTGTGTTAGTTTCTGTTAAACATTAACATCAATCACCCACAGGGATAATATGTCCCTCTCCTCTTGAACCTCCCTCCCACCTTCCTCCTCATCCCACCCCTCTACGTCATTACAGAGCCTTAGTTTTAGTTCCTTGAGTCATCGGAAAATTCCCATTGGCTCTCTATTTTACATATGGTAATGTAAGTTTCCATGTTACTCAGTTGAGGGATTCTTGTGTTGTAATTGATCTGTATCTTAACTGTATTAATATCAGTATCCTGGTTGTGAAATGGCACTATAATTGTGTAAAATATTACCATTGGGGGAAATTGGGTAAATGGTACATAGAATTTCTATGTTATTTTTTACAACTGCATGTGAATATGTAATTTTCTGAAAGTAAAAAATTTAATTGGAAAAAAACGATCAGAAGTCCTGGATTCTGGTCCTATGTGTAGGTGATTTTTAGGAAGACATTAAATTACTCAGCTTTAGTTTACTCATCTGTAAAATGGAAGAAATTATATCTGCACTATATCCTAAAGTGAAGTGAGTAAAAGTCTCTCGAGCGTGTCTGACTCTTTGCAACCCCATGGACTATACTGTCCATGGAATTCTCCAGGCCAGAATACTGGAGTGGGTAGCCTTACCCTTTTTCAGGGGATCTTTCAAACTCAGAGAGGCAACCCAGGTCTCCCACATTGCAGGCGGATTCTTTACCAGCTGAGCCACGAGTTAAGCCCTATATCCTGAAAGTGGCAAATAAAGAGAAAAAAATTTAAAGAATTTTCACAGAGCTGCAAACCTGAAATCTGACTTCTAGAACAGGAGGGATATTAGTGATTTCTTAAGTCATTATAGTCTCCAAAGTATTTTTTTCTGGACCATAGGGATTGCAGGTTGGGCATCATGGAAAACGATGAGAAGCAGAGTAGAAAGTGCTTCTTACACAACCTTCTCCTTCTATTCCACCCCTGTTCCCTCCCCACTCAAGCTTGTTTTCATTTATTTTCCATATTAGAATTCTGAGGGATCTTGTAGAAGAGTTTCTTACTTAAGGCATTTCAAAAACAATGCTTATAGTCCTATCTTTCATTTAATTGACTAGGAGAGTGGTAACCAGAGAGGTTTAGAAGTTTAGTGACTTATTCAAGACGTTAAGTTAGTTGGTGGTGGAGCTGAGAACAGAACTAGGGCTGTTGACCCTTAGTTCAGTCCCGGCCACCGCCCCCCCTCCCAATCATGGTATAAGTAGCTTAAGCAGGTAATAAATTTGCTAACGTAGTAACATTTATTGTTGTCTAGAGACGTAACTTTATACAGCTTTCTTTAAACGGATGGGTTGAATTTATAGACATGTTGGTAATGGTGCTATTGGATATTGTTTGTAGGTGGGTGGAATTCAGAGTGTCCTACTTCAGTTGGTGTACATATTTGGGGAAAGCTTGTTGGTGCCATCTAGTGGTTCAAGTGATAGATATTACTAGTACTTCAGAAGACATTCTATGTTCCCCCTTTTGTTAATACTATTTTAATTAATGTACTAACAGTCATTGCTTGCTACCTCAGCCACTTTACCTCTATGATGTTTTAGGTGAAAATGCTTTTCTAAATATAAAATAAGAGATGTTTTTGGTTTAGCTATAAAGTTTATATCTGCTAATTAAAAACTTTCTTCTTCATAGAGCAAATTATTTAATTATTTTCAAACCCAGATTGTTAATTACAGCTAATTTTTAAGTCAGGATAGTGAATCCTTACTTAGTACAGATTCTTAGGATTCCTATAAAACTAATAGCCAAGTTTAAAAGTACTAACATTTTTTTTTTTTTTTTTTTTCATAAAATCTGCAATACGGACCTTTTACTAAATTAAATATTACTGTGTAAAAAAAAACTTATGACCATGTTAAAGACTAATATCATAAGGATTACAATTAGGTTTTAACTCTTTGAAGATTTCTAATGTGCATATATATTTCTTTCAATGAAAACTTATACTTTAAGAGATATAATTTTTTCCTAACATCAAAGCAATTATTTGAGCAAACCAGTCCCTTGCAACAACTATTGAAAACTTAAAATGCTTAATTACTTCTATATTCTCACCTATAACAATTTTCTTTCTTTTATGAGGGGTCATGGAAGGAGTGAATCATAGAATAATTTGTTTGCTAAAGGTGTTATTAACTTTAGAAATTGCTGGTCCTCTGGGCTGGCCCACTTACCAAAGCTATTTTCAGAACAATTATGACAATGATGACTAATTACTCAAATACGTAAAAGATACTTGGTAGACAAGGGAAATTGTTAACAAGCCTGTGGAGGGAATCTGAGCAGGATGCAAAAACAGACGTTGAGAAAAATGGGACCAGTGACAGAAAAAGAAGAGAAAAACATTTAAGGAACTGAGGTGAGGTACCATCATGGGCAAAAGTGAAAAAGGTCTGAGAAAATGCTGAAAAAGTTTAACCACAGGAGAAATTTAGAAAACACAGTTACATGCTCACTTTAAAATTTCCACCTGTGCAAAGCTGAACAAAAATTTCAATCTGAACAACGTATGCTGTTGTTTCCGATTTATTTTAGTAATTCATTGTTTTTAACTATTGAGTGGAGGTACATTTTCACAACACCAATTTAGAAAGAGATTAAGAAAACATGCAAATGTAGCCCCTTTCCAAGGACTTGGATCAGAGATGAAGTTTATGGGTAGCACTCATTAGTCACATCAGGTAATTTAAGTTCTTTATGCAAGTTACCTACTGACTAACTGAAGCTCTCAACTCTATTGGAATACCTTCAGATTTTTGCAGTAAAAACAGTTCAGACTGAATGTTGAAGACAGGTGGGAACAAAATAGATTTTGAAAGGAAAGCACATGAGGTCTTTTACGCAGACTTCCTGAAGTCACAGGAAATGGACATGGAGTCAGCTATTGGTCAGATCCCGGCTTTGCTGCTTATGCTGTGAGCTCATGACCAGTTTCTGCTGTAAAGTGGGAATCATACAGCCTCTTATGGTTGTTAAGAGGATTAAATCACACACACACACACACACACACACACACACACACGTTAAGGTGCTTATAATGCTTGGCATACAGTGGGTGATTAAGAAATGTTAATTTCTTTTTCTTCTGGACTAAACATACCAGACAATATTTAGTAAAACACTCAGCAGAGCATTCTTTCCCATGGTCTTTTGGTTTCACTGGCAGCACAGACTTGAACTGGCAAAGAAGTCACAAGCTGTTTTTAATAAGTCTCACATAAAATTCTTAATACCCTAAGAATCTATCATTACATATAATTATATAACAAGTAAGTTTTGTGCCTAGGGATACATATTTTTAAATCTTCTAATAATTACAAGATAGGAAATTTCACTTGTTCCATTTTAACTTGAGGTCACAGATTTTCTAGTTTAGAGCTAACATGAAACTTTTCAAAGAATAAAGAAATACTAAGTATCTAGGCTACAAAAAGAATACTTCTATTTTTAGGATTGCGAGCGTGCTTAAGTTGCTTCTGTAGTGTCTGACGCTTTGTGATACTAAGGACTGTAGCCTGCCAGGCTCCTCAGTTGATGGGGATTCTCCAAGCAAGAAAACTGAGTGAGTTGACATTCCCTCTTTCAGGGGATCTTCCCGACCCAGGGATCAAACCAGAACCAGGGTCTCTCATGCCTCTTGCATTGGCAGGTGGGTTCTTTACCACTAGTGCCACCTGGGAAGTCCCTTTTTAGGATTAGTATCAACCAAATGGACTTCCTGGTGACTCAGATGGTAAAGAATCTGCCTGCAATGTGGGAGACTGCGGGTTCAATCAACCAAACGTGAAAAGCCAGTGGCATCTAAAGAGATTACTGTATGTACTAAGATTTGAGAAAATACTCTTGCTCTTACTAACATTTGCAAAGATGTAAAAATAAATACAGAGAATAAACTTTAAGGATTCTATTTAAGACTCACTACCCCTTCCAATGTTATTACTGTTCAAAATCCAAAACATAAACATGCCATAACTGGTAAAATGTCCCTATCAGACGTAGTGTCGACATGAGGGCTCCTCAGCAATTTAAAACTCACATACTCTCATCACATTAATAAGTTGTGCCTATAGGCATCCAGTCTTAATGCAGGAGTTTACTAAGAATGCAGCAAAAGGAAAAAGATGGTTGGCACACTGATAAAGGACAAGTTCAGCCCTTTCTTAAAAAAATCTGGAAATATTTAAAGTAACATTATAAATGGAAAATTTAAATAAACTTTTAAAAACTTTGAGTACTAGTTATATGTAAGAAATAGTACCAAAGTATAACTACTTATATAGCTTTGCCATTTAAATCTTGCTTAATATTTCTGTTATTAAGTCACTAAATATGTCTGTTCTCTCTAATTTAAAACATAAAAGTCCTTCAACATTGTTCTTTGCTTTTTCAGATTCATTTTATTATCTCTTTGTTTACATCTAATGTTACTCTGTTTAGTTGGGCATTCAGTCGTTCATTTGCTCATTCAGTTCGGGATGTGTCTAACAATACGGCGAGTGTGGGTGTGTGGTGGTGTTCCTCGTGCACGCGTTCTAGCCAGGGCTGCAGGAGACACACAGCAGTGCATTTCTTCAATCTGAGCAGTTACTGAACTTGCCTTCAGGGTGGTTACAGTTCACCTCTTAGCCTCCTTTTTTCTATCTCAGGGAAAGAGGTATGTGTGCAAGTGAGGACAGGGGCTTCCAAACGTAGTTCCAGCCCCTAGATCCCGATGGAAAGGAAAGATGGGGTGAGCCACAGTTTCACCCACCGGCACGTGCTCAGAGGCTCTGAAGTTGTGAGGACAGGGAGCGCCTTTCACATCTGCGATGTAAGTTACCAGCACCCACCTCCCTTGCTCTTCACTCGTCACTCACAGCTCTCTAACATCCCAGCCTATTTGCCCACGGATTCTTTTCCCTGATTAGGAGACACTGACCAAAAGGCTATGTAAGACGAGTCCAAACTCTGTAATTCTACGGTGTTTACTACAACTTTCTTTTTTATTAAATTTCATCAATGACAAAATGCTTCACTAAACAGATATTACTATAATATTTTTGTTAAAATAATGAATATCTTTTTTGTTGTAATGATGAATATCTTCTTTTTGTTATAATAATAACTTTTTTCCCCCCTATGTACTGAGCTGGTTTTATCTCCTAGCATATCATACACATTGTTCTTTCGTGCTTAAAATAGCCTCTAGAATGGATTCAACTTGTACAACTGTAAAGGGAAGGAATGACTCATTTCAGGGCCTTAGACAAAAATAAGATGTGTTACTGACTTATGGTCTGGTGGAAGGAACTGATGTACTCACGGTCAATTATAACTACTGTGGCAGAGGCAGAAAGTGGTGCCATGAGAACCCAAAGAACACCAGGCTTCTTGAGAAGGGTGTATTTCAGCTGCGTTGTGACAGCTGCCTAGGAAACGAGGTACGCGGTGGGCAAAGGCCTGGGAAGTCCAAAGCCTGTTCTGAGAATGCAACTTTCTTTTCATGGATGGAGTGTAAAGAGGGTAAATCAAAGTCGGATCAAAGAATGAAACCTGGCACAGTGCCTGATGCTGGTCACACATTGTTCCCTCTGCTGAATTCGGGAGGAGGCTGCCTCACTGGGACGCACTATAGAGTTGCGTATCTTCTTCCTGATGACAAAGAAACACACATTCATGATACTAACACAAGCATGGTGGAAAGAGGTGATAAAGAAAGTTAAGGATTCTTGCAATCGCTTTCCCCTACAAAACCTGTCAATGAGTTCATTTCTATGTTGTCATTCAGTTGCTAAGTCGTGCCAACCCTTTGCGACCCCATGAACTGCAGCACACCAGGCTTCCCTGTCCTTCACTATCTCTTGAAGTTTGCTCAAACTCATGTCCATCGAATCAGTGATGCCATCCAACCATCTCAACCTCCTTCGTCCCCTTCTTCTGCCCTCAATCTTGCCCAGCATTTTCCAATACATCTTTTTCTCAGTCTTTTCTAGTGAGTCAGCTCTTTGCATTAGATGGCAAAAGTACTGGAGCTTCAACTTCAGCATCAGTCCTTCCAGTGAATACATGCATCACATCAGCTCCTTTAAAACATGAGACTGGGAACTTCTCTGGTAGTCCAGTGGCTAAGGCTCTGTGCTACCATGCAGGGGTCATCGGTTCAATCCTGGTCAGGGAACTAGATCCCAAATACTGCAAGAAAAGATCCTGCATGCCATAACTAAGATTGAAGTACAGGTTATACCAGGCAGGAAGGTTACTACTAAAAGCCAAGAGAAAGTGATGCAAATGAAATGTGCTATTTAAAATAGGGGAAAAGGGCTTGAGTAGAGCTCAGCTGTGTCTGACTCTGCAACCCCATGGACTGTAGCCCACCAGGCTCTTCTGTCCACGGAATTCTCCAGGCAAGATACTGGAGTGGGTGGCCATTCCCTTTGCCAGGGGATCTTCCCAACCCAGGGATCAAACCCGGGTTTCCTGCATTACAGGCAGATTCTTTACCGTCTGAGTTACCAGGGAATCTTCAGTTCAGTTCAGTTCAGTCACTCAGTCGTTTCCGACTCTTTGCAACCCCATGAATCGCAGCACGCCAGGCCTCCCTGTCCATCACCAACTCCCGGAGTTCACTCAGACTCACGTCCATCGAGTCCGTGATGCCATCCAGCCATCTCATCCTCGGTCGTCCCCTTCTCCTCCTGCCCCCAATCGCTCCCAGCATCAGAGTCTTTTCCAATGAGTCAACTCTTTGCATGAGGTGGCCAAAGTACTGGAGCTCCAGGGAATCTTAAATTATTTAAAACAGAGATTCTCTCAGTCTCTCTGTTGCCTTACAGAGGTGCCTTATCTAAACCAGCCGTAAATTGTGTAATCAATAATTTTCAGTAATAGTTGAAATAGAACTGGTATATTGCATGTGACAGGCATTCAGTAAATACCTATTAAATGAATTGTTTTCTAATTATTTAATAAGTTAGAGTAGAATCAGAGTTTTTTTTGAAAATAATGTTCTCAGTTACTTGAATTCTAATATACTGTCCAGAGTGGGAGAGAAAGAGGAGGGGCAGTATCTTACTGAAGATTGAAAGGAAATTTCTGGCGATCACTAGTATATGATCCTTGCCAGAGGCCACCATCTAGGAATTCCCTGTGAAGGTGAAAGTCACCCACTGAGTGTGTCATGGTGGGGAAGTAAGATCTACTCCTTTAAAAATCATCCTCAGATTTTATCACTCTACACATTACTTGGTCTCCATTTTCCATATCCTTTGCTGATTTGTATACATATTAGTTATATATGTATACTTTATTCATTATTATGTTGTTGTTGTGGAGCCCCTAAATTATCTCATATTCTTTTGCAACCCCACGGACTGGAGCCCATCAAGCTCCCCTGTCCATGAGATTTCCCAGGCAAGAATACTGGAATGGGTTGCCATTTCCTTTTCCAGAGGATCTTTCCAACCCAAGGATCAAACTCACATTTCCTGTGTCTCCTGCACTGACAAGCAGATTCTTTACCACTGAACCACCAGAGAAGCCCCATTCATTATTTTCAGTTCAGTTCAGTTCAATCACTCAGTCATGTCTGACTCTTTGTGACCCCATGAATCGGAGCACACCAGGCCTCCCTGTCCATCACTAACTCCTGGAGTTCACTTAGACTCACGTCCATTGAGTGGGTGATGCCATCCAGCCATCTCATCCTCGGTTGTCCCCTTCTCCTCCTGCTCTCAATCTTTCCCAGCATCAGAGTCTTTTCCAGTGAGTTAACCCTTCGCATGAGGTGGCCAAAGTACTGGAGTTTCAGCTTTAGCATCAGCCCTTCCAAAGAAATCCCAGGGCTGATCTCCCTTAGGATGGACTGGTTGGACTTCCTTGCAGTCCAAGGGACTCTCAAGAGTCTTCTCCAACACCACAGTTCAAAAGCATCAATTCTTTGGCGCTTAGCTTTCTTCACAGTCCAACTCTCACATCCATACACGACCACTGGAAAAACCATAGCCTTGACTAGATGGACCTTTGTTGGCAAAGTAATGTCTCTGCTTTTGAATATGCTCTCTAGGTTGGTCATAACTTTCCTTCCAAGGAGTAAGCGTCTTTTAATTTCATGGATGCAATCATCACCTGCAGTGATTTTGGAGCCCCCCAAAATAAAGTCTGACACTATTTCCACTGTTTCCCCATCTCTTTCCCGTGAAGTGATGGGACCGATACCATGATCTTCATTTTCTGAATGTTGAGCTTTAAGCCAACTTTTTCACTCTCCTCTTTCACTTTTATCAAGAGGCTTTTTAGTTCCTCTTTACGTTCTGCCGTAAGGGTGGTGTCATCTGCATATCTGAGGCAATCTTCATTCTAGCTTGTGTTTCTTCCAGTCCAGCGTTTCTCATGATGTATTCTGCATATAAGTTAAATAAGCAAGGTGACAATATACAACCTTGACGTACTCCTTTTCCTATTTGGAACCAGTCTCTTGTTCCATGTCCAGTTCTAACTGTTGCTTCCTGACCTGCACATAGGTTTCTCAAGAGGCAGGTCAGGTGGTCTGGCATTCCCATCTCTCTCAGAATTTTCCACAGTTTATTGTGATCCACACAGTCAAAGGGTTTGGCATAGTCAATAAAGCAGAAATAGATGTTTTTCTGGAACTCTCTTGCTCTTTCCATGATCCAGCGGATGTTGGCAATTTGATCTCTGGTTCCTCTGCCTTTTCTAAAACTAGTGTGAACATCTGGAAGTTCACGGTTCATGTTTTGCTGAAGCCTGGCTTGGAGAATTTTGAGCATTACTTTACTAGCGTGTGAGCTGAGTGCAATTGTGTGGTAGTTGGAGCATTCTTTGGCATTGCCTTTATTTGGACATTTTAAACAAAATAGGTTTTCTATGGCAGATTCAGCTCAGTTATTCTTCTACTATAAAAGGTAATCCAACAGGTTTATAACCCAGGCATTTAACAATGAATTGAGGCTAATTGCCTTTGAATATGGTAGAGTTTCCTGGTTTCTTTAAGCTTCTTCAGCACACCCTTGGAAAACCAATCCATCCCCACCCAACAGCTGACCAAAGAATGACTCATGTTCTTCACATAAACACACCTTTTACTTTAGTTTATATACTTCTTACTATCTGGGATGCTTCTCACTCCATGAAAATTCTATTTTTAAAAAGTTTAATTAAAAATATATTACAGAAAAATTTGAAAACAGAGGGGAAAATATTACTTATACAGCTCTCCCTAAAATAAAATGTTGTATTTTGGGCCACTTGTTCAAGACTTATTTGTTATTTTCCAAGCCTTTTTTAGTTTTAAATTATAAAAGTAATAAAGATTTTGTTTCTAGCCATAACAGAGTAGCTTATATTGGGTGAAGCTTTCCTGCAGCTAATAATTTTGAACTTTAAAAATTATTTATTTGGTTGAGTCAGGTCTTAATTTCTGCATGTGGGAACTAGTTCTATGATCAGGGAATGGAATCCAGGCCCCTGCACTGGGAGCTTGGAGTCTTAGCCCCTGGATCCCTAGGGAAATCCCAATAATCATGGGCTTTGGACAAAATACATAAAATAACTGGAATGACCAAAAGCAGTTACAAACTGGAGAAGACTTAGCCCTGAAGAAAAGGGAATTACTCTTGGTGATATCCATGTTTCAACAGATTGATCATTGAGGGCATTCCCCAATGAGTAGACAGTAACTAAAAATTTAGCTGTAGCCTTATTGGCTTGAGGTATCAGAGGACAGAATTTGGGGCTGCCAGACCAGTTGGAAATTCAGGGGGAAAATTTTAGAAATAAAAGCCATTAAGATGGGACTATCAAAATCAGTACACAAACTTCTTTCAAATTCTTGGATGACCTCTGAGTTGCACATACATGGTCTCAAAAATGTCCAGGAAAGCAACAGCTAGAAAATACTGGGTAGAGTTTCAATTGTTGCCCAATATAGAACAGACAGAGCTTGGAGTCTGAATCCTACTCTCTTAGTTTACATGGGCTACCACAATAAAGGGAAGGCAAAGGGAATGGCAAACCACTTCAGAATTCTTGCCTTGAGAACTCCATGAACAGTATAAAAAGGCAAAAATAGGACACTGAAAGATGAACTCCCCAGTCGGTAGGTGCCCAATATGCTACTGGAAATCAGTGGAGAAGTAACTCCAGAAAGAATGAAGAGACAGAGCCAAAGCAAAAACAACATCCAGTTGGGGATGTGACTGGTGTATTGCATAGGAACCTGGTGTGTTAGGTCCATGATCAAGGCAAATTGGAAGTGGTCAAACAGGACATGGACGGCAAGAGTGAACATCGACATTTCAGGAATCAGTGAACTGAAATGGACTGGAATGGGTGAGTTTAACTCAGGTGACCATTATATTATTTCATGCAAAGATGGGCTCAACAAAGGACAGAAATGGTATGGACCTAACAGAAGCAGAAGATATTAAGAAGAGGTGGCAAGAATACACAGGAGAACTATGCGAAAAATACCTTCAGGATCCAGATAATCACGTTGGTGTGATCACTCACCGAGAGCCAGACATCCTGGAATGTGAAGTCAACTGGGCCTTAGGAAGCATCACTGCAAACAAACCTAGTGGAGGTGATGGAATTCCAAAGTCTAAAATTCTGTTTTAGGATTTCAAATCCTGAAAGATGTTGCTGTTAAAGTGCTACATTCAATATGCCAGCAAATTTGGAAAACTCAGCAGTGGCCACAGGACTGGAAAAGGTCACTTTTCATTCCAAACCCAAAGAAAGGCAATGCCAAATGTTCAAACTAGACTGCACAAATGCACTCATCTCACATGCTAGCAAAATAATGCTTAAAATTTTCCAAACCAGGCTTCAGTAGTACATGAATCGTGAACTTCCAGATGTTCAAGTTCAATTTAGAAAAGGCAGAGGATCCAGAGATAAAATTGCCAACATCCGTTGGGTCATTGAAAAAGCAAGAGAGTTCTAGAAAAATATCTATTTTTGCTTTATTGACTATGCCAAAGCCTTTGACTGTGTTGATCACAACAAACCATAGAAAATTCTGAAAGGGATGGCAATACCAGACCACCTTAACTGCCTCCTGAGAAATACGTATGCAGGTCAAGAAACAACAGAACTGGACATGGAACAACAGACTGGTTCCAAATAGGAAAAGGAGTACGTCAAGGCTGTATATTGTCACCCTGCTTATTTAACTTATATGCAGAGTGCATCATGAGAAACGCTGGGCTGGATGAAGCACAAGCTGCAATCAAGATTGCTGGGAGAAATATCAATACCTCAGATATGCAGATGACACCATCCTAATGGCAGAAAGTGAAGAGGAGCTAAAAAGCCTCTTGATGAAAGTGAAAGAGGAGAGTGAAAAAGTTTGCTTAAAACTCAACATTCAGAAAACTAAGATTGTGGCAACCAGTCCTATCACTTCATGGCAAATAGATGGGGAAACAATGGAAACTGAAGTGAGAGACTTTATATTTTGGGGCTCCAAAATCACTGCAGATGATGACTGCAGCTGTCAAATTAAAAGACACTTGCTCCTTGGAAGAAAAGCTATGACCAGCCTAGACAGCTATTAAAAAGCAGAGACATTACTTTGCCAACAAAGGTCCATCTAGTCAAACCTATGGATTTTCCAGTAGTCATGTATGGATGTGAGAGTTGGACCATAAAGAAAGCTGAGCGCTGAAGAATTAATGCTTTTGAACTGTGGTGTTGGAGAAGACTCTTGAAAGTCACTTGGACAGCAAGGAGATCCAACCAGTCCATCGTAAAGGAAATCAGTCCTAAATATTCATTAGAAGCACTGATGCTGAAGCTGAAACTCCAGTACTTTGGCCACCTGATGAGAAGAACCAACTCATTCGAAAAGACCCTGATACTGGGAAGGATTGAAGGTGGGAGGAGAAGGGGACGACAGAGGATGAGATGGTTGGATGGCATCACCGACTTGATGGGCATGAGTTTGAGTGAACTCCGAGAGTTGGTGATGGACAGGGAGGTCTGGTGTGCTGCAGTCCATGAGGTCACAAGAGTCAGACAAGAGTGAGCAACTGAATTGAACTAACCATAAAAAAATGTCACAGGGTCATCAACAATAGAAATTTATTTCTCACAGTTGTAGAGGCTGGTAGTCTAAGATCAGTCTTCCAGGTCATAGGCTTGCTATATCCTCACCTGGCAGAAGGGCAGGGAGCTCTGTAGGATCTCTTTTATAAAAGCACCTGCCCTATTCGTGACAGCTTTACCCTCATGACCTAATCATCTCCTCAAGGACTTAATACAGACCATAGCTCCTACAAGTCTGAGGGGCTTGGTAAACACTTCAAATCTGTAATCAAAACTTGAGGCCACACCTTTGAACTAAAGACTGTTTCCTAGAACTGAAGATTTGTTCTGTGAGAGTAAAATTGAAATAGGTATTTTAATAGTAAATTATTACAAACTTCCAAGTGGATGAAAGAATGAGCCTCTCTCCTACATTATTTTTTACACAATATGTCCACCTCCAAAAGCCACCAGTAGCTTGCTCCTGTTTTCTCTGGTACCTCAAATGGTAAAGAAACTGCCTGCAATGCAGGAGACATGGGTTCGATCCCTGGGTCAGGAAGATCCCCTGGAGAAGGGAATGTCAACCCACTCCAGTATTCTTGCTTGGAAAATCACATGGACAGAGAAGCCTTGTGGGCTACAGTCCATAGGGTCACAAAGAGTCAGAAACGACTGAGTGACTAGCACAAACACATAGAAAGTAAACTTACACAAGTTTAAAAGGCTTACCTGGTGGCTCAGGGCTTCCCTGGTGGCTCAGAGGTTAAAGCGTCTGCCTCCAATGCGGGAGACCTGGGTTCGATCCCTGGGTCGGGAAGATCCCCTGGAGAAGAAAATGGCAATCCACTCCAGTATTCTTGCCTGGAGAATCCCATGGATGGAATAGCCTAGTAGGTTACAGTCCACGGGATCGCAAAGAGTCGGACACGACTGAGTGACTTCACCTTCACCTGGTGGCTCAGATGGTAAAAAATCCACCTGCAATGAGGGACACCCAGGTTTGATCCCTAGGTCAGAATATCTCCTAGAGAAGGGAATGAAAACCCACTTCAGCACTCTTGCCTGGAGAATCCCATGGACAGAGGAGCCTGGGAAGCTACAGTTCATGGGGTCGCAAAGATTCAGACGTGACTGAGCAACTAACACACACACACACACACACACACACACACTCGTTTAAAGTCATCAGCTGGTGACTCAGCTGCTAGAATGGAAATCAGAACTTTTCAGAGGAAGATAAACTCATGTATTACATATAATGTCTAGAATTTAGAAACTATATTAGACATGTAAGGACACAGGGAACTGTGACCCAGGACCAAGAAAAAAATAGTCAACAGAAACAGACCCTGGATGACCTCTATGTTAGACTTAGCAGACAAGGACTTAAAAAACTTAATATTTTTTAAAAAACTTAATAGAAAAAGACAGTCATAATGAATAAACAGAAAGTGGAATTTCAAGAAAAAAATAAAAATTATTGACTCAATGGTAAAGCGTCTGCTGCAGTAAGAGAGACCTAGGTTTGATACATGGGTTGGGAAGATCCCCTGGAGAAGGGATGGCTACCCACTCCAGTATTCTTGCCTGGAGAATTCCATGGCAAGGTTACAGTACATTGGGTTGCAAACAGTTGCACCTGATTGAGCAAGTAACACACTAAAAAAAAAAAAAAGAAAAGAACTAAAATGAAATTCTAGAACTGAAAAGTACAATATTTAAAATAAAAAATTCACTGGATAAGCATAACACGTTTGAAGATGGCAATAGGGTCCGTGAACCGGAAGAAAGATCAGGAGAAAATATCCAAACTGAAGATCAGAGAGAAAAAGGATGAAGAATGAACACTGGGGGGCATGTATCCTTTCAGAGAATGTTTTCCTCGGAGATATATATGCCCAGGAATGGGACTGCAGAGTCCTATGGTAGCTCTATTTTTAGTTTTTTAAGGAACCTCCATACTGTTCTCAACAATGGCTGTACCAATTTACATTCCCACCAACAGTGCACAAGGGTTTCCTTCTCTCTACACCCTCTCCTTTTTTGCTTTTTTCTTATACTTATTGATTGCTTGCTGCACATAATATGTAGAGCCATAGAGATTGAGATACAATATTTATTACCAGGTATGACATTTTTGCTAGGCCAGTGGAAGGTTGAGTCAACGTAGTGAGGGTTGAGCTGGGCTTGTCTGTCGCTGTGCTACATTTACCACTGGTTTTAAGTTTCACTGGACTTGGTTTATTAGAGACTTTACCTCAATGTTCTGCTTCTACCTTAAGTCTCCTCTATTGTTTCTTCTTCACAAGAATGTTTCTTTGCTTTTATTCCTTCCCCCACCACATATTTCTGTTGGCTGGTCCAGTTATCTGGTGCTTATTATTTGATGCTTGCTCAGAAGTAGGGTGGGCAATGAGAGGCTGGAAGAGCTGTGGTCCTGCTTCAGCCTCAGACTCAGCCAAGCCCTGCATCTCTGGTCTCAGGAATGGAGTTTCTTCAATGATCTTGTACCTCACCCAGATGCAGCAGTCCTCTAATGGATAGAAGCATCACTTTTACTTGATTAAGTACTGAATAATAAAGTCATTTTTATGGTATAACCTTCAGTTCAGTTGCTCAGTCATGTCTGACTCTTTGGTACCCCACGAATCGCAGCACACCAGGTCTCGCTGTCCATCACCAACTCCCGGAGTTCACTCAGACTCGCGTCCATCGAGTCAGTGATGCCATCCAGCCATCTCATCCTCTGTCGTCCCCTTCTCCGCCTGCCCTCAATCTTTCCCAGCATCAAGGTTTTTTTCCAATGAGTCAACTCTGCATCAGGTGGCCAAAGTATTGGAGTTTCTGCTTTAGCATCAGTCCTTCCAGTGAATACCCAGGACTGATCTCCTTTAGGATGGACTGGTTGGGTCTCCTTGCAGTCCAAGGGACTCTCAAGAGTCTTCTCCAACACCACAGTTCAAAAGCATCAATTCTTCAGCACTCAGCTTTCTTCACAGTTCAACTCTCACATCCATACATGACCACTGGAAAAACCATAGACGGAAGTTTGTTGACAAAGTAATGTCTTTGCTTTTGAATATGCTCTCTAGGTTGGTCATAACTTTCCTTCCAAGGAGTAAGCGTCTTTTAATTTCATGGATGCAGTCACCACCTGCAGTGATTTTGGAGCCCCGAAAAATAAAGTCTGACACTGTTTCCACTGTTTCCCCATCTATTTGCCATGAAGTGATGGGACCAGGTGCCATGATCTTCGTTTTCTGAATGTTGAGCTTTAAGCCAACTTTTTCACTCTCCTCTTTCACTTTCGTCAAGAGGCTTTTTAGTTCCTCTTCACGTTCTGCCATAAGGGTGGTGTCATCTGCATATCTGAGGCAATCTTGATTCCAGCTTGTGCTTCTTCCAGCTCAGTGTTTCTCATGATGTACTCTGCATATAAGTTAAATAAGCAAGGTGACAATATACAACCTTGACATACTCCTTTTCCTATTTGGTGTCAGTCTCTTGTTCCATGTCCAGTTCTAACTGTTGCTTCCTGACCTGCATACAGGTTTCTCAAGAGGCAGGTCAGGTGGTCTGGTATTCCCATCTCTCTCAGAATTTTCCACAGTTTATTGTGATCCACACAAAGGCTTTGGCATAGTCAATAAAGCAGAAATAGATGTTTTTCTGGAACTCTCTTGCTTTTTCCATGATCCAGTGGATGTTGGCAATTTGATCTCTGGTTCCTCTGCCTTTTCTAAAACCAGCTTGAACATCTGAAAGTTCACAGTTCATGTATTGCTGAAGCCTGGCTTGGAGAATTTTGAGCATTACTTTACTAGCGTGTGAGATGAGTGCAATTGTGCAGTAGTTTGAGCATTCTTTGGCATTGCCTTTCTTTGGGATTGGAATGAAAAGTGACCTTTTCCAGTCCTGTGGCCACTGCTGAGTTTTCCAAATTGCTGGCATATTGAGTGCAGCACTTTCCAAGCATCATCTTTCAGGATTTGAAATAGCTCAACTGGAATGCCATCAGNGAGCATTCTTTGGCATTGCCTTTCTTTGGGATTGGAATGAAAAGTGACCTTTTCCAGTCCTGTGGCCACTGCTGAGTTTTCAAAATTTGCTGTTGTATTGAGTGCAGCACTTTCACAGCATCATCTTTCAGGATTTGAAATAGCTCAACTGCATTGCTTTGTCAATATTACCTAAGAAAACATTGGAACAATTTATGTCAGAGAATGTTTTGCCTGTGATCTCTTCTAGGAATTTCATAGTATCATATCTTATATTTGGGCTTTCCTGGTGGCTGAGACAGTTAAGAATCCACGTGCATAGCAGGAGAACTAGGTTAAGTCTTTAAGCCATTTTCAGTTTCTTTTTGTAAGCAATTAACTTATGTTCAAAGAATTTGGGCTGTGATTTCTTCTCACTGAGATCAAGGAAGGCTTCACTGAAGCCCTGGAATTTAGAAGTGGGCTTTGAGGGAGAAGATATTTCAGGCTGAAGAAACAGTGTTCGTATAGGTGTGATGTCTCCAAAAAGTCCAAGTATCAAGGAGCAGTCCTCTGTGGCTGAAGTATAGAGTGATTGATGACACAAAATACATGTTAGGGCTAAGTTACTGTGCACTAAATGAATAATTATAATATTAACTTTTATGCTTTAAGCAGTGAGGAGTCATTGAAGATTTTTGAAGAGTGGAATGAAAAGGTCTGACTTAAAAGATTACAAAAGTAATCATATCTACATAGAGGAGAAGTTGGAAAGTCAAAAACAGAAAACATGGGAGAAATGCTAGTGAGAGAAAAAGTATTTATCTTGTTTACATTGCTTCCTTCAAAGAGAGAGTATTGCCAATTCAATATTTTATAACCAACATTTTAAATGTTGGATGAGACCAAGTTTCGTTAATAAATGGTCACATATACCCTTGATATACTCAGGTCTTATTGTTGACTGAATTGCATCCCCCTTAAAATTCATTTGTTGAACCCCTACATCCCCATGTGTCCCTAAGACAGGTAACTAAGGTTTAAAAAAGGCTTTAAGTTTGGGACCCTAATCAAATACGACTGCTGTCCTTATAAGTAGAAAAGGAGACACCAGAGATCTTTCTATTTCTGAGGAAATAAGAGGAAGGTGGCTGTCTACAAGGGAGGAAGATGTGTCTTACCAGGAACACTGATGGCACCTTGATCTTGGGCTTTATCCCACAGAACTGTTAGAAATTACACTTCTGTTAAGATATCCAACTTGTAGTATTTTCCACAGCAGCCAGAGCAGACTAATACAGACCTAGAAGTAAAATTTCCTTATCTTCAAGGTCCATATTACCTCTTTCTCTTTTTCTAGGGATGTGATTCTGAGGCCTCAGAAAATGGGAAACATCCATAAGAGTATTGCTGCTTTCAAGTGTTCATGGCAACTGAGAGGAAGAAAGTAGATTAAAGAGGTAATTGTTTAGATAGAAACAAGTTGATTGAATTTATAGATAAAGAAGAGCCAGTTTTTAAAGAAAACACGCCTATTCCATCTTAAATTCTTAATCTTTCTTTATGATTATTCTGCTGAAAAGCCACTTCTTGAACATAAAGAAGTACCTTCAGACCTGTCAAGAAGGTGTGTGGTTTTCCATCATGAACCTGTCCTCGGTTAGGTTTGATGTCTCTGGTTTCTACTACTGCACTGTTATAGTTTTAATCTTTCTTTATGATTATTCTGCTGAAAAGCCACTTCTTGAACATAAAGAAGCACCTTCAGACCTGTCAAGAATGTGTGTGGTTTTCCATCATGAACCTGTCCTCGGTTAGGTTTGATGTCTCTGGTTTCTACTACTGCACTGTTATAGTTTTCTTTTACGTCTTAGATGCTCCTCATTTGTCATCTGATTTCTCTTTCTACTACCACGAAATTGTTGTTCAAAAACTCTAAGATTCTGCCTTTTGCTTCTGCCCTCCCCTCCTCCCCCTACTTTTAGCTAGGATAGGTCAATAACTCCTATTATTTCTGTAAAAATTCTTCTGTTTAAAACTGAAATTTATAAATCTGTAGACCTGTAGGTCTTTAAGTTATATGTCCATGAATGGTCTCTGGATATTTCCAGTTAAGTGTCTTAACAGCAATGTATTTATTTTGTGTCATTCTGTGTAGTTGACAAAGCATTTTCATATGTATTATGTATATACTTGTTTTTAATCATATCAATACTGTAAGGTATGTGGTATTAATTATATCTTATGTTTATGATGCTTACACTCAAAGTGGTAATTTTACAAGTTGTCAGATAAGTCAAATAAGCAAAACTCATTCATATATAAAGCATAAAGATATGTAAACATGTCTAAAACTTCTCCAAGTCTAAAACTTGTCAAAAACTCTTCTTAAATGGAAGTTTAAGTGCTATCAGCATAGTTGCAAATGGTCTGTCCATATAAAATTTCTTAGTTATCATTACGATCATTTTCTTAGTCTATCAAGTTCAATATGTGAAATTCAATAATTTTTTCTTGAAAATAACTTCTTAAATGGAAGTTTAAGTGCTATCAGCATAGTTGCAAATGGTCTGTCCATATAAAATTTCTTAGTTATCATTACGATCATTTTCTTAGTCTATCAAGTTCAATATGTGAAATTCAATAATTTTTTCTTGAAAATATAATGAAATGACTTTAAAAAATGGTTCTTAAAGTTGATTCTCAATTTAATGTATCTTTCAAGTCATTTACAAAATCATTAATTATTCTACATTCTTCATTCCTACCTCAGTCACCCAGGATGTTGGAAAGAACAAACAAGAGGATGAGCATAAAGTAACACAGACTTCTGGATACATTTTCAGTAAGGAATTTCTTACTTTTGTTAAAGCCAGTGTAAAATTACCAGGAATACTTGAGGATAAATGTATCTTCAAAGTTATATTGTAAAAATAAATCTTTAATTTTTACAATGTTTTCTACTTACAAACATCCTACAGAATAGCAATAATAATGGAAATGTGGTCTCTCAATATTACTATTGGTTTTTATACCAGTTAAGGTTAGGTTTAAAAAAAATCGGGTAAAATATTAAACATGTCTAAAACTTCTCCAAGTCTAAAACTTGTCAAAAACTCTTCTTAAATGGAAGTTTAAGTGCTATCAGCATAGTTGAAAATGGTCTGTCCATATCAAATTTCTTAGTTATCATTATGATCATTTTCTTAGTCTATCAAGTTCAATATGTGAAATTCAATAACTTTTTCTTGAAAATATAATGAAATAACTTTAAAAAATGGTTCTTAAAGTTGATTCTCAATTTAATGTATCTTTGAAGTCATTTACAAAATCATTAATTATTCTACGTTCTTCATTCCTACCTCAGTCACCCAGGATGTTGGAAAGAACAAACAAGAGGATGAGCATAAAGTAACACAGACTTTTGGCTACATTTTCAGTAAGGAATTTCTTACTTTTGTTAAAGCCAGTGTAAAATTACAAGGAATACTTGAGGATAAATGTATCTTCAAAGTTATATTGTAAAAATAAATCTTTAATTTTTACAATGTTTTCTATTTACAAACATCCTACAGAATAGCAATAATACTGGAAATGTGTTCTCTCAATATTACTATTGGTCTTTATACCAATTAAAGTTAGGTTTAAAAAAATCGGGTAAAATATTATAAGTTAATACATTGACTAAGGTAGTTTTAGAAATTTAGGAAGTAATATTTGTAACTATTGACAATATATGAAAGATTAAGCATTTCTTAATCAAAATAAATGTTCTGGCCTGGAGACCATTTCTTATTTGATCATCCTTGGAAAACATAAAATGTCAGGGTCATTATTTTTTACTAACTGGATCTGGCATGGGCACAAATGGTAAACTGAACTATCTTTATTTTGGTGGTAGACATTGACAGAAAATTGGGCTGAAAAAGTATTCAGACAAAACATATCACTTATGGGTACTTATAGATGGGTAAAATAAAATTTTAATAGAAGTTTCATAAATGAATACCTCATATAATTTTAATAAAATACAAATAACCTGTTTTGTCATACAAGGGGTATGTCTGACTCTTTGTGACCTCATGACTGTAGCCCACCAGACTTCTCTGTCCTTGGGATTTTCCAGTCAAGAATACTGGAGAGGGTTGCCATTTCCTTCTCCAATGTCTGGCTCATCACAATTTTAACTGTACACCACAGGAAATGTAGAATATGATAATTAAGTTAGGAAGAGCTCAACGGATTGCAGAGTAGTAGATTTCTTTGTAAAAATAACATTAACAATCAACTTTAAAACTGTTTGTATATTATCAGGTATTGCTAAAGGAACAAACAAACAGCTCCAAATTCACNAGGAACTGTAGAATATGATAATTAAGTTAGGAAGAGCTCAACGGATTGCAGAGTAGTAGATTTCTTTGTAAAAATAACATTAACAATCAACTTTAAAACTGTTTGTATATTATCAGGTATTGCTAAAGGAACAAACAAACAGCTCCAAATTCACACAGAAGATGAATTCTACTCATCTCAGTAATCTATTGGCTAGCCTATGATGAAATTTTAAACATTACTTGGTTCTCTCTTTGAGCATATAGCACTTCAAAATAAAGAGAATATCTAATATAGACAACACTATTTTTTTATTTTTTAAATATAAATTTATTTATTTTAATTGGAGGCTAATTACTTTTCAATATTATGTTGATTTTGCCATACATCAACATGAATCGGCCACGGGTGTACATGTGTTCCACATCCTGAACCCCCCTCCCACCTCCCTTCTCCATACCATCCCTCTGGGTCATCCCAGTGCACCATCCCCGAACCTCCTGTATCATGCATTGAACCTGGACTGGCAATTCATTTCACATATGATATTACACATGTTTCAATGCCATTCTCCCAAATCATCCCATCCTCTCCCTCTCCCACAGAATCCAAAAGACTGTTCTATACATTTGTGTCTCTTTTGCTGTCTCGCATTCAGGGTTATCATTACCATTTCTAAATTCCATATATATGCGTTAGTGTACTGTATTGGTGTTTTTCTTTCTGGCTTACTTCACTCTTATAATAGGCTCCAGTATTATCCACCTCGTTAGAACTGATTCAAATGTATTCTTTTTAATGGCTGAGTAATACTCCATTGTGTATATGTACCACAGCTTTCTTATCCATTCATCTGCTTATGGACATCTAGGTTGCTTCCATGTCCTGGCTATTATAAACAGTGCTGCAATGAACATTGGGGTGCACGTGTCTCTTTCAATTCTGGTTTCCTCAGTGTATGCCCAGCAGTGGGATTGCTGGGTCATATGGCAGCTCCATTTCCAGTTTTTTTTTTTTTAATGAATCTCCACACTGTTCTCCATAGTGGCTATACTAGTTTGCATTCCCACTAGCAGTGTAAGAGGGTTCCCTTTTCTCTGCACCCTCTCCAGCATTTATTGCTTGTTGACTTTTGGATCGCAGCCATTCTGACTGGTGTGAAATGGTACCTCATTGTGGTTTTGATTTGCATTTCTCTGATAATGAGTGATGTTGAGCATCTTTTCATGTGTTTGTTAGCCATTCGTATGTCTTCTTTGGAGAAATGTCTATTTAGTTCTTTGGCCCATTTTTTGATTGAGTCGTTTATTTTTCTGGAATTGAGCTACAGGAGTTGCTTATATATTTTTGAGATTAGTTGTTTGTCAGTTGCTTTATTTTCTCCCATTCTGAAGGCTGTCTTTTCACCTTGCTTATAGTTTCCTTTGTTGTGCAGAAGCTTTAAGTTTAATTAGGTCCCATTTGTTTATTTTTGGTTTTATTTCCAACATTCTGGGAGGTGGGTCATAGAGGATCCTGCTGTGATTTATGTCGGAGAGTGTTTTGCCTATGTTCTTCTCTGGGAGTTTTATAGACAACACAGAAATACAAAGGATCATAAGAGACTACTATCAGCAATTATATGCCAATAAAATGGACAACTTAGAAGAAATGGACAAGTTCTTACAAAGTACAACTCTCCAAATTTGAACCAGGAAGAAACAGAAAATCTTAACAGACACCTCACAAGCATGGAAATTGAAACTGTAATCAGAAATCTTCCAGCAAACAAAAGCCCAGGTGCAGATGGCTTCACAGCTGAATTCTACCAAAAATTTAGGGAAGAGCTAACACCTATCCTACTCTTCCAGAAAATTGCAGAGGAAGGTAAACTTTCAAACTCATTCTGTGAGGCCACCATCACCCTAATACCAAAATCTGACAAAGATGCCAAAAAAAAAAAAAAAAAAGGAAAAAAAAGAAAACTACAGGCCAATATCACTGATGAACATAGATGTAAAAATCCTTAACAAAATTCTAGCAATAAGAGTCCAACAACACATTAAAAAGATTATACATCATGACCAAGTGGGCTTTATCCCAAGGATGCAAGGATTCTTCAATATCTGCAAATCAATCAATGTAATACGCCACATTAACAAATAGAAAAATAAAAGCCATATGATTATCTCAACAGATGCAGAGAAAGCCTTTGACAAAATTCAATATCCATTTATGATAAAAGAAAACTCTCCAGAAAAGAGGAATAGAAGGAACATACTTCAACATAATAAAAGTCATATATGATAAACTCACAGCAAACATTATCCTCAATGGTGAAAAATTGAAAGCATTTCCCCTAAAATCAGCAACAAGAGAAAGATGCCCACTTTCACCACTACTATTCAACATAGTTTTGGAAGTTTTGGCCACAGCAATCAGAGCAGAAAAAGAAATAAAAGGAATCCAAATTGGAAAAGAAGAAGTAAAACTCTCACTGTTTGCAGATGACATGATCCTCTACATAGAAAACCCTAAAGACTCTACCAGAAAATTACTAGAGCTAATCAATGAATATAGTAAAGTTGCAGGATATAAAATCAATACACAGAAATCCCCTGCATTCCTATACACTAATAATGAGAAAATAGAGAAACTAAGGAAACAATTCCATTCACCATTGCAATGAAAAGAATAAAATACTTAGGAATATATATACCTAAACAAACAAAAGACCTGTATATAGAAAACTATAAAACACTGGTGAAAGAAATCAAAGAGGACACTAAAAGATGGAGAAATATACCATGTTCATGGATTAGAAGAATCAATATAGTGAAAATGAGTATAGTACCCAAAGCAATCTATAGATTCAATGCAATCCCTATCAAGCTACCAATGGTAATTTTGACAGAACTAGAACAAATAATTTCACAATTTGTATGGAAACAGAAAAAATCTCGAATAGCCAAAGCAATCTTGAGAAAGAAGAATGGAACTGGAGGAATCAACCTGCCTGACTTCAGGCTCTACTACAAAGCCACAGTCATCAAGACAGTATGGTACTGGCACAAAGACAGAAATATAGATCAATGGAACAAAATAGAAAGCCCAGAGATAAATCCACNGCCAAAGCAATCTTGAGAAAGAAGAATGGAACTGGAGGAATCAACCTGCCTGACTTCAGGCTCTAGTACAAAGCCACAGTCATCAAGACAGTATGGTACTGGCACAAAAACAGAAATATAGATCAATGGAACAAAAGAGAAAGCCCAGAGATAAATCCATGCACCTATGGACACCTTATCTTTGACAAAGGAGGCAGGAATGTAAAATGGAGAAAAGACAATGTCTTTAACAAGTGGTGCTGGGAAAACTGGTCAACCACTTGTAAAACAATGAAACTAGAACACTTTCTAACACCATATACAAAAAGAAACTCAAAATGGATTAAAGATCTAAACATAAGACGAAAGAATATTATTTTAGTACATTGTGGAAAATAAAATTTAAATCTGTATTAGAGACCATTAGCTTGAGTCGAGCAAGGCTGAGCAACTTCACTTTCACTTTTCACTTTCATGCATTGAAGAAGGAAATGGCAACCATCTCTAGTATTTTTGCCTGGAGAATCCCAGGGACAGGGTAGCCTAGTGTGCTGCCATCTATGGGGTCACACAGGGTTGGACACGACTGAAGTGACTTAGCAGCAGCAGCAGCTTAATAGCTTAATATGAATTATAAAATAAATTTGAATGCAATAATGCAGGAATAATTTGACATAAGGCACAAATTAGAAGGTTCGAGGGAAAAGTAAATACTTTCTTTGGAATTTACCTTTTTTCTTAGCTGAGGTGATTTTTGATGGTGTCAAAAGGTCTGAACTATCTGTTTTGTATGACTTGCTAGATGACAGTGATGGCACACATAGCTTTCTTTTTATAATAGTCAACAAAATTCCAGGTGAGCAATGTCCAACCCCATCCTCACTAATATCAAGTGTAGTATGGTATGTTCCATTCAATAATTCAGGCTCAATAATGGTTTTATGCCATGCACTTCTACACATGTCATTTACCATTGTCTAAAATGTGAGCTAGACCAAAAATGGTTTTGAACACTCTCTTCAAAACCACCTATTAGATACCCATAAAGTAGAAAAGATCGCTTTGACATGGTACTCTAATACTACTGATACAATAGTAATGATGTATTGATATTTTATAGAACTCACATGTGTAAAACTTTGGGTTATGTATCACAGCTTTTAAAATGCTGTAGCACTGAATTTTTACACCAGCCTAGAAGCTGGAAAGGGAAGTGCAAGTCCAGAACGTAGCTTCACATCTGTCATTCGCACCAGACTCAATGTTTTTCTTATTATTTACATGAGCACAGACTTGATGGTATGCATTCTCATACGAAGTATATAAGCTACAACGCAAAAATGTGGATCACCACCCCAATGACCCCAAACTAAAAATGCATTGAAATCTTTTCATTTTACTTGAATTCACCTTAAAAATGCAAATATTCAAATGTCAGGAGAATTGAAAGTAATATTGCCTCTTCAGAATTTCTGTAGTAGTTCCTGACTCCAGAAGTCACTTGGGGGACTTAATCACTGGAATCACTGTAGATTTATGTTTCAATGTGTTATTTAATTATTTAGCTGCCCAAATTGACCCTTCAAAATTATTATTATTTTGCATGGAGATTCAATATCATCAGTATAGCCTAAGGCGCATATTATTTTTATAAGGATAAAATAATTACCTCAAGAAGTGGTCATAAGTGAAACAAATCGCTGGTCTAGGTTCGATTCGGGATGCAGGATGCTTGGGACTGATGCACGGGGATAATCCAGAGAGATGGTGTGGGGCGGGAGGGGGGAGGTGGGGGTCGGAATTGGGAGTTCATGTACACTCATGGCTGATTCATGTCGATGTATAGCAAAATGAATACAGTATTGTAAAGCAAAACAAACTAAAAATAAAAATTAATTAATAATGAAAAAAATGTATTATTTATCATCTCAAATAGAAAATAATTTTCATGGACTGAAGTTTGATTCTTTCCAAACTTCATGTTTTGAAGCTAACCCCAATGTGATGATACTTTGATCTGGAGCTCAAGGGCAGCAGAACATTATACTCAATATATACCTTGTTTGCATATTGATGATTGCCAGCTGTAGGCACTTGAAAAACAGCAAGTGCAAGGAGAGGCTTTTCTTGAACTCCCCTTAAGGGCCTAAAGACCCATCTTCTGAAAGGAATTAAATTATAAGAAATCCTCTCCCTGGCCATCAACCAGAAAGCTGAAGGTCAACACCATACCCTGACAGATTTTGCTACAAATTATAATACCTCCCAGCCATTCTTGCAAGGGCCTAGTCATCTTTCCTGAAAACCATTTACACTCTCCTCTCTGCCCTTACCCTGTTATTGATGATATTTAATTCTGAATTCTAGGACATCTTGGGGAGTAACTCATTTCTCTCCCATGTTTACATGGGGCACACATGTTAATATATGTCTGGTTCTCTCTTGCTAACCTGTCTTTTTGTACAAGGGCTTCATCCAAGAACTCAGAAGGGTAGAGGGAAGATTGTTTCCCTCCTTTTGGTAGATGGAGCTTGGCCTTTGGTAGGTGAGGAGGTTTACAGGTCACGAGAGTGGAGTTTGTATGCTCTGAGGGATCAATGCCCTAAAGAAAGAGACCTGAGAAGACTTGATTCCTCTCTCTCCACCCTGTGAGGTCACAGTAAGAAAGTGGCTGATTGCAAGCTGGAAGAGGGCTTCATCTGGGAACAGAATTGCCTAGCCTCTGACCTGGGACTTCTCAGCCTCCAGAACTGTGAGAAGGTCCTGTGCTCAGTATTTTGTTTTGGCATTCCCAGGCTGATTAAGACATGCATGACATTTACCAACAAGCTTAACCATGGGTTTTGTTCTCCAATTTCACTTGGGCCAGTGGTGAAAGTGGACAGACCTTCCTACTAGCAGCATGACAGACCCTCCTATTAGCAGCAAGGCCATTCCCCAGGGTGTGCCACATTGTTCAAAACTTCCAACAGGGATACAAGAGTAATCATTTTAGAAGAAATCTCAGTCATCCAGACAAACTGACTTAAACTAATCTCTCTGCATATATAAAATAACATTTCCTATTATTGTATCATGCATTAAAAGCAAGGAATGATGAACTGAAGAGATGGAGGAGGAGAATGAGGATAGAAGGATGGCAGTGACATCAGAATTGGATCTTAATGTCTTAAGTACATTATACATTTAGTTTAAATTTTCTATTTAAGTCTATTGTTTAAAATTTGGACATTTTTACCCATGGAAGTAATGATAAGAGTCTGAGACAGAAGGTAGCAAACCTATTCAGCTTAGGGTGCAGCCTACCTTGGCAGTGATGAAATCAGATTTGCAGGAGCGAGGGTTCAGAAATGAGTTTTCTGAATTCTGGAGATGGTATCCAGGGAGGTGGAAGGGTTGCATTCTGACTAGGTTGTGGGCAGGATCTCTGTTATGAGGTAGAAATGTGAATCTAAAGAGTCCATCAGCAGATGAATGGATAAGAAAGCTGTGGTACATATACACAACGGAGTATTACTCAGCCATTAAAAAGAATACATTTGAATCAGTTCTAATGAGGTGGATGAAGCTGGAGCTGATTATACAGAGTGAAGTAACCCAGAAAGAAAAACACCGATACAGTATACTTACACATATATATGGAATTTAGAAAGATGGTAATGATAAACCTGTATGCGAGACAGCAAAAGAGAGACAGATGTATAGAACGGCCTTTTGGACTCTGTGGGAGAGGGAGAGGGTGGGATGAGTTGGCAGAGTGGCAGTGTAACATGTATGATATCATAAGTGAAACGAATCGCCAGTCTAGGTTCGATGTAGGATGCAGGATGCTTGGGACTGATGCACAAGGATAATCCAGAGAGATGGTGTGGGGCGGGAGGGGGGAGGTGGGAGTCGGGACTGGGAGTTCATGTACACTCGTGGCTGATTCATATCAATGTATAGCAAAATGAATACAGTATTGTAAAGCAAAACAAACTAAAAAATAAAAATTAATTAAAAACATGTTCACTCATGGCTGATTCATGTCAATGTAAAGCAAAACGAATACAGTATTGTAAGGCAAAACAAACTAAAAACTAAAAATTAATTAAAATTTTTTTAAAAAGAAGCTACATTTGAGATGTGTAGAGTGGTTTTCAGTCCTGTGAGCTTCCTAAGAGCGGATCATTGTTGAGTCAAGTACAGGCTTCGTTAACTGGAGATTAGTCTCTATTTACTAGAAAGCTAGCATTTTTGTAGTGTAAAAACAGAAGACTTTGGAGACTGACAGCTTAGAATCTAGAATTGTCTTTTACTAACTTTCTTGTCATTAGCAAGCGAGTCACTGAAATTCTTCAAGGAATTCAATTGCCTTATCACTCACTGTGGGTAAATACTACGTTTGCCCGTTTGCCAAATCACTGCTATAGGTGGATTATGTTTGTAAAGCACCTAACATTGGTCTGGTATCTATTAGGTAATCTTTACATTATTATATTACACTTATGTATTATGCATTTATATTTGTATTTCTGCTCTAAAATGATTTTTTTAATACATATCTTATGTACATTGAATAAAATTTGGTTAAAGATAGTAGTTTCCACACTAAAAAAATAAAAATAAACAAACAAAACAAAAAAAACTACTAGCCGCCTCGCTTGTGCCCACAGCAGCCAGATGGGCCAATGATGGCTGCTGCTTCTGCTGTTACTCCAGAAAGATACAGAATGAGCCACAGAAGCTCCATGCATCCCAGGGAAGCCCAGTTCACCTTGATGAAGTTTAGGAAAACATGAGGCACATTGGTAAGTGACTACAGAAATGGCTTGTGAATGGAATTTCAGTGAATACCTTTGAGGGAAGCCAGTATTGAATCCCATTTTAAATGAACAAGGCTACCATATCATTAAGTAATTCTCTAGACTTTCCTGGCCCAGAGTGCTGTGCTGACAGACAAAGAGCTTCCACAACCCAGAGAGAGAAAATCTGCAGGAGACTCACAAGTATTCTACTTTCTTAATGAGGCCATGTGGCTCAGAAGAAAATGTGGCATACCTTTGCATTTCTACCATTACCAGTGATAATCACAGACATGCCTACACCAGGCTAGCTGACTGTACATTGTTGCTGAAGCAGTGTGGAAAAGTCTTTCCTCAGAATAAGCTCAGGCCAGAGTGAGGACAGAACTGAGTCTAAACATTCCCCACAGGGACATTCCGTATGGTGGATACTCCCATTGACAAATTGCTTTTGATCAGCTGGCTAGAACAGGACAACCATCAGAAGCCATGGGGTCAATGCCATTGTGATCATACAGTTTCATATAGATCATATATGTCACATAGTTACAGGCTGTAACCTAGTCCTGGCCAACTATTTTAAAAACAAGTTCTATGGGCATAGATTCAACGTGTAGAAGTATACAACAAAACAGAAAAAAAGAAAACCACTTCTTTATAGTCAATCAGAAGTGTCCGTTTTACGTAGGAAACTGCTATGCAGTATATTTACCCAATAGTCAAAGATAACCATCTTTGTTTCTTTAGTTCTAGACAAGTAGGGTTCTTATCTAAATCTTACTCTAGTTGGTAAAATTTTTGAGGGTGGTGCCATGTGGCTTGTGGGATCTTAGTTCTCTGACAGGGTTTGAACCTGCAACCCATGCAGTGGGAGTACAGAGTTTTAACTACTGCACCTCCAGGGAAGTCCTTCTAGTGGTGGATTTAGCAATAATATTGTTCCAGAGGCAGAGTTGGCAACAGCAGAAATCTAGGGCAGAGACAATAAAGGACCTAAGGCAGGGATGGAAGGATGAGCCAGAAGGTATACATCAGGGAGATACTTAGGACATAAACTGCCAGACACTGGTGTCCAGTTTTAGTGGCATCACAAGTTGCATGGACATGAGTTTGGACTTACTATACCATAATGTCCACTAGAACACAGGCACCCTGATAATCAAAAGTGTTGATTTGTAGTGCTAAATGACTTCCCTGGTATAACTATTGTCAGCAATTGCAAGCTATAATGGGCTTAACAATAAAAAAAGTTGGCAAAATTCCTGATGTTTTGAAAGTTGCTCATATGGTCCACACCAAGAAAACTCTGGCACATTACTAACTTGGATTCAAGGTCAAGCAATCCAACTTTCAGTTCACTTAAATTTTATTTCTTTTATCCTTCCTTCTTTGAACCTGTGGACTATTTGCTCCTTACCATTTCTTATAAGAATGACTAGGAGCCAGTCATAGGAGTTTATGAACATGGAGAAAACAGGCACAGAAACACTGGACATACACTGGAGTATATACTGCAGTATACACTGGCCTGTACACTAGATGAACACTGATATATACTACATTGTACACTGAACTATATACTGGAATGTGCACTGGATTGTACACAGAATGTACATGGACAGTGCTGTGGACTGTACACTGCACTGCACGCTGGGATGTGCACTTGTACTATACCCCAGACTGCTGGACTGTGCATGGGACTGTACACTGGACAATACCCTGGACTGCACACTGCATGGTACCCTAGGATGTGCACTTGTACTGTACACAAGATGTGCACCAGATGTGGCCCAGACGTGCCCAAATGTATTCCAGATGTGCATCCAAGTGTTCCATATGTGTTACAGATGTATCTAGATGTATTCCAGATGTGGTCCAGATATATCCCAAATATGCACCTGACTTTCAGATGGGTTCCGGATGTATTTCAAATGTGTTCCAGATGTGTCTAGAGTTGTTCCAGATGTGCACTTGGGCTATACACTGTACACTGGACTGTACATGACATACACTGGGATGTATGCTATACACTGGGATGTACACTGGACTGTACATGATGTACACTGGGATGTATACAATACACTGAGATGTACACTGGGCTGTACATGATGTACACTGGGATGTATACTGTACACTGAGATGTACACTGGGCTTACATGATGTACACTGGGATGTATGCTATACACTGAGATGTACACTGGGCTGTACATGATGTACACTGGGATGTATACTGTACACTGAGATGTACACTGGGCTGTATACAATGTACATTGGGATGTACACAAGGTACACTGGAATGTACACTGGACTGTACACAATGTATACTGGGACATACACTGGACTGTATACAATATACCCTGGGATGTATGTACATATATTCTATGTACTGTACTGTACACTGAACAGTACACATGAATGCACACTGGAATGTGAAGAAATTGAAGTACCAGCATGATGCTTTCTGGTACATCATAGACACACATCCTTTGAACATATATGTACAAAATGCTAAGCTCTAATGATCTCAGGATTTGCTTCTGATTTTTCCTTGAGGTCCAGGTATAAACAATCAGTTCAGTTTCATTTGTAAGATCCTAGAAATGTTTAAAGGTCAACTTGCTTATATTTTATTACAACCAAAAAGTGATTGACTCTAGATAGCTCAAAAACCAAAAACAAAAATCTTACAACTGAACTTGGTATAAATGTATATTTTTCTACCTATAACTAATGCTTTTCCTAAGAAGAAAATTTGGAGATAAACATTTGTAAAGAAGTTCTTATAAAAAAATTCATGTATGCATGTTCAGTTAGTTGCTCAGTCGTGTCCAACTCTGTGAGACCCTAAAGACTGTGTCTGGCCAAGCTCCTCTGTCTGTGGAATTCTCCAGGCAAGAATACTGGAGTGAGTTGCCATTTTCTCATCCAGGGGATCTTCCCTTCCCAGGAATTGAACACACGTCTCCTGTAAATCCTGCCGTGCAGGCAGATTCTTCACCATAGAACAACCAGTGAAGCCCAATAATAGAGTTCGGGGACCATTAAACAACAACAACAACAACAAAATACCAAACTTCTTTCTATTCTTTTTACTCATTTGTGATTTCTTTTTAAAAAATCTTTCTTGGGATCTAATTGAAGGAGTGAATTCCATTAAAAAATCATTCCACTTACTTTTTATGGGAGTGGAAGGAGGTAATCTAGATTTTAATTGTATGATCTTCAGGTACAACGTTTTGTTAATTTTATTTCTTAGAGGAAAAAAAGCCCTAAATCCAGACTGTAGGACTTATCAGATCGTTTTCCTAACGGCCAGTTCTTAACTCTTCCCAGCTCAGTTTCCTGAGCTCTAAAAGGATATTTTCCATCTTTTTAGGCAGGACATAAAGATTGAGATTGCAAAGTGTTTTAAGCATGAAAGGTATGAATTAACAGGATAAATAATAATAATAGCCTGTTAAAAGTACACAGGCAGCCATGGTAAGCTAACTAGGAAAATAAATCACAGTGCTAGGTATGGGATTGGAAATCACTACTAGAAAAAATTTGTTCATACTGGGAGAGGCATTGCATCATGTGGAGTTCAATACCAGGTCATTTTCAATTGTTTTAATTGCCATGCACCACTGATCTTTAGAGCTGTTCCTGACAAGCTCCTGCATAGTCTTAATGATCATGAAATGGTGCCAAAGATCAGCCTTATCCCCTACTGGACATTAAATGGTATCAACCCCCTTCACTGGGTCCATCACTCAAAAGACTCAAAGAAATTAAGTTCCCATTGTTGCCTCTGGGATTCAGGCTTCCACCAACTTGTGATGATACTATATCAGCAGATGACTTTCAAGGCCCTGTATAGGGGGAAAAAATTCATGGAGGAATTGTATCTAGTCTTAAGTAACAGGGACCAGAAATTACACATTTCACTTCTGATCATTGGCAAAATTAGATTTATGGAGAATGGAAAGTATAGGAGAGCATAGGAAATAGTTAATGGTTCCATTGTCTTTGCCATAGTGGTCCTTCTTAAGAAATGTTTCAACTTTGTGTAAAGTAGGGTCTGTTTACTAATAAACATGAGAGTACTAAAAATCCAAATGTGCCAAAAAGCTATCAACTATTAAAGTAACTATATGTAATTCATCCCTGGATCAGGATGATCCCCTGGAGTAGGAAAGGGCAACAAGATCCAGTATTTTGCTGGGAAAATTCCATGGACAGAGGAGCCTGGCAGGCTATAGTCCATGGGGCCACAGAGAGTCAGACTAACTGAACAACTGAGCACAGAACACATGTAATTAAAAACATTTTTATGTCAAGATAACATTCTTAGGTGTAACATAAACTTTGGAAATTGTCGTCAAGTATAAATTTGTGTTTCATGAAAATGTTTATATAAAAGACATTCACAGATGAAAAGTTATGCCATATTCATAGACTGGAATAATTAAGATTGTTAAAATATCCATACTATCTAAAAGCAGAGACATTACTTTGCCAACAAAGGTCTGTCTATCCAAAGCTATGGTTTTTTCAGTAGTCACATATGGATGTGAGAGGTTGGACTGTAAAGAAAGCTGAGCACTGAAGAACTGATGCTTTTGAACTGTGGTGTTAAGACTCTTGAGAGTCCCTTGGACTGCAAGGAGATCCAACCAGTTCATCCTAAAGGAAATTAGTCCTGAATATTCATTGGAAGGACTGATGCTGAAGCTGAAACTCCAATACTTAGGTCACCTGATGTGAACATCTGACTCATTTGAAAAGACCCAGATGCTGGGAAAGATTAAAGGTGGGAGGAGAAGGGAACAACAGAGGATGAGATGGTTGGATGGCATCACTGACTCAATGGACATGAGTTCAAGTAAACTCTGGGAGTTGGTGATGGACAGGGAGTCCTGATATGCTTCAGTCCATGGGATTGCAAAGAGTTGGACACGACTGAGCAACTGAACTGAACTGAAAGCCATTTATAGAATCGATACAGTCCTTATCAAGATTCCAATGGCATTTTTAACAAAAATATGACAAAACGGTCCTGAAATTTATATGTACTCTCAAGAGAACCAGAATAGCTAAATCAATCTTGAGAAAGAAAGCAAAGCTAGAGGAATTATACTTCCTGATTTCAAGCTGTAGTGTAAGCCTATGGGAATGAAATAATATGGCATTTTTCTCATATTAGAGAAAAGGCTTTTAGCTTTTCTCTGTTGAGAGTATGCTAGCTGCGGGCTTGTTATGTATATGACCACCATTATGTTGAAATAAGTTCTCTCTATTCCCACTTTATAGAGAATTTTTTTTATCATAAATGGTAGTTGAATTATATTGAAAGCTTTTTCTGCATCCATTGAGATGATACATTTGTTAATGTGCTGTATCTCATTGATTTATTTGTAGATGTTGAACATTATTTGCATCTTTGGGATAAATCCAGCTGATTACAGTGTATAATCCTTTTATATATTATTGAATTTTGTTAATATTTTGTTGAGGATTTTTACATCTACATCCATCAGTGATGGTGTATAACTTCCTTTTTTTGGTGGTATCTTTTTCTGGTTTTGGTATCAATCTCACCATTTCTTTTATCAACATGGTATTGGAAGACTAATCATAACAATCAGAGAAGAAAAAGAAGTGAAAGCAGTCCGAGTTGGAAAGGAAGAAGTAAAACTTTTGCTGTTTGCAGATGCTGTTATACTATACACACAAAATCCTAAAGGTACCACCAAAAACTTACTAGAGCTCATTAATTAATTCAGCAAAGTTGTAGGATACAATTTTAATATACAGAAATCGGTTGTACTTCTATGCACTAACATGAAATATCAGAAAGAGAAATTAATATGAAAAGATATATCATGCTCTTGAATCAGAGACAGTATAGCTAAAAGGGTCACATTACCCAAAACGATCTACAAAAGTAATGTAATCCTTATCAAATTACCCATTTTTTCCATAGAACTAGAACAAATAATCCTAAAATTTATATCGAATGACAAAAGACGCAGAATTGCCAAAGCAATCCTGAGGAAAAAGAACAAGGCTTGAGGCATAACAGACACTACTACAAACTTAAGTAATCAAAACAGTGTGGGACTGGCATAAAGATAGATGTATACATCAAAGGACATGATAGACAGCCGAGAATAATAAACCCACACATCTATGTTCAGTTAATCTTCACTTGAGGCAAGAATATACAAATCAGAAATGACAATCTTTTCAGCAAGTGGTGCGGGAAAGCTGAACAGCTACATGTAACTCAATGAAGTTCGAACACTCCTTCACAACAAACACAAAAATAAACTCAAAATGACTTAAAGACTCAAATATGAGATATGACACCATAAAAATTCTAGATGAGAACATAGGCAAAACACTTTCTAACATAAATCATAGCAAGATTTAATCTGCCAAGGCAAAGATATAAAAGCAAAAATAAACAAATGGGGAATGATTCCCACTTAAAAGCTTTTGTGCAGCAAAGGGAATCATGAAAAGAAAGAAAGAAAGAAAGAAAGAAAGAAAGAAAGAAAGAAGAAAGAAAATACAATCCTTAGAATGGGAGAAAATATTTACAAAGAAAGCAACAGAAAAAGGATGAATCTCCAACATGTATAAACAGCTCAACTTCAAAAAATCAGCTCAATCAAAAAAAAGGGCAGAAGAACTAAATAGACATTTCTTCAGATAAGACTTACAGATGGCTAAAAAGCACCTGAAAAGATGCTCAGCTTCATTAATCACTGGAGAAAGGCAAATCTAAACTACAATGTGGTAGCACCTCACACCTAGTTAAAATGGTCATCATCAAAAAACCTACAAACAATACGTGCGGGAGATGCTGAGGAGCAAAGGGAATCTTCCTACACTACTGGTGGGACTGTAAGTTGGTGCAGTCACTATAAAGAACAATACAGAAATTCCTTTAAAACTTAAAAGTAGAGCTGCCACATGATCCAGCAGTCCCACGCCTGGGCACATACCTGCAGAAAGCCATAACTTGAAAAGAGACACGCACCCCAGTGTTCACTGAAGCACCATTTACACAGCCAGGACACGGAAGCACCTCAATACCTGTGAACAGAGGAATCAATGAAGGTGTGGTGTATGTGCGTGTATATATACACGTGCATATGTATATATATAATATTGCTTGGCAATAAAAAGTAGAAAATAATGCCATTTGCAGCAATATGAATGGACCTAAAGATTCTCATACTGAGTGAATTAAGGGAGATAAAGAATTACCACATGTACTGCTTATATGTGCAACCTAAAAACTTTGGTGCCAATGAGCTCATCTACAAAAAAGAAATGCGGTCAAAAGTGTAGAACACAAATATATGGATACCAGAGAGTAAGAGGCAAGGGGTAAGGATAATTTGGGAGATTGAGATCTACCTATACACACTACTATATATAAAATAGATAACTAATTAGGACCTTCTGTATAGTACAGGGAACTCTACTCAATGCTCTGTAAAGGCCTATATGGGAAAGGAATCTAAAAAATAGTGGATATGTATATGTATAACTGATTCACTTTGCTGTATCCCTGAAACTAACATGATACTATAAATCAAATATACTTGAATAAATTTTTATTAAAAAGCAGAGACATTACTTTGCCGACCAAGGTCCACATAGTCAAAGCTACGGATGTAGCTTTTCATGTATGGATGTGAGAGATGGACTAAAAAGAAAGCTGAGTACCAAAGAAATTGATGCTTTTGAACTGTAGTGTTGGAGTAGACTCTTGAGAGTCCCTTGGACTGCAAGGAGATCAAACCAGTCAATCTTAAAGGTAACCAGTCCCGAATATTCATTGGAAGGACTTATGTTGAAGCTAAAGTTTCAATACTTTGGCCACCTGATGCGAAGAAGTGACTCATTAGAAAGGCTGTGATGCTGTAAAAGATTGAAGGCAGTAGGAAAAGGGGACAACACAGGATGAAATGGCTGGATGGTATCATTGACTCAATGGTCATGAGTTTGAATAAGCTTCGGGAGTTGGTGATGGACAGGGAAGCGTGGAGTGCTGAAGCCTATGGGGTCACAAAGAATTGGACATAACTGAGAGACTGAACTGAACTGAAAAAAGCAAAAAGAAACAAAAAGGCTTTCAAAGATCCTTTTTATCTTTTTCCTTTACTGTGGCTAGTCCAAATACAAACCAGTTCAATTGCCCTTTTCTAATTGTCTTGGGAATTTATATCTGTAACTGATCAGCAAATTAACTGCAGGTAATTATCAATTATGTTTGTTTCTTTTTTTCTACCTTTCTTTAGACTGATGAACAGTAAAAAGCCAGAAATAACAGGCAGAATCTCTAGAAATAGTATGTGAGGAAAAAAAGGAACAGTAAACATAAACATGCAAGTGTACTGGTGGCTTTGGAGTTAAAATTTGCATATGAAATGCAACAGAAAAAGGGATTATTGAAAAGAGAGAGGATGGGAAGAGAAGTTTCAATAAGGAAAAAAGTAGAGATGAGGTAGAATTTTTAGACAAAGCCACTCTTATACCCCAGGAGAAGAGCTCCCATTCTTTTTGATGGTCCTTATTCTTTGGAATGCCTGCTTCAAAACTTTCTACCTCCTGTTCTAGAGTCTGAAAAGCTGGGCTGATGGCACCCCAAGCACACCGTGCCTCGTCTGGGTAGAATATCTCAAGTCTAGACTGGGACCCACAGGGACCTTCTTCTATTTTTTTCCATCTCACAGGCTTTCTTTGACCCATCCAACCTTGGGTCATTTAGATGACCCAAGGAACTCTAGAATTACAACTAAGGGGTCATCCAAAGGTCCTCTGGCCAGGTTGCATGCCCTGGTTCCAGGAAGGCAGTCTAGCAAGTGAAATGCTTTCTCTGGGTAGTTGAGTATTTCTCTAGTGGGATCACATGAGGCTATGACATTGGTGCTGACATTCTGACTTGGAGTGACTATCAGTCATCAAAGGAGTTCATGACTCTGAACTACCACCATAGAACCTTGGGCTTAAACCTCATGTGAGTCCATGCACTGGGTTTGCCCATGCAGTTCAAGTACGATATACCTTGGGTCTATAGTACCCACTGGTTTTAGAGGTGGTAATAGGCACACTTCACTCTGTGTCCCTCTCCAACCCCACACTAGCAACTCATCCCTCATCAGGCTTTACATAATGTGCTGTTCAGTCTTCCAAGACTTGTCTCTATTTCTTTTGATGATTTTCCAGACTGTTGTTTCATAAAAATTCAGTGGAGCTTTGGATTATCACTATCTTCTCTTCCAGTTTGTGGGGTGACTTTGTGCTCCCCGGGTTATTCTAAATGCATGCCAGATAAGAGAAGGACATTCCTTGTGTGACTGGGAGTACTCTCCTCACTCTATTCAAACACCCTTTACCTTTATACCCAGCTGGTTGTGGTATATGAGAACAGATCACATTTTAAGGATGAAGTGATCACAGGCTCAAGATTCTATGATTGAAAGATATTAGTCTACTTGATATTTGGTCATCTTCAAAACAGCACTGTGACATCCATGGGCCAGTATGATAGGTGAGGCAGTGTTCTAAGTAATGATACAGCCAGCACTAAACACATTGTATTAGGGAGCTATGGTAGCAAGATCTATATTGTTTCAATACAAACAGGTTCCGAAAAGTATGACATCATGAGTAACAACAGTGTTGCTGCCTTTTCCTCATGGTGGTAGATATGAAATTAGCCAGCAGTGACATACTGAAAAGGAAAGAACATGAAGAGATGGCTCCTGTATCTGAGCACAGAGGAACTGCATTTGGACACTACAGAGAATATTCATCTGCACTGATTGAATGACAAATACCTAATACCTCTTCTCTACCATTACCCAAAATCTTCACCAATATATCACTAAGCCTCAAATAGGCCCATAATTTGGGGCACAAGGTGTTGTTTCTTTTAACTATAGTGTATTTTTTCATTAAAATTATTTGATATGGTTTTGCTCTCCTTTGTTTTCATAATCATGATTTTTAATGTCTCTACAATAAACTAAACAGCAGCTGCATCAAGTTTAATGATGCAGTTGTTGTACACTGAGACTGTATCTTTTTTTTTTCTAAACACTAATGTTAAACAATGCTGTGATGTACATCTGAGATATAAACTTTTTTCCATATTTTCATTTTTTTCTTTAGGATATAAACTCTGTATAACATAACAAGTGTTTTTAATTGGTGTATTTTGAAGGGGTGTTTCTCAAATTTACTGACTCTTACACAACGTATTACACAGAGTGTATTATACACAGTATGTGTATATATATATCAGTAAATTAATTCTGAACCCCATTTCACATCCCATGGCAGACCAAGTTTCCCTGTAAAGTTGATGTGAATTGCTAAAGGCTGATTGTTTAAAGAGGCCCTTGTCCTTGGTCTTCCATGCATGCTGTATCACTTATGTACCATACCAAGGAAGATGTGGAAGTAAACCCCTTTCCCAGGGCCTTAAGAATCCACTTTCATGTCTTGGCATATTTAAATAGTCTTAGGATCTCACCTTCCTAATTATTCATGTGGAATTACTGAGGAAAAAAAAAAAAAACAGAAGGAAGGAAGGGAGGGATGGAGGGAGGGAGAAAATTGCTATTGTGAAGCCAGCACAATAGTTTTCTCATTTCCTCACTGAAGAGAAATTGATGATTTGGATTCTGCAAACTATGGAACTTTTGTGTTGCTCTTTTTTATTTTAAAATAGGCTACATCTTACTGAAGTATTTGCATGTGTGTGTGTGTGCATGTGTGTATGTGGTGTGTTTTCTCTGTAAGACTCCCATAGTGAGATCAAAACCCATGTGCCCAACCATTTAAGTGATTTCTTTAATAATACAGGAAAAATAATTCCTGAATTAGGATATTCTTAGTGCATTGTTCCTGTGTGTACATTATAAATGTAAAGCAGGCACCAGTCCTGTCTCTCCACAGGGAGGATTTATGACATGGTACTATTATAAACCCAAGGATTTTTATAGTGTTTCATTTTATGGTCTGTTCTGCCTAAAATGACCTAAGGTATAATTTTCTTCCCACTGATAGATGCCATCTACAAAGTGCCACTGCTATTGAAGGGCTGGGCTGAATCAGTGAGGAAATAATTCTCACCTTTATGTCTTTTGCTTCTAAGCCCAGGTGGTAATGAAAGGGTGGTACATCAGTAAAAGGTTATTCATTAAGTGCCCTTAAGCGTGTTTGTAAGTACAGGGAACCAGAAAGACTCATTCTAAGAACACTTCTGACCGCAACTTTTGGTCCTTTGAAGCAATTACCAGAGGTGGTCTCTGTGAATGCTCCCAGAACAAGTGAATTGTCTAAGGGAAAAAAAGTGAATTTCTAAGTAGCTTTTATAGCATGTATGGGCTCTGAAACCATTGAGCACATCCTCACACATGAGGCCAAGTGCCTGCTTATCTCTTCCAAATACACTGCACCTGTATTTCACCTTGGCAATACATATTTAAAAAGCTCCAGGGTAAATACACATGAATTTGGAAGATTTGACTTATATCTGCATACAAACAAAATAAACCACTCATGATATAGTGTATTTCAATTCAATCAGTGTATTTGAGTTTCAATTCAACAGTATAATGCTAACCCTAGTCTTTAATTGGGAGAGTCATTACCAGATGAATCAGCAATACATTTCATGTATAAAACCATAGGCAAACATGGTATTAATTGCAAGTTAGTCCATTCCACCAGTAAACTGAAGCCAACTCAATTCTTCTCACTTCCCTGTTGTTCAATTACACCTTCACCTGTTTGACTTTATATGAAAGGAATGCACTTCCTATCTCACAAGATAATACAAATATTAATTGAAATACATGTCTGAAAGGTTGAGGGCACCCAGCAAATGTTAATTCTCCTACCTGTATTCTTTAATACAAAAAAAGAAAAAATAAAATTATTGTTAAGTACTGTGCTTTTACAGTAGAGATGGTGGTATATATTTTTGGTGTGCAACAATGTCCTAGTTTTCTTTCTTCTCATTATCACTTTCTGTCTTGGAAATAAGAAATCTGATTAAAATACCTGGGCATATTTCAAACTAAAGTATCCAGGGCATACTTTAAAGTATCCAGGGCATATTTTACTAAAGTAAAATACTTGTGTGTTTTTAAGTGTTGTCCTTGAATTATATATGGACGTGTCATGTGACACTACTGGAAATTATCTTTGAAAGAAAAGGCCAGAAACCTTCAGTCTCTTTCCCCATCCTCTTGCTTGAAGCTTTGATAAAATGGCTGGTGCTCTAGCCACTATTTTGGATCATGAGAATGAGTTGCAGATCAGTGGACCACAAGAGTCGATGACAACTTTGTGGAGATGCCATCAAGCCCTGTATTGCTTAATTACAAACCTATTTTATACAATAAAAAAATAAAAATTCACTTTGCCTATTAGGTGATAAAGAAATATCTGTCTTTCCTAAGTCTTTCTCATTTTATTATTTTTGTTATTCTAATATATGCACATTTAATCCTAATGATTACTCTACATATTTCCAAATTATCTTTCCTGGGCATGACTAATACATAATGGAAACTGGGAAACACCCAATAATAAATTTTAGAGGAAAAAGAATCATTAACTGTTAGTGAATTTTGATACTGTTTTTAAAATCAAGATGATTAAATCTGTTAAATGTAAAAAGATGTTTTTAATGAAAATGGCCTTTTCATCACTTTGAAATTATAGTATATGTATTTTTACAAAATATAGTACATGGATTTTTTTTTAAACTGGACAAGACATAAAAGAAAAAAAGAATCAACCATAAACCCATCATATTTTATATATATTTATTGATTTTCTCTGTCTACCTATCTTTAGAGAAAAATATGTACTTCTGGCCAGAATTAGAACAAAGTTATCAGTTTTTTCAAGCCCAGATGTAGGGACAAGAAACTGTATTAAGTTTACTTTAGTTATTTTGGTTTTTGGTTTAGGGGGCTTCTTTTGTCAATTTAGACACTCAGTAGTATTTAGAGAATAGAAAGAGAATGTTAAACAGATACATTCTTCATGTTAAGTTTGATTCATATTTCTGAGAATTAGTTCTCCTTGTTTGCTATGAGAACCTGAAGTTGGCTAGAAGGGTTACCCTTTCTTGAACTGGCCTTTTAATGAGCTAATTTTGCCAAGACTATTTCTTATTTAAAATGCTGTCCATAAGAAATGCAAGTCAAAAGTCCTTATTTGGAGGCCCAATACCAGTTGAAGAGATTGAAATATCCACCCACTAATCACACTGAATTCAACCTTCACCTCAACTCCAAGTATTATGCTGGTTCCTTTCCTTTGTTCACCAGAAAAGTTTCACTTCACTAATAGGAAATCATAAGGTTCATATTAATTTAGTAAAAATGTTTTAAAATTTCTGACACACAGTTTAATACTTTCTCAACTTATCAGTGATGATAAATCTTTCCCTACAATCACACCATTTTGATGTCAGTCACATAACACCTTTGAAACATTGTAGAAAAAGTCTTCCCTCATATTTCATCTTGTCGACTCCTATTCATATTTTGAGTCTAATTTAAATGTAAAATTCTCAGGGAAGCCTTTCCCAATCTAATAAATTGAATTTTCCTCTATTACACACTTCCATTGTACCTCATGGTTTCCCATGGTATAACTCATCATAAGTTTAATGAAATCATTGCTTATTAATTTATCAAGTGGGTATCTTCCCAGTAGAATGTGCTTTGCATTAGTCATGGACCAAGTAAACTCTGTTTACTATGGTATCCTGAGTATAGTAATTTATTGAGCACAGTATCTGGCATTTTAGAAAGTCTACCATAAATATTTACTCAATGGCTAATTGAATTAATATGTCTATAAGTTTAAAATAGTAAGGAGATTTAAAAGTGGACTCAAGATATCTTTCATGAAACAACAAAATTCAAACAAGTAAATTTTAAATATTTAAGTGGCTTACTTGAGTGATTAATTCAATGATTGCCCTGTATTAATAAGAAAATCTATTTATCTAATTAAATTCAATCAGTTCTTAGCCTGATAGCATACACAATTCTTTTCTCAAGGTTCCTTTTTCACAAACCTTTTCTCACTTTCTGGAATTATACTACTTTTCCCCTTATTTTCTCATACACAAGCAACTAGCGGTAGGACAAAATTATTCTCCCTTTTTTCCTCAACAAAAATATCATGTCTTTATACTTTCTCTTGCCAGCATCACAAATCCTATTTGCCTTATATACTGTAATTCTTCCTTAATAATTTTCACATATTACAAATTTTATCCTTTGAAAATCTTAACAAAACCAGGAAACAAGTAATTGAACTATGTTATATGAGCATTTTCTGATTGACAAACATAAGAATAAATTTCATAACCTCTAAAATCAACATTTTTCCCAGCATAATTTCTCTTTAATGTAGTACAAGATACAGTTTTAATCAACTAAATCTCTTCTTCTTTTCTCCCCACCTTGACTTGAAGTTTTACTAATTAACCTGAGGCTGAAGTCTCAAGCAAATTTGCCAATGTCTGTATTTCAAGGAAATGGTAAGAGTTAACTTCAAGCTCTCTCCCAGGTATATTTTTGTTCTCTGAGCAGAATTCTGAAAACAGTATTTTATTATATATATATTTTTGAAAACAGTATTTTATTAACTTAGCTTTCTCTAACTATGTATGCAAAAAGAACCAGTTTTGGAGTTTAAAAGTTTCATCTTAACCAATTTTCTCTGGTGTTTGAAGAATACTGTTTCCATACATTGTTTTAAAAATCATCTTTCTTTTCCTTTATTCATAATCTCATAAGTAAAGTTTTTCTAATGAATCGAACACGACTGAATGACTGAACTGAACTGAACTGAAACCTGAATTTCCCATTTTACAAAAGGCAACAAAGATACCAATCACACAAATGAAATATATACTCACACACCAGAAGACAAACCTGTCACAAGTTCTACAAGAGGATTCCAGACATGGAATCCCAAACACTTACTCAACGCAGATGATCTTTGATGTCAGACACACTCCAGAACCAGTTGACAAAATGAAATGTCACTCACATTTCATACTCAGCACTCACAAATGGTCCTCAATATCAGACACACATCAGAACCAACTGGAAAGGTGCCCAAATAGCACTTTGTGCTCACAATCAAGCCTCAACATTAGACACATGTGTCAGAAACAGTTGGCAAAGTGCCCAGATAGCACTTTGTGCTCAAAAGAGAAGTGTGCTTGGGTGCACACTGGTAGAGTTACTCTGTCTGGGAGCTGTCAGCATGCCCAGATGTGTGTTTCCATTCCAAAAAGGAAGGCATAAGTTGACAGCCAGTGATGAGCAGGGGAGAAATAGGGAGGAACCCCAAAACAAATGGTTTTGGCAGCTGCAAGAATGTAGCAAAATGTTCAGTTTGCCACACAGCGGGCTCCCTGTAGCTGTCTTGGTGTGTAGTCATGGCTGGCAGTTCTACTTAGGAAAACTCATGAAACAGATAGCATGAGAGTGCAGCCTCCCATTGAGTGTCAAAGAAACACGATTCAACTGCTGCCACTCAAAAGCCAATAAAGAGGCATGGTGAGTGGAAAGGAAAGTTTGCTTTATTTCAGGAGCCAGCAAATGAGGGGAAGGGTATGTAGAGGAGAATGAGCTCCTTTCCAAAGGTAGACTATCCCCACTGACAATCATTGGTCAAGAGATTGTATAGACAGAGAGAGAGGGCTACATTCAGAAACAGTAGAGTCAGCTCTGCCAGTCATCTTGAAATTAGTCATGCTGTGATCTGATCAGCGTCATCTTGATTGCTTCTACCTAAAGTTAGTCTCTAGTTCCAGGATCATTGTTTTTCCATTTCTTTGTGGCCAGTTCTCAGAATTGTGCCAGCCTATGTCATAGCTACAGGTTGGTCATCATATAATTAATGTATCCAGCCTGGTCGAAAACTAAACAAACTGATCACATGGATCACAATGTTGTCTACTCAATGAAACTATGAGCCATGTCAAGTAGGGCAACCCAAGATGGATGGGTTATGGTAGAGAGTTCTGACAAAACATGGTCCACTAGAGAAGAAAATGGCAAACCACTCCAGCATTCTTGCCTTACGAACCCCATGAACAGTATGAAAAGGCAAAAAGATATGACCCTGAAGGATGAAGTCCCCAGGTTGGTAGGTTCCCAATATGCTACTGGAGAAGAACAGAGAAATAGCTCTGGTAGGAATGAAGAGGCCGAGCCAAAGTGGAAACTGTGACCAGTTGTAGATTGGTCTGGTAGTGAAAGTAAAGTGGGATGCTGTAAAGAAAAATATTGCATAGGAACCTGGAATGTTAGGTCCATGAATCAAGGAAAACTGAAAGTTGTCAAATAGGAGATGGCAAGAGTGATCATCATTTTAGGAATCAGTAAGCTAAAATGGACTAGAATGGATAATTTAATTCAGAGGACCATTATATCTACTACTTTGGCAAGAATCCCTTAGAAGAAATGGAGTAGCCCTCACAGTCAAAAGAAGAATCCAAAATGCAGTACTTGGGTGCAATATCAAAAAACAGCAGAATGATCTCTGCTCATTACCAAGGAAAACCATTCAATATCACAGTAATCCAAGTCTATGCCCCAACCACTAAAGCCGAAGAAGTTGAATTTGAATAGTTCTTTGAAGACCTACAAGACATTCTAGAACTAACACCAAAGAAAGATGTCCTTTTTATCATAGGAGACTAGAATGCAAAAGTAGGAAGTTAAGAGATACCTGGATAACAGGTAAGTTTGGCCTTGGAGTGCAAAATGAAGCAGGGCAAAGGCTTTCAGAGTTTTATCAAGAGGACACACTGGTCACAGCAAACACCTTCTTCCAACAACACAAGAGAGAACTCTACACATGAACATCACCAGATGACCAATACTGAAAGCAGATTGATTATATTCTTCTTAGTCAAAAATGGAGAATCTGTATACTGTCATCAAAAACAAGACTGGAGCTGACTCTGGCTCAGATAATTAATTCCTTATTGCAAAATTCAGACTTAAAGAAAAAAGGGAAAACCACTAGGTCATTCAGGTATGACCTAAATCAAATTCCTTATGACTATACAGTAAGTGAAGAGGAGCTAAAAAGCCTCTTGTTGAAAGTGAAAGAGGAGAGTGAAAAAGTTGGCTTAAAGCTCAACATTCAGAAAACGAAGATCATGGCATCTGGTCCCATCACTTCATGGGAAATAGATGGGGAAACAGTGGAATCAGTGTCAGACTTTATTTTTTTGGGTTCCAAAATCACTGCAGATGGTGACTGAAACCATGAAATTAAAAGACGCTTACTCCTTGGAAGAAAAGTTATGACCAACCTAGATAGTATATTCAAAAGCAGAGACATTACTTTGCCGACTAAGGTCCGTCTAGTCAAGGCTATGGTTTTTCCTGTGGTCATGTATGGATGTGAGAGTTGGACTGTGAAGAAGGCTGAGCACCGAAGAATTGATGCTTTTGAACTGTGGTGTTGGAGAAGACTCTTGAGAGTCCCTTGGACTGCAAGGAGATCCAACCAGTCCATTCTGAAGGAGATCAACCCTGGGATTTCTTTGGAAGGAATGATGCTAAAGCTGAAGCTCCAGTACTTTGGCCACCTCATGCAAAGAGTTGACTCATTGGAAAAGACCCTGATGCTGGGAGGGATTGGGGGCAGGAGGAGAAGGGGATGACAGAGGATGAGATGGCTGGATGGCATCACTGACTCGATGGACGTGAGTCTGAGTGAACTCCGGGAGTTGGTGATGGACAGGGAGGCCTGGTGTGCTGCGATTCATGGGATCGCAAAGAGTCGGACACGACTGAGCGACTGAAAGGACGGATACAGTAGAAGTCATGAACAGATTCAAGGGATTATATCTGATAGAGTGCCTGAAGAAATATAGACAGAGTTTCATGACATTGTACAAAAAGTGATGATCAAAGCCATTCCCAAGAAAATGAAATGCATAAAGCAAAATGATTGTCTGAGGGAGGCTTTACAAATAGCTAAGAAAAAGGCAAGGGAGAAAAGGAAAGATATATCCACATGAATGCAGAGTTCCAAAGAATAACAAGGAGAGATAAGAAAGCCTTCCTCAGTGATCAGTGAAAAAAAAAAAAAAAAAAAAGAGGAAAACAGAATGGGAAAGATTAGAGATCTCTTCAAGAAAATGAGAGATACCAAGGGAACATATCATGCAAAGATGGGCTCGATAAAGGACAGAAATGGTATGGACCTAACAGAAGCAGAAGATATTAAGAAGAGGTAGCAAGAATACACAAAACAACTATACAAAAAGGATCTTCATGAACCATATAATTACAATGGTGTGATCACTCACTGAGAGCCAGACATCCTGGAATCAAAAGTCAAGTGAGCCTTAGGAAGCATCACTATAAACAAAGCTGGTGGAAGAGATGAAACTTCATCTAAGCTATGTCAAATCCTAAAAGATAATGCTATTAAAGTGCTGCACTCAATATGCTAGCAAATAAGAAAAACTCAGCAGTGGCCACAGGACTGGAAAAAGTCAGTTTTCATTCCAATCCTAAAGAAGGGCAATGCCAAAGAATGTACAAACTACTGCATAATTTTAACTTATTTCACGTGCTAGCAAAATAATGCTTAAAATTCTCCAAGTCAGGCTTCAACAATACATGAACTAAGAATTCCAGATATACAAGCTGGTTTAGAAAAGGCAGAGGAACAAGAGATCAAATTGCTAACATCCATTGGACCTTAGAAAAAGTAAGAGAATTTCTTCAGCTTCATTTACTATGCTAAAACCTTTTTTCTGTGTGGATCACAACAAACTGTGGAAAATTCTTAAAGAGATGGTAATATCAGACCCCATAGATGCCTCCTGAGAAACCTGTATAGAGGTCAAGAAGCAACAGTTAGAACCAGACTTGGAATAACGGACTGATTCCAAATTGGGAAAGGAGTACATCAAGGCTGTATATTGTTACCCTGCTTATTAAATCATATGCAGAGTTTATCATGTGAATTGCTGCCTGGAGGAAAGACAAGCTAGAATCGCGATTAATGGGAGAACTATAAATAACCTCAGATATGCAGATAACACCACCCTCGTAGCAGAAATTGAAGAGAAACTAGAGTCTCTTGATGAAGGTGAAAGAGGAAAGTGAAAAAGCTGGCTTATAACTCAACATTTAAAAATGAAGATCATGGCAACTGGCCCCATCACGTCATGGCAGGTAGATGGGGGAACAATGGAAACAGTGTCAGGCTTGATTTTCTTGGGCTCCAAAAATCATTGCAAATTGTAACTGAAGCCATGAAATTAAAAGACTCTTGCTTCTTGGAAGAAAAGCTATGACAAACCTAGATAGCATATTAAAAATCAGAGACATGACTTTGCCAACAAAGATCCATGTAGTCAAATATATGGTTTTTCCAGTAATCATGTTTGGATGTGCAGTTTGGGCCATAAAGTCTGAGTACCAAAGAATTGATGCTTTTGAACTGTGGTATTAGAGAAGACTCTTGAGGGGCCCTTGGGCTACAAGGAGATCAAACTGGTCAATTCTAAAGGAAATCAACTCTAAATATTCATTGGAAGGACTGATGCTGAAGCTGAAGCTCCAGTACTTTGGCCACCCAATGCAAAGAGTCAGTCCATTAGAAAAGACCTTGAGGATGGGAAAGATTGAAGGCAGGAGGAGAAGGGGACGACAGAGGATAAGGTGTTGGATGACATTCCTGAATCAATTGACGTGAGTTTAAGCAAGCTCCAGGAAATGGTGAGGGACAGGGAAACCTGGCATGCTGCAGTCCATGGGGTCACAACAAATCAGACATGGCTGAGCGACGGAACAACAACAGCGACCGTCTCTGAACGTTATGTTAGCCCCCAAGGGGAACTAAAAATGGTCACTGACTTTGCTTAAACTATTGTTTTTCAGTTTCATTTGACTGTTTTCCTTTGTTTCTGCATTTTCTCACTTGTCTGATTAAATTTATTCTTTGACTAAAGCTTTTCCACACACAAAAGTCAGAGGAGGACTTGAGAGAAGGATCATAGTTCCTGCCTCACCTCACTGTGATACAGAATTTCAGTTCCCATGGTAACTTTATTTTAGCAAAAACAATAAGAAAAATAGGTATAAAATATGTACAGATTCTGTTGCCCAAGGCTGCACCAGCTTCAGCCAATTTTTACGAATATTTATTTCTCCTGTTTCTAGATGAACCAAACAGTCTTTTTAATGTATAGCCAAAGTCAGTTCCTGTAAACATTCAATGTTTTGTCATTGTGTAATAATAGCCAAAATATGGTAGATAACATACTATATAGTATAAATTATAATATAAGCAGTATATAGTATACTGAATGTTCAGTGCACTCAGTCATGTCCAACTCTTTGCGACCCCATGAATCCCAGTACAAGTCTCCATGTCCATCACTATCTCTCAGAGTTCATTCAAACTCAGGTCCATTGAGTCAGTGATGCCATCCAGCCATCTCATCCCCATACATTAGACATATATAAATTTTTCTCTAGTCAATAACAGCCTCAAAAATTCAACCAACAGAGTCTAATTCTTACAATATGTTTTAATTTCTCACTTATCTCATACTTTGTTGTAACTCACCAATTTTACTACAAAGCAGTACGCTTATTCTTTTCATTGCTGCTGGGACCCAACTTGTCTAAACTTGTAACAATGCATGCATCAGTTCAGTTCAGCTCAGTTCAGTCGCTCAGTCGTGTCCGACTCTTTGCGACCCCATGAATCGCAGCACTCCAGGCCTCCCTGTCCATCACCAACTCCCGGAGTTCACTCAGACTCACGTCCATTGAGTCCGTGATGCCATCCAGCCATCTCATCCTCGGTCATCCCCTTCTCCTCCTGCCCCCAATCCCTCCCAGCATCAGGGTCTTTTCCAATGAGTCAACTCTTCCCATGAGGTGGCCAAAATACTGGAGTTTCAGCTTTAGCATCATTCCTTCCAAAGAAATCCCAGGGCTGATCTTTTTAGAATGGACTGGTTGAATCTCCTTGCAGTCCAAGGGACTCTCAAGGGCCTTCTCCAACACCACAGTTCAAAAGCATCAATTTTTCAGTGCTCAGCTTTCTTCACAGTCCAGCTCTCACATCCATACATGACCACAGGAAAAACCATAGCCTTGACTAGACGGACCTTAGTCGGCAAAGTAATGTCTCTGCTTTTCAATATGCTATCTAGGTTGGTCATAACTTTTCTTCCAAGGGGTAAGCGTCTTTTAATTTCATGGCTGCAATCACCATCTGCAGTGATTTTGCAGCCTAAAAAAATAAAGTCTGACACTGTTTCCACTGTTTCCCCATCTATTTGTCATGAAGTGGTGGGACCAGATGCCATGATCTTCGTTTTCTGAATGTTGAGCTTTAAGCCAACCTTTTCACTCTCCTCTTTCACTTTCATCAAGAGGCTTTTTAGTTCCTCTTCACTTTCTGCCATAAGGGCGGTGTCATCTGCATATCTGAGGTTATTGATATTTGTCCCAGCAATCTTGATTCCAGCTTGTGCTTCTTCCAGCCCAGCATTTCTCATGATGTACTCTGCATAGAAGTTAAATAAGCAGGATGACAATATACAGCCTTGACGTACTCCTTTTCCTATTTGGAACCAGTCTGTTGTTCCATGCCCAGTTCTAACTGTTGCTTCCTGACCTGCATATAGGTTTCTCAAGAGGCAGGTCAGGTGATCTGGTATTCCCTTCTCTTTCAGAATTTTCCACAGTTTATTGTGATCCACACAGGCAAAGGCTTTGGCATAGTCAATAAATCAGAAATAGATGTTTTTCTGAAACTCTTGCTTTTTCGATGATTCAGTGGATGTTGGCAATTTGATCACTGGTTCCTCTGCCTTTTTTAAAACCAACTTGAACATCTGGAAGTTCACTGTTCATGTATTGCTGAAGCCTGGTGTGGAGAATTTTGAGCATTATTTTACTAGCATGTGAGATGAGTGCAATTGTGCGGTAGTGAGCATTCTTTGGCATTGCCCTTCTTTGGAATTGGAATGAAAACTGACCTTTTCCAGTCCTGTGGCCACTTCTGAGTTTTCCAAATTTGCTGGCATATTGAGTGCAGCACTTTCACAGCATCATCTTTCAGGATTTGAAATAGCTCAACTGGAATCTATCACCTCCACTAGCTTTGTTCATAGTGATGCTTTCTAAGGCCCACTTGCCTTCGCATTCCAGGATTTCTGGCTCTAGGTGAGGGATAATACCATTGTGATTATCTTGCATAATGCATGCATGGATACCTGCAATAAATCCAAATAACTGCATGCTCAAAACTCAGGTTAAATTGCCTTATCGCCAATCCTGAATGATTTTTGCACATCAAATGCCTGATTTTTGCACTTACAAATAAAAATAATGGTCTCCCCCAATACTGAAATTATAATTTTTAACATCTTTGAAAGCTTATTTATTTTAAAATGTTCTCAAGAGTTTCATTTTTTAAAATATGCATCAATTATTTCGAATTTATCCACTGCTTTAGATGCAAGAAGATCAAGCCAGCTTTGGAGAGTAGACATTTTTCTATCCTACTCCCCTCTCTCACCCACAGATCTATCTGTAGAATTCCCTCCTTAAAGATATCTGTTTAACGGATGGTCAAATGCTCTCATCAATTCCTCTGCAGTACACGCCATGTCTCTCTGGGTGATCTTTAAGCATTACTATGGAAACACTTGACTTGGTTCTCTACTGATCATTGCCATGGGATGAGCAAAGAGGAAGTACCATTTAAAGAAGATAACATTTGGGAAATGAACTGACAATATGTTTTGACTGACCTCCAGGTTCCTTGTTATACTGGGTAACACTTCAAAGTGTAATTAGCTATTTTCTCCCATTTTGTTGCTTATTTCATGCAACTAAAAACATTATATCAGGATGAAAGTGACATTCCATATCAAATATCAGTATGTAGGTATTTTTTTTTTCTTTCTTTCTTTTTTTATTCCTTTTACCCTTGAAATGCAGTTTTCTAAAGGTGATAGCTTCCTGAGCTAGAAGTTAAGAAAAGTTGATCAAAGACCAAATTTTCATACTAACTGGTGCTTAAAATGTATAAAAATTGGTACTTATGTCTCAGTTATTTCCAGATACTATTAAATGGTTTAGTTTATTTTTATATTTGCAGTGTGATACCTCTGCTTTCAAAACTCACTTACTTAGTTTGACAGTTTAGTTTCAAAGATTTAACAGGCAATAATGTAAGGGACAGATGCAACAGACCCCTGCTTGGTCTTCCTCAGCTAAGCCTACAGAGGAGAAGGCTGTTCAGATGACATTTTGATTGCAATTGAACTGTGCTAAGGACCCAAAGAAACTCAAACCTTCTGATGCACAGCATCTGTGAGATCACAAGTTTATAATTTTTTGAGCTGCTAGTGATAAATTTTACACAGTAATAGAAAAGTAGTCAGACAAACAGCTCTTGATTTTTTTTAGTCTTCTACATGTTAGCATTTGGCATCCACTAGCCATCCAGTTGCTCAAGTCATCATTTGCTTTATCCTGAACTCCTATTCTATGAGAAAGTTTTCAGCTCTGCCTGTAACGTATACACCATAGCTATCCCTTTCCCACTGTCTCTACTCCTGTTGGCATACTTCTAGCCCATGCTACTACCATCTCTCATTATCATACTGTTTGTACTGGTTTCTTTTGTTGCATCCTTGCCTATTTTAAATCCATTTTCCACATACAAGACAAAATAATGCATTTTGAAAAATGAGTCAGACTGTGTCATTTCACAATACAAACCACTAATCATTTCTTCCCATTGAATTGAATTTTTAAGAAAATCTTAAAATTAGCATTGTCTATGTATTTTGAATACTGTCTTCAAGTGTTATGGCATCTTGTATCGCTACCCTTCTCATTCATTAAGGTCTGGTCAGTGGCTATCTTTCTGTTCCTCAGGAAAATCAAAGTGCTATCTTAATGCTTTTTCACTTGATTCTCTCTCTTTCTAGACTGTTTCAATGATTGGCATTTCCTTTTCATCCTAGTCTCAGTTCATTTGTTACCTGTTCAGTGTGCCCTTCCCTGACCATGTAATCCAATTACCTCAGCAATTCCTATAGCAGTACCTTATTTTATATTCTCATGCACATATTGCTTTTGAAATTATCTTATTATTTTGTTTGTAAGTTTATTGCTGCCTCTCCTACCAGAGTATAACCTCCCTGTGTGCAGGGATCTTTTCACTATTTTGCATCACTTATTCTTTACATCCACTGCTTTACCTGATACCTATTAGGTATGTAAATAGTATTTAAGTGTGTGATGGAATCAATAATTTTATAAACCTTATTTTTTCATATTCTTCAAGAGATAATAATGAAATACAGGAGCTTATGGATAGTTTGTATTTGGAGTTAAAGAATGACCTAATTTCATTGTTTACATGTGGCTGTCTAGCTTTCCCAGCACTATTAGTTTAAGAGACTGTCTTCCCAACATTGTGTAGTCTTTGCCTCCTTTGTCATTGGTTAATTGACCATAGGTGCATGGGTTTTCCATCCAATTACATTGATCAAAATGAACTGAAGACTGAATATGAGACTGGACTGTATAAAACTCCTAGAGGAAAACATAAGACATAATCACAGCAATGTCTTTTTTGATCCATCTCCCAGAAATGGATATAAAACCATAAACAAATGGGATTTACTTAAACTCAAAAGCTTTTGCAAATCAAAGGAAACAATAGAAAAAATTAAAAGACAACCCACAGATCAGGAGAAAACATTTGCAAATGATGTGACCAATAAGGGATTAGTCTCCAAAATTTATAAACAGTTTATGATGCTTAATATCATCAAAACAAACAACCTGCCCCAAAATGGGCAGAAGACCTGAATAGACATCCAAAGAGATGGCCAATAGGCACATGAAAAGATTTTTAGCATCACTAGTTATTAGAGATAGGCAAATCAAGTCACACTGGTCAGAATAGCTATCATCAAAAAATCCACAAGCAACAAATGTGGAGAAGGTGTGAAGAGAAGGGAACCCTTCTGCACTGTTGGTGGGAATGTAAATTGGTTCAGCTACTATGGAGAGTAGTATGAGGTTCCTTAAAAACAAAAAATAGAGCTATCATATGACCCTGCAAATCCCACTCCTGGTGAATCCAGAGAAAAAAACATGTTCCCAAAAGATGCATGCACCCCAATGTCACTGCAGCACTGTTTAAAATAGCGAAGACATGGAAGCAACCTAAATGTCGATCAACATAGGAATTGGTGATTAAGATGTAGTACGTATATACAATGGAATATTACTTGGCCATAAAAAAGAATGAAATAATGCCATCTACAGTAACATGGGTGGACCTAGAGAGTGTCAAATTGAGTGAAGTAAGTCAGACAGAGTAGAAGAAATATCATATGATATCCCTTATATGTGGAATATAAAAAGAAATGATACAAATGAACAAAATTACAGCACAGAAAGAAATACATAGACTTGGAAAGTGAACCTATGGTTGCCTACGGGAAGGGATAGTTAGGAACTTTGGGAAGATCATGTATGCACTGCTATATTTATAATGAATAACCAACAAAGACCCACTGTATAGCATGTGGAACTCTACTCATAACTCTATTATGTACTAGCTTGGATGGGAGGGAGGTATGGGGGAGAATGGATACATGTGTATGCAAGGCTGAGTCCCTTCTCTATTCACCTGAAACTACCATGACATTGTTAACTGGCTATACTCCAATAAAAATGTCTTTGGTGTTAAAGAAAATAAAATAACTTTTCTTTAATACATTAAAAAATAAAGATAGATGGGATCCCAAAACTCCAACTACCCAGAAGAAAACTTGCAGACTATTGGATTTTACTGTATTTAAAATAAATCTTAATATGCATCTACTAGAAAGTGGTTCCTGAGGCAAAGATTTAAACAGTTGATGGTTTAGGAAATGCAAACATAGGACAGCAAGAATAAGGATTAAAGGAAATGAAGGAAGAAAAATTGTGAAGTGATACATTACTACATTGGCTGTGTGTGTGTGCTAAGTTGCTTCAGTCGTGTCTGACTCTTTGTGACCCTATGGACTGGAGACAACCAGGCTCCTCTGTCCATGGGATTCTCCAGCCAAGAATACTGAATTGGGTTGCCATGACCAACTCCAGGGGATCTTCCCAACCCAGGGATTGAACCCTCATCTCTTCTTTCTCCTGGATTGGAAGCAGGTTCTTCACCATTAGCACCATCTGAGAAACCACCTATACTGGCTACTGGTTCACAAATAATCAAGAAGAAACACAGTGGATCCCTCATCATTTGCATCCACTTAACACAAGGGAATTTTCAAAAGGCTACAGAAAAAAATCATGACTTAGGGGCAGTTTATGGGGGGGAAAAAAAGAAGAAGAAAGTATTCATCTTCCCAATTTCCTACTTTTTCCTTTTTCCTAGTGGTCAAAGTTCACCCCATAGATATTTAACTCCTTTTTCCCTCTGGATGGTGCCATCAGGTTCCTTTCTGCCTCCTAGCCATCGCTGCATACCCTACCCTCTGCTGTGGCATTTTGTTTGAACCTGGGAGTAATAAAGGGAACCATAAACTCTGTGCTTGCTCTGCTCAGTCTGGCTAAATAGCAGTGGTAAAGGATGAGGGCTGGACACTCTCACGGTGGACTGACCACATGGTTGAAGCTCAGCCTGTCCAGGAGGTAGGGAAAGCAGTCGGAATCTGGGAAGGCATCAAGAGATTTATAAGTGATGTGGAATCTCATGTCTTTCTTCTTAACACATCATAATATATTCAATTCCTGAGCAGAGAGAATTTTGCAATTCAATTTGTTTTGAGTATATCTTCATTAATCATCTCTTTCCAATTTCAAACCATTCTCTCTTCCTACAGTGCTGTTCCTTGTTAATCACATCACTGTCTTTTCAAAACTCTGATAGAAAATGGATTTTATCCTCTCATCCAGTGTGCTACTAATTCCTCAAAATTCTGTCAGGTATATATCTCTCAGATTTGTCCCTGCCAATATCCTCAGTCACTTTCACAGAGAGCTCACTTTCTCTGACTTTGATTTAAACAATGATTTCTTATGAGTTGAAGTGTATCCCAAAAAGATATGTTAATGTCCTAAACCCTGGTACCTGTGATTGTGACATTATTTGGAAATAAGCTATTTATAGAAGCAATCAAGTAAAGACTAAGTCATATCCTCCTATCTAATATGATTGGTGCCCGATAAAAAGACAAAGAGAGATATGCAGCTGCATAGGGAGAATGCCGTGATGAAGGAAGCAGAGATCACAAGCCAAGGAGTGCCCAGGATTAACGGTCATCTGCAGAAACTAGCAAGAAACAAATAGAAATCTTTCACTAGAGCCTTTGAGAGAACACGGTCCTGCTGACACCTTGATTCTGGACTTCCAGCCTCTAGAATTATAAGAGAGTACATTTCTGTGGTTTTAAGCCACAAATTTTGTGATACTTTGTTAACCTACCCCTGGGAAACTAATACATGAACTAAACTCTGGAAATTCAGTATTTCAGCTTGCATAACAATTTACCACTCTGTAAAGGCTAGTACTGGTTCTGAAGGAGATCAACCCTGGGATTTCTTTGGAAGGAATGATGCTAAAACTGAAGCTCCAGTATTTTGGCCAACTCATGCGAAGAGTTGACTCATTGGAAAAGACCCTGATGCTGGGAGGGATTGAGGGCAGGAGGAGAGGGGAGGACCGAGGATGAGATGGCTGGATGGCATCACGGACTCGATGGACGTGAGTCTGAGTGAACTCCAGGAGTTGGTGATGGACAGGGAGGCCTGGAGTGCTGCAATTCATGGGGTCGCAAAGAGTCGGACATGACTGAGCGACTGAACTGAACTGAAAGGCTAGTACTTTGGCAACCTAATGGCAAGAGCTGACTCATTAGAAAAGATCCTGATGATGGGAAAGATTGAAGACCTGAGGAGAAGGGGACAGAGGATGGAACGGTTGGATGGCATCATGGACTCAATGGACATGAGTTTAAGCAAGCTCCAGGAGATGGTGAAGGACAGGGAAGCATGGCACGCTGCAGTCCATGGGGTTGCAAAGAGTTGGGCATGACAGAGTGGCTGAACAACAACAGCAACAACAAAGGCTAGTATGTCTCAAAGACTCTTTTTGATCTGGTCCCTTGCCTACATCTGAAGTCTGACATACTGAAATGATGCTATGTGTAGGTGAAACACGTGAAATGAAGACTTGAGCTTTGACTGAATGGTTTGCATTCACTGGAAAAATAATCACGTAAAACAAACACAGCCACAAGCCATGTTTATTCCTCTCTTTTTTCTTGGTTAAAAACTTTTAAAATGAGTTAAAAATCAAACTGCCACTAGCCACAGTCTTGAAAATCAAAAACAGACCCTGCTTCATGATAATCAATTAGCTATTATTCAGCCATTAAAAAGAATGAAATAATGTCATTTGGCAACGAGTGCACCTGAAGATTATCATAAATGATGTAAGTCAGAGAAAGACAAATATCAAATGCCATCGATTATATGAAGAATCTAAAAAGAATGATACAAATGAACTTATCTACAAAACAGAAATACTTACAGACTTAAAGAATGAATTTATGATTACTGGGAATAGGAAGGAAAAATAGATTGGTAATGCAGGATTGACATGTACACACTACTATATTTAAAATAGATAACCAACAGCAATCTACTGTATGGTAGAGAACTCTAAGTATTCTATAATAACCTAAATGGTAGAAGAATTTGTAAAAGAAGAGATACATATATATATATATATAACTGAATATATTTGCTGTACACTTGAATCTAACACAACATTGTTGCTATTTTACATACTGTAATCAGCAATAAATTACAAACACTGTTTTTAAATGAATAATAATTAGTAACTAAGAAATTATGAAATTTATTATATATTTGTACATGATGATATTGTATGATGTTGTCAGTAACTTTAGCTTCCTTTCTGGGGCATCAATCAGCCACCATCCTTTGAATAACTTACTAAGTGTAAACTTCAGATATTTAGTGACATTTAAGAATATTTTCTACTTTAAACAGGTTTCAGAAGCTTTTGGCAGGAACACTGTAGGAAAAGACAATGGATAGTGGATTTAGTAAGATTCCACCTCAAAGTGTTTGGGGTTGGGATAGTGGAGGACTGGTGCCCTTGTAAATGATTAAGCATAACAAAGAGTATTATCAAGAATTAGTACAAAGCAACATTGATTACTACAATATGGGGCTCAAAGAGATGAAATGGAATGATTGAATACAAAGATGAGAAGGAAAAACAGCCAGGTGAGAAGATGTAGGCTCAGAAACGAGGAAGTGTTCATCCTAGGCATAGGAATCTCTACCTTAGAAATAGTTTGTGACATCCAGTTTGTTTGCTGCTGCTAAGTCGCTTCAGTCATGTCTGACTCTGTGCAACCCCGTAGACAGAAGCCCACCAGTTCCCCCATCCCTGGGATTTTTTAAGCAAGAGCACTGGAGTGGGTTGCCATTTCCTTCTCCAATGCATGAAAGTGAAAAGTGAAAGTGAGGTCCCTCAGTCATGTCTGACTCTTTGCAACCCCATGGACTGCAGGCTACCAGGCTCCTCCGTCCATGGGATTTTTCAGGCAAGAGTACTGGAGTGGGTCGCCATTGCCTTCTCTGATTATAAACACAGTAATTTCTTATTTTTTCACTCAAAATGTATATTTATAAATATATATTTTATGTCCAAATAAAATGTTCTTTCTATATAAATAAATAGAAACATAAAATATACAGTTTATATTTTAAATTATTTTAATATTTGCATAATATTCAACCAATTAAATATGCTAAATTAATTTAACTATATTTTCTGCCTCCCATGAGTTGTTCACGCTTTTCATGTGATTATCCTTTTGTACTATGTTGAGGTAAATTATCAAATCACTTTTTCCTGTCAATGATTCTATTTTCCTTGGTGCTAAACCTATTCTTTCCTGTCTCTTTTATAAATTTTAAACTTGGATTGCATTTTTATTTACTTTACAGTTCTACAATACTTTTCCTTTATTTCTTTTTGAAATAATTTCTTTGAACATCATTTTTGTGTCCTTTGATTTCAGACTCTTATTTTCTTGTATGTCTGGTGTATTTGGTGGCTCAGACAGTAAAGCATCTGCCTGCAATGTGGGAGACCCAGGTTCAATCCCTGGGTTGGGAAGATCCCCTGGAGAAGGAAATGGCAACCCACTCCAGTACTCTTGCCTGGAAAATTCCATGGACTGAGGAGCCTGTGTTAGGCTACAGTCCATGGGTTCATAAACAGTCGGACACAACAGAGCAACTTCACTTCACTTCACTTCACTTCAAGTCTTCTCAAGGCTTATGAAGGGCATCATATAATTTTATGAATTTTACTATGCTTCTTCTAATAAGTTCTTTCAAAGTAGAACTTTTCCCTTTTGCATTTTGCTTTTCCCAAATCCATAGGACCTATCCTGCTGATTTTACTTTTCCTTTCATTTAAGTTTAGATGAAGACACATACCCATACTCCATGTTACCTTTGGATCATCACATTCATTTCCTACTTGCCTCTATCCCCTCTGGATAGCTGTCAAATGACCCTGTCACATTATAGTTCACAAGTCAGTTACTGTGTATACTTTACAGCCATTTTCTCATGGTCATGAGGTTTTGATCTAGCGTGATTCCACTGGATTAAGGTAAGGCTATATCCTCCTTCGATTGCTTGGTTTTAAGACACTGAGACAATTGAATGCCCCGAACACATTGTTGTAGCATCTCTAAAAACTCTTTAATTTGTTATTTTTGTTAGTTTATTAATTTAACTTTTTTTAAATTCTTTATAAATAATTTCATGCATGTCTGGAGCCTCCATAGTCCTGGAAGTAGTGACACCAAGGAAAGAGGAAGCTTGTTGGCCCAACCCAGTGCTCCTGAGGGCCCCCAACAGCCTCTAAATCACTTACTGTCTTTCAGTTCAGTTCAGTTCAGTTCAGTCGCTCAGTCGTGTCCGACTCTTTGCAACCCCATGAATCCCAGCACGCCAGGCCTCCCTGTCCATCACCAACTCCCGGAGTTCATTCAAACTCATGTCCATCAAGTGGGTGATGCCATCCAGCCATCTCATCCTCTGTTGTCCCCTTCTCCTCCTGTCCCCAATCCCTCCCAGCATCAGAGTCTCTTCCAATGAGTCAACTCTTTGCATGAGGTGGCCAAAGTATTAGAGTTTCAGCCTCGGCATCAGTCCTATCCACCAAAATGATCCTCACATAGGGCTTGGAGCTCACAGTTAAAAATTTTCATTGATCATCCAATCCTACTTCTTAGTCTACTAGCTGATTGTTATTTCACTCCTTGAATGAACGTGGACAAGAAGTACGAGGGAGCAAACATTGCTCAAGCCATCATATAACATGTCCATAGGAGTCATTTCAATTGATTGAATTAATTGATATAAGTAGCTATAGTATTTTGGTGTAATTTGCATCTAGAGTATTGTCATTTGCATCAAATATTTTTTGACCAGTCACTATGTGTAGGCTGCTGTCCCATGTAAGTTGGACTCAGTTTTAAAGTCAAAATCAGTCATGTAATAGTATGTGTTAGATCACATATTTATTTCTTGCATGTGTAAGTGCTCAGTTGCTAAGTAAAGTGCCATTTTTTGTGACCCCATGGACTGCTAGGCTCCTCTGTCCATGGGAATTTCTAGGCAAGAATACTGGAGTGGGTTGCTATTCCCTCCTCCAGGGCATCTTCCCCACCCAAGGATCGAACCCACCTTTCTTGTGTCTCTTGCATTGGCAGGCGGATTCTTCACCACTGAGCCACTTGGGAAGCCCACTGCTTCCTTTTTCTCCTCTTCACTGACCTAAAGGAAATTCAGAGGCTTGCTTTTCATTACAAACTGCTGTTTGTATTGACTATGGAAGGATGTAGCACTTATGTCAAATGAAAAAAATACATGATAGTACCATTATGCTGCCCAGTGAGCTGTGATACTGGCCATTTCCTACCAGATAGCTAATTATCATATGCATGTGAGGAAGTACAGAGCTGTCATTTCAAATATTGGTGGGAAAGAAAAATAAATTAAGTGGTAATACACAGTTTTTATTGAAAACCTTTGGTGTAATTAGAAATTAGATTTAATTATGTTTTAATTTCATAAGACCTTGAATATAAAATATAAGATCAGTCCATTATGCAATGTGTTTCATTTGTTTAAGCTAATATTTTTAAAATAAAAGCTAAAAAAGTTAGATTGCCCCAGGCAAATTGTTTCTCTCTCTCTCTCTCTCTCTCTCTCTCTATCCTCTGCCAACATTCAGAAGTTGCCCTGTAGATTTTACTCAGCGTTGAGATGTTCTTTTGATGAATTTGTGAGGGAGAAAGTGGTCTCCCCATCCTATTCCTCTGCCATCTTAGGCGCCCTCCCACTTTCACATTCATAGAGGTGCATTCGTAATACGGCACTCAGCTCTGAGATGTGCTCAATAAACATTTGCTACCATAGTAAGGTAGTTTTCTTCACTAAACACCTATGTACCAGGAACTGTGCTGGACTTTTTGGTTTTCATTTTTTAATTTCTTTCTCATTTAAGTCACCACAGAGCGTTGAGTAGAGTTCTCGCAGCTATACAGTAATTTCTCATTCGTTACCTATTTTATATATAATATCAATAGTGTATATATGTCCATCCCAGTCTCCCAGTTTATCCCAGCCCATCACAATGCATACATTTGTTCTCTACGTGTGTCTCTATTTCTGGTTCGCAAATAAGATCATCTATACTGTTTTTCTAGATTCCACATATATGCATTAATACGTGATATTTGTTTTTCTCCTTTGGACTTATTTTACTCTGTATGACAGCTCTGTGTCCATCAACCTTTCTACGAATGACCCAGGTTTGTTCCATTCCACTGTTGGTGGCTGTTTAGGTTGCTTCCGTGTCTTGGCTATTGGGAACAGCGCTGCAGTGAACACGGGTGCATGTGTCTTTTGGAGTTACGGTTTTCTCTAGGTCTTCTCTATGTCTAGGAGTGGGATTGCTGGGCCATGTGGTAGTCTTTAGTTTTTTAAGGACCCTCCATGTTGTTCTCCATAGTGGCTGCATCAGTTTACATTCCCGCCAACAGTGCAAGAGGGTTCCCTTTTCTCCACACCCTCTCCAGCATTTATTGTGTCTAGATTATTTGATAATGGCCATTCTGACCAGTGTGAGGCAATAGCTCATTGTAGTGATGTTATAGTGATGTTGAGCATCTTTTCATGTGTTTATTGGCCATCTACATATCTTTGGAGAAATGTCTGTTTAGGTCTTCCACGCATTTTTTGATTGGGTTATTTGTTTTTTTTTATATTGAGTTGCATGAGCTGCTTATATATTTTGGAAAGTAATCCTTTGTCTGCTGCTTTGTTTTCAAATATTTTCTCCCATTCTGAGCGTTGTCTTTTTGTCTTATTTATGATTTCATTTGCTGTGCAGAAGCTTAAAAGTTTAATTAGTTCCTATATTTTTAATCGGAGTATAATTGCTTTACAATGTTACATTAGTCTCTGCTGTGTAACAAAGTAACTATTTCTGTGCCTATATCTCCTCCCCTAGAGCCTCCCTCCCGCCTGCCATCCCACCCTTCTCAGCCATCACCCAAGCACTGAACTGAGCTCCCTGTGCTGTACAGCAGCTTCCCACGAGCTGTCTGTTTAACACATGGTAGTACATGTATGTGAGTGCTACTTCCTAGTGTGTCCCACTCTCCCTCTCCCTCACTGTGTCCGAATGTCCATTTTCTACGGATGTGTCTATTCCTGCCCAGCAAATAGCTTCATCTCTACCATTTTTCTGGATTCCATGTGTATGTGTTAATATATAACATTTGTTTTTCTCCTCCTATTTGCTTCACTGTGTATGACAGACTCTAGGTCCATCCACATCACTACAAATGACCCAATTTCATTCCTTTTCATGGCCGAGTAATAGTCCATTGTGTGTATGGACCACACCTTCTTTATCTACTCTTCTTTTGATGAACATTGATGTTACTTCCATGTTCTGGCTAATGTAAACAGTGCTGCAATGAACATTGGGATATATGTGTCTTTTCAAATTATGGTTTTCTCTAGGTATATTCCCATAAGTGGGATTGCTGAATCATATGGTAGTTCTATTTTTAGTTTTCTGAGGATGCAGGAGGCTTCCCTGTTCTCCACACCCTCTCCAGTACTTATTGTGTCTAGATTTTTTGATGATGGCCATTTTAGCCAACGTAAGGTGATACCTCATTATTGTTTTGATTTATATTTCTCTAATGATTAGTGTCAGCCTTTATTTTGGGGGGCTCCAAAATCACTGCAGATGGTGACTGCAGCCATGAAATTAAAAGATGCTTACTCCTTGGAAGAAAAGTTATGACCAATCTAGATAGCATATTCAAAAGCAGAGACATTACTTTGCCAACAAAGGTCCGTCTAGTCAAGGCTATGGTTTTTCTAGTGGTCAAGTATGGATGTGAGAGTTGGACTGTGAAGAAGGCTGAGTGCCAAAGAATTGATGCTTTTGAACTGTGGTGTTGGAGAAGACTCTTGAGAGTCCCTTGGACTGCAAGGAGATCCAACCAGTCCATTCTGAAGGAGATCAGCCCTGGGTGTTCATTGGAAGGAATGATGCTAAAGCTGAAACTCCAGTACTTTGGCCACCTCATGTGAAGACCTGACTCATTGGAAAAGACTCTGATGCTGGGAGGGATTGGGGGCAGGAGGAGAAGGGGATGACCGAGGATGAGATGGCTGGATGGCATCACTGACTCGATGGACGTGAGTTTGAGTGAACTCCGGAAGATGGTGATGGACTGGCGTGCTGCGATTCATGGGGTCGCAAAGGGTTGGACACGACTGAGCAACTGAACTGAACTGAATGATTAATGATGTTGGGCATTTTTCCATTTGTTTGTTGGCCATTTTTACATCTTTGCATAAATGTCTATTTAGGTCTTCTACCCATTTTTTTAACTAGTCAAGGCTATGGTTTTTCTAGTGGTCAAGTATGGATGTGAGAGTTGGACTGTGAAGAAGGCTGAGTGCCAAAGAATTGATGCTTTTGAACTGTGGTGTTGGAGAAGACTCTTGAGAGTCCCTTGGACTGCAAGGAGATCCAACCAGTCCATTCTGAAGGAGATCAGCCCTGGGTGTTCATTGGAAGGAATGATGCTAAAGCTGAAACTCCAGTACTTTGGCCACCTCATGTGAAGACCTGACTCATTGGAAAAGACTCTGATGCTGGGAGGGATTGGGGGCAGGAGGAGAAGGGGATGACCGAGGATGAGATGGCTGGATGGCATCACTGACTTGATGGACGTGAGTTTGAGTGAACTCCGGAAGATGGTGATGGACTGGCGTGCTGCGATTCATGGGGTCGCAAAGGGTTGGACACGACTGAGCAACTGAACTGAACTGAATGATTAATGATGTTGGGCATTTTTCCATTTGTTTGTTGGCCATTTTTACATCTTTGCATAAATGTCTATTTAGGTCTTCTACCCATTTTTTTTATTGGATTGTTTGATGTTTTGACATTGAGCTGCATGAGCTATTTGTATATTTTGGAGATCAATTCTTTGTTTGCAAATATTTTCTCCTATTCTGAGAGTTGTCTTTTTGTCTTGTTATGGTTTCCTTTGCCATTCAAAAGCTTTTAAGTTTTATTAGGTCCCATTTGTTTATTTTTGTTTTTATTTTCATTACTGTAAGAGATGCATCATAAAAGATCTTGGTGTGATTTCTGCCTATGTTTTCCTCTAGGAGTTTTATAGTATCGGCCTTACATTCAGGACTTTAATCCATTTTGAGTTTATTTTTGTGTATGATATTAAGGAGTGTTATAATTTCATTTTTTACATGTAGCTGTCTAGTCTTCCCTTATTAAAGAGGCTGTTTTTTCTTCATTGTGTAATCTTGCCTCCTCTGTCCATGGAATTCTCCAGGCAAGAATAGTGGAGTGGGTAGCCATTCCTTTCTCCACGGGATCTTCTTGACCCGAGGATTGAAACTGAGTCTCCTGCACTGCAGGCAGATTGTCGTAGATTAGGTGACCATATGTACATGGGTTTATCTCTGGGCTTCCTATCCTGTTCCATTGGTCTATATTTCTGTGTCAATACTATACCATCTTGATGATGGTGGCCTTGTAATATAATCTGAAGTCAGGTAGTCTGATTGCTTCAGCTTCATTTTGCTTTCTCAAGATGGCTTTGGCTATTCAAGGTGTTTTGAGTTTACATACAATTTGTAAAAATTTCTGTTCTAGTTCTTTTGAAAAATGCCATTGGTAATTTGATAGGAATTGCACTGAATCTGTAGATTGCTTTGGATAGTATAGCCATTTTCACAATACCGATTCTTCCAGTCTAAGAACATATGTAACCCTCCATCTGTATGTGTAATCTTTGATTTCTTTCTTCAGTATTTTATAGTTTTTGGGATATGGATTTTTGCCTCCTTACGTAGGTTTATTCCTAGGTATTTTATTCTTTTTGTTGCACTGATCAATGGGACTGTTTTCTTAATTTCTCTTTCTGATATTCCATTGTTAGTGTCAGGGATGCAAGAGATTTTTGTGTGTTAATTTTGTATCCTGTAACTTTACAAAACTCATTAATTGGCACTAATGACTTTTCTGGTGGCATCATGAGGATTTTCTACGTATAGCATCCCATTACCCACAAACAGTGGCTGTTTTACTTTTTTTCCAAGTTGGATTCCTTTTATTTGTCTTCTCAAATTGCTGTGGCTGCTGCTGCTGCTGCTGCTAAGTCGCTTCAGTTGTGTCCGACTCTGTGGACCCCATAGATGGCAGCCCACCAGGCTCCCCCATCCCTGGGATTCTCCAGGCAAGAATACTGGAGTGGGGTGCCATTGCCTTCTCCGCTGTGGCTACTAGGACTTTCAAAACTATGCTGAATAATAGTGGCAAGGGTACTAGGGCTTTCAAAACTACGCTGAATGATAGTGGCAAGAGTGGACCCCCTATCTCAGTCCTGATCTTGGAGGAAATGCTGTCAGTTTCTCAGCACTGAGAATAATGTCTGCTATGGGTTTGTCATATACGGCCTTTATTATGTTGAGGTAGGCTCCCTGGGTACCCACTCTGTGGAGGGTTTTTATCATAAATGGGTGTTGAATTTGGTCAAAATCTTATGGTTTTTATTCTTCAAGTTGTTAATATGGTGTATCACATTGACTGATTTGCATATATTGAAGAATCCTTGTCTGCCTGGGATAAATCCCACTTGATCATGGCGTATGATGCTTTTAATGTTTTTGGATTCAGCTTGCTAGTATCTTGCTGAGGATTTTTGCATCTGTGTTCATCAGGGATATGGGCTTGTAATTTTCTTTTTCTTTTTGGCTGTGCTGGGTGTTCACTGCAGTTCCCAGGCTCTTGGCAGCCTGCGGGCTTCCCCAGTTGTGGTGTGCAGGCTTCTGCAGCTGCGGCACACAAGCTCTAGAATGCAGACTGCAGCTGCGGCACACAGGCTTCTCTAGTTGGGGCACGCGGGCTGTCTAGTTGCAGCATGCAGCCTTTAGTTGCCCTGTGGCATGTGGGAGCTTAGTTCCCTGACCAGGAATCAAATCTGTCCCATGAGTTGGAACATAAATTCTTAACTACTGGACTGCCAGGGAAGTCCTGTTTTTGGAGATGTCTTTGTCTGGTTTTGGTATCATGGTGATGATGGCCTCATAGAATGAGTTCAGGAGTGTTGCTCCCTCTGCAGTTTTTTGGGAACAGTTTCAAAAGTATAGATGTTAGCTCTTCTCTGAATGTTTCCTGGCATTCGCCTGTGAAGCCATCTGGTCCTGACTTTTGTTTGTTGGAAGTTTTTACATCATAGTTTCAATTTCGTGACTTGTGATTGGTTTGTTCATGTTTTCTGTTTCTTCCTGGTTCAGTCTTTGGAAGGTTGTACTTTTCTGAGAATTTGTTCATTTCTTCCACGTTGTCCATTTCATTGGCATATAGTTGCTTATAGAAGTCTCTTATGATCCTTTGTATTTCTGCAGTATCAGCTGTAACTTCTCCTTTTTCATTTCTAATTTTGCCTTGTTTCATATTGAGCTAGACTTTGAAGACACATCCCTGAATGTTTCTCACGGTGTTTACAGTTTAATGGAGGGGTGGAGAGGGAGCATGAAAATAAAAATGCACAGAGACATCCCTCCCTTTGGATTCACCACAGGCTACAAGGACTAATAGTCTGTGGTCCTACCTGCATGTCTTCTAAGGTCAGAATTCAGACTCTTGCATATTTATCCAAGTGAAAGTGAAAGTTGCTTAGTCACCTCCGACTCTTTGCGACCCCATGGACTATAGCCTGCCAGAGTCCTCTGTCCATGGGATTTCCCAAATAAGAATACTGGAGTAGGTTGCCATTTCCTTCTGCATGGGATCTTCCTGACCTGGGATCAAACCCAGGTCTCTTGCATTGCAGGCAGACTCTTTACCATCTGAGCTACCAGGGAAGTCCCATATTTATCCAAGATGCCATTTTTCCAGTTCTCCCTTCCTCTCCCGCACCAGCCCAAAGAATGGTGCATCAGAAGGGACATCAATGTGTCAAAAAACCCTGTTGTGAAGACACCAAAAGCACAACACATACACTGATAAAATCAGTGTAGACAGAATCCACTGTAGCTAAGCGTTCACCTACCTGAGGACCCAGCACTCCCACCACTGGCGATTTAGCCAGCAGAAAGGAGCACGGTGTTTACCCACAGCCAAGAGGAAGGTATTCACAGCAGCCTTATTGTCACGCCCTGACCTGGAAGCTGAAGGAGAGCAGGCGTGCACAGGATGCAGCAGTGGAGCACAGCAGCGAGGCGGCACCGCTGGCAGAGGCGACAGCGCTGCTGAAGCTCACGCAGGCTCCCAGTGACCGAAACAAGGCCCCAGACAGCGCTGCGATGACTCCATTTGTACAAAGCTCTGGAACAAGATGAACGAGCCTGTGGTGATAGGGGTCAGAACAGGGTTTACTCTGGGAGAGGGTGGGCGCTGACTAAGAAGGGGCACAGGGGAGCCCTCTGGGGTGCAAGGGATGTTCCATAGCTTGATCGTGGAGGTGGTTGTAAGGGTGAACACACATGCAAGCCTTCACTGGGCTACTGAAGGTGAGTGCACTTCATGGCTGTGTGCTTGACTGCTAAAATGCTTATAGACAAACAAAGCAAGGTCCCAGCGGTGTTTGTATTTACTTAGTACGTTTTTGGCTGAACTGGGCCTCCGTTGCTGTGTGCAGGCTTTCTCTAGCTGTGGCTAGAAAGGGCTACCCTCTGATCGCAGTGTGCAGGCTTCTCCTTGCAGTGGCCTCTATTATTGCAGAGCTCTGGCTCTAGAGCACGGACTCAGGAGTTAGGGGCACAGATTTAGTTGTCCTGTGGGATCTTTCAGACCAGGGATCAATCCTGTGTCTCCTGCACTGGCGCGTGGATTCCTGACCACCAGGGTAGTCCCCCAGAAGTGTTACTTGGCGCACATGTCTTCCTTTGGGGAAGGCTGGAATGGGTGAGTGATGGGGTCGAGGTCGTCTTGATGCTTACCAGATAGCGGCATCAGCCTCCGGGGGAAGCACTGGAGCAAATGGAGAAAAGGAGACGGGACACAGGATCGCCCAAGGTCCCCAAGGACCCACCCCAAGAGACTGCTCAGCAACTGAGGACATGAGAGGAAGCGGGCGGTGGCCACAGGAAGGACGGGGACAGGCAGATGTCTTTGCACTGAGTTGCATTCAGTCCTAGTTGGGTATATTGTATAATATATAATGGTGTTTCCTCTGGAAATTTTATGTGCTAACTTTCACTAACCTTAGAACTAGGCCAGCATCTTCCAATCCCTCAGTGGTGTGAGCAATAAGAATTGGCTGTATTTATCAGCACAGTCCTTGGAAAAGACTATCAGTTACCTGTAATACGTCAGCAAAGGTCCAGGCAACTTTTCAAATCAGCTTTGCCTTGGCAAGTGGCTACAGGCACGTGGAATGTTTTCTTCATCAGCAAACTTCAGTGACTGCAGGGAGAGGACTCTTTTGTGGTCACTGAGCTTTTACTGGACACAGTTGGCCTGATTGCCAACAAATCTGTTGTGCAAGGGAGGTTGGCAGGCATGCAAGGGACACTTGTTTGAACTCCAAGTCCAGGGAGCTGCTCCTTAGGGAAATCTGGCTCTGTAATGCTCACACCACCCTTGGGACTCAGCCTCCCTCTCCAGGTGTGCGTGGGGAGATGTGAGGAGAAGCTCTGATCGGCCTCCCAAGCCTCTGGAGAAGGTCATTTTTTTGTCCTGGGACTTTCTTCTAGAGATGAAGTTGCCGGTCCTCTTGCTCTCTTTGCTTAAGCCATGAAAGAGGCTTGGCCAGACCCCAAACAGCCTCCCTTCTCTGTGCCCTCCTCGGCGACAGAGCTCACAATGGCAGAGCGCCCCAAGGAGACGCCAGGACCGCGGGCCCTGCTGTCCCCGCACCAGTCTCTGGGCCGGCAGCAGCAGGCATCCCTCATTCCAGCCCTAATTCACTCACTGTGGAGTCACACACTTCCCTCATAGAGCCCAGGGCTCACCGTGTGGGGGCATCCGTTCATTCACTTCGCTCATATATTTTTTTTACTGGAATATAATTGCTTTACAATGTTGTGTTAGTTTCTGATGTACAACAATGTGAATCAGCTGTAGGTGTACCTATATCCCATCCCTCTTGAGCCTCCCTCCCACCCCACTCCCACCCAACCTGTCTAGGTCACCGCAGAGCTGAGCTCCCTGTGCTAGACAGCAGCTTCCCACTAGCTATCTCTTTTACACATGGTTGTGTATATATACCAGAGAAAGCAATGGCACCCCACTCCAGTACTCTTGCCTGGAAAATCCCATAGATGGAGGGCCTGGTGGGCTGCAGTCCATGGGGTTGCTAAGAGTCAGGCACGACTGAGCGACTTCCCTTTCACTTTTCACTTTCATGCATCGGAAAAGGAAATGGCAACCCACTCCTGTGTTCTTGCCTGAAGAATCCCAGGGACGGAGGAGCCTGGTGGGCTGCCCTCTATGGGGTCGCACAGAGTCGGACACGACAGAAGCGACTTAGCAGCAGCAGCAGCAGCACTGTATATATATCAGTCCCCATCTCTCAATTCATCCCAGCCTCCTCTTCTCCTCTTTGTCAACAAGTCCACTGCCTGTGTCTCCAGTTCTGCCCTGAAAATAGGTTTATCTATTTTTTGTACCATTTTTCTAGATTACATATATATGCATTGATATAAATATTGGTTTTCTCCTTCTGACCTGCTTCACTCTGTATGACAGACTCTAGGTCCACCCCCTTCTCTACAGTTGACCCAGCTTGGTTCCTTGTATGGCTGAGTATTCCATCGTGTGCATGCACCACATCTTCCTTATTCTCTGATGGACACCTAGGTTGCTTCCATGTCCTGGCTGTTGTAAACAGTGCTGCAGGGAACACTGGCTGGCGCACATGTGTCTTTCTGACTTAGGGTTTTCTCAGGGTATACGCCCAGTGGTGGGATTGCTGGGTAATGTGGTAGTTCTACTTTATGATTTTAAAGGAGCTTTCATCCTGTTCTCCATGGTGGCTGTATCATTTTAGGCCCCCACCAACAGTGCAAGAAGGTTCTCTTTTCTTCACATCCTCTCCAGCATCTATCGTCTGTAGACTTCTTGCTGACGGACGTGCTGATGGATGTGAGGTGATGCCGCGTACTTTTGACTTGCGTGTCTCACACTTAGTGATGATAAGCATCCTTTCTTGCGTCTGTTGGCCATCTGAATCTTCAGAGAACAGTCTGTTTAGGTCCTCCACCCATGTTTCATTGGGTTGTTTGTGTTTCTGACATTCATTCTTTTAATAAACCATTACTGGGCACCCAGTCCAAGCCCAGCTTTGGGTCGGCCCTGGAGACAGCCGTGAACAGGTCCCCAAGCCCCTTCAAGGTGAGTACAGTCTGGCGGAGGAGACGGGGCTCAGACGATCATAACTGAGTGGTGATTATTAATACAGGGGAGCTCGGGGTCATGTGATCAGTGGGACCTCCTTGAGGAAGTGGCATTTCAGCTGAGACTTACAAGATAAAAAGGAATAGTCAGGCAGAGTTGAGGAGTGGCTCCCTGGGTAGTGGGGCAGCTTGTAATAGAGGGGGAAAGTGAGAGACAGCATGGCTTTTGGGAACGCAGGTGGCTCCTGCTGGCTGGAGTGTGCGGTGGGCGGAAGGTGGCCCTGCTCCTTGCTGGCCTCCCCTCGCATGACTGTCCCTGCACACCCCTGGCCTGGGCCCCCGGGACCCCCTGCTGTTTCCTGAATGTCTGGCGCACTCCAGCCTCAGGACTCTCACCCTCACTGCTTCCACTGTCTGCAGCCCTCTTTTCTAAGATACCTGTGTGGCTAACTCCCCCACTCCCTACAAGTCCATGCTCCCATCTCAGCTTCTCCAAGAGCAGCAGGCCCCGCCCCCGCCACCAGCAGACATTCATCATCACGTGTGGCCCCACTCCCCACCCCTCCGCAGCTCTGACCTTCCTTCTCTCCACGGACCTATCACCTTTTGACAGACTGTCTACGTATCCATCATGCCTAATTTCTGTCTCCCTCACTATTAATAGAATTGTCAGAGCCAGTAGGTCAAGGACCCCTGTCTGTTTTTTCAAAGACGCATTCCCAAGTCCTTGAACATATGAAGGGACAAATAAATGAGGTCTGAGAGGTCAGCAAGGAGGGGTCAGATTGCAGGGGCCTTGAAGGTCTGGGGAAGGCCTGTGAGTTTGGTTTCAAGTGCAGTGGGAAGAACCGAAGGGTTTTGAGTAGGGGCAGGGTCAGAGCCTGCAGCACATTTTAAAGCCTTGCTCTAGAACCTGTGGAGAATGGTGTGAAGGAGGGAAGGCTACCGCAGGCATCAGGCATGCAGCGGGAGTGCCTGGCTATGGTGGGGGCAAGAAGTGGATGGATTGAGGAGATTGCAGAAGGTAGAGCTGATCACGCTTTTGTGATCTTAGGGGTTGGAGGAAGACAGGGCAAGGCAGCCTCAGGCTCCCACCTGAGCCACAGGGCTGGAACGGAGGCCCTTGTTAATTAAGGTGGGGTGACAGGGAGAAACGGGCTGGAGTGTCAGGAATTCCATGTGGGCCGTGGTGAGTTGGGCCTCTTAGACTTTCGAGCGGAGATGCCAAGTAGCCTATTGGATGGAGTCTAAGCTCAGGGTGAAAGTCTGAACTAGAAATAAACATTTAGGAATCACTGACTCAGAGTTTAAAGTCATGACAGAGTAGAGGGAGAAAAAAAGATGTCTAAGAACCAGTGTGGAGGACTGAAGCCTGCTGCCTTCTGAAACTGCCCTGGAGGGATAAGGAGTTTGCCAGGAAGGTGGGGGAGGGCAGTCCAGGCAGAAGAAACCGCACACAAAAGAAAACGGGGCTCAGTAACCTTCAAAACCGTCAAGTCCATCCAGAAGAGAGTCTGCGAAACACAGCCAACAGGAGCCTAAGGATAATGTCACGTGGTATCTCGGATGAGGTTCTCAGATAGGAAAAAGACTATTAGGTGAAAACGAAGCAACTCTGAATAAGGTCTTGTTGCTGCTCAGTTGCTAAGTCATGTCCGACTCTGACCCCAGACTGCAGTACGCCAGGTTCCTCTGTCCTCCACTGCCTCTTGGACTTTAGTTAACAATAGTGCTGTAAGCAATATCATAGGATGTCACTTATATGTGGAATCTAAAAGACAAAAAAGGATACAAATGAACATATTACAAAAACAGTTACAGAGGTAGAAAACTTAACGGTTACCAAGGAGTAAAGGGGGAGGGATAAACTGGAAGATTGGGGCTGACATATGTACACCACTCTATATAAAGCAGATAACTAACAAGGGCCCACTCTATACCACAGGGAACTGTACTCGATACTCTGGAATGGCCTCTATGGAAAAGCATCTAAAAAGGCTGTGTGTGTGTGTGTGTTGCTGATGCACTTGCTGTACACCTGGAACTAACACAACACTGCAAATCAACTGTACTCCAATAAAAGTTTTTTAAAAATAAGAATATACATCTTCACAACCCAACCAGACTCAGTAAAGTGATTTCCATCCTGAATTGGGGGGAGGTGAGAATTTTTTTTAAATAATGTTATTACTTAATAATTAACAGTCTAATGATTAGTGTGTTAATTAGAACAGATGCCATGCTATGTACATGTATATCTACATACATGTAGGATGTTAAACAAGAGAAATTATAGAGAATCTGCATGCAGGGTACAAGGAATTATCTCTCTTTTTCTCTCAATCTAAAACTGTTCTAAAACTACTTTTTTTTCCCTAAGTGAATCTCATTAAAAAAAAAGTGAGTCTCATAAATGATGCCCAAACACACACACTCTCCAAGGCTTAGAGTACTTTGTTTCTCTGCAGAGGACTTTGATCCTGGCCAGTCCCATCTATGGTCAAAAGACTCAGGGACTCTGTGAATATCGCTTCACTCCCCCTCCCCCTGCCAAGGAACAGAGGGTCCTCACTGCCATTTACCTTCTCTGTGTTCACAGAAGGAATACTCACCCCAGGCCATATTTCATAATGAAAATGAGAAGCAGAGACTAAATGGCTCAGGTAAGTCAGATTCGCCTAGAATTCCTTGGGGATGCAATTAATGTTAATCTCTTTGCAATGCTCTGTAAAAGCACATTCTTTAGTCATAATCTTCCTGAACCCACACCTTGTTTGACACCTGGCTTGGTTTTCCTCCTTCAGTGAAAGCTCTGGCACCATCTGGGTGCAAATGCCTTCTCCACTGCTTAAAATATTAGAAAGAGGTGAGTTTTATGTATGCATTTTCTAGACGTCTGGAAGGAGCATCACCAATATAAGAATACTGATCATGTCTGGTTGGAAAGTTCATGAATCACATTTACTTCCTTCTTTACACTTCCTTTATGTGTCATTTCAACATATCTTACAGTATAATTAGTAAAAAGTGATCTTGGATAAGTCACTCGAACCTTATTTTCCTCATCTCTAAAATGCATATAACCATCCTTAATCAGAAAGTGGGTTACCTGAGATACAGTTTCCTCTGCAGAGTGGATGTGATATTGAATGCCCAGGGTCTGGCCTCATGCCTGGCTTTCGTGGCGGCTGGTTGTTGATGGGAAACGTGACCAGCCTGGCCAATGACGGGTCTCCACAATCAAAGTGTGTCACTTGGGTCCTTAGGATCCTGTGTGGGGACAGGGGCCTCTGAGTCACAGCAGAAGCTGGGCCTGGCAGTGGGCAAGTTGGCTGTTGGCCCATGTGGCACCAAGGCCGGGAGGACTCGGAGGCCGAGGTAGATGCTACTGTGTGGCCGTGGTCGCAGCAGCGGCACAAGACTCTCTGGTCCGCAGACGCAGCCATAAAGAGGCCGATCAGGGGCCTGGGCAGCTCTGGGGGCGGGTGGAGGTGGGTGCTGGGATTCTGTAGATGTTGTGGGTGGAGAACTGAATTGGGAGCTGGCTCCTCCAGCTAGCTCTGAGCATGAGCAAGCCTCCTCACCTCCCTGCGTTTCAATTGTATCGTCTCTAAGGTGGTCTCTTGAATGAGATTCCTACCTTCACGTCACCATACCTGCCTTCCAGTGTTTGCATGAAGAGCACATAAAATAACAAAGAGGCAAGAGAGTGGCCCTTTTCCGAGGTCAGGCCCCGAGTTTGTATGCCAGCTCCACACTGTGTGACCTCAGATAAATTGCTGAACTTCTCTGAGCCTGTTTCCTCATCTGTAAAATTGGAAGGAAGGCTAATAGACCTAATTCGTAGGATTGTAAAGATGAAACAGAACAGGACATAAAGCACATGAAGATTAGTTTTTGTTTTAGAAGAAATATAGCACAGCAGCAGTCACAGGGTAGATAATCAAAATGGTTGTTTTCTTACATCTTCCAAACTGCCTGGTTGACCTTGCCCATCCACCTTTAGACTCTTGGGGAAACAATGAAAACAGTGACAGACTATTTTTGGCGGGGGAGGGGG
>SJXQ01003413.1:108177-135469 GCA_006408695.1 Aepyceros melampus
GTTGGATCCTAAGGCTGTTTTGTGGGTGGCTTCTCAGATACCTCCCTGAGGGCTTGAAAGGGGGCCTTGGAGATTTAGACTGAATACAGAGCTGAGGAAGTTTGCAGTTGCCATGGAAACTTCTTGTCTGGTGTTTGTGGGCTCAGATAAGCTGTTCCAGGCGTCTGTCTGCTTGGGGGTGGGGGTGGGGTCAAAAAATCAAAGGAAAAGGGGTTTTTGGAGTTTTTAGTGCAAGCAATGGCAACCCACTCCAGTAGTCTTGCCTGGAAAATCCCATGGAAAATCCCAGAGGAGCATGGTAGGCTGCAGTCCATGGCATCAAGAAGAGTTGGACATGACTGAGCGACTTCACTTTCACTTTTCACTTTGATGCATTGGAGAAGGCAATGGCACCCCACTCCAGTACTCTTGCCTGGAAACTCCCATGGATGGAGGAGCCTGGTGGGCTGTAGTCCATGGGGTCGCTAAGAGTCAGACAAAACTGAGTGACTTCACTTTCACTTTTCACTTTCATGCATTGGAGAAGGAAATGGCAACCCACTCCAGTGTTCTTGCCTGGAGAATCCCAGGGAAGGGGAGCCTGGTGGGCTGCTGTCTATGGGGTCACACAGAGTCAGACACGACTGAAGCAACTTAGCAACAGCAGCAGCAGTGCAAGCTGCAGCCCCAGCCCACTACAGATGTAGGAAAATTCCTCAGCTCCCACTCATGACTGCTTCTTCTGGCCTTAGACTAGTGAAAATGTTAGTTACTCAGTTGTATCCGACTCTTTGTGACCCTACAGACTGTTCCTCACGCTTCCCTGGTGGCTCAGATAGGTCTTCACTACCCACCTTCTTTTTAGCTCATCTATTTGCCAAGAAAACATTTCAGAGGGACAGGAAGGGGAGTGTGGGAGAGGTGTGCTCAGCCTCTGGAATCCCCCTCAGGTCCTCCATGGGACTGAGCAAAAACTCCAGTCCTCAGGCCCCTGTATTTTGGAGTCCTGCTGTATGGGAGAATGGGAAAGCCACACAGACCAAGGCAGGAGGCAGCATCTTGGGTTGAATCTGGCCACTGCCTGGAGTACACTCTTAACAGGCTCATTTGACCAAAAGGCCTCTATTTTTCAGTATGTAAAATGTACATGACTGAACCAGATGGGAATTTTAACTATGGTTGGAAAAGGTTGCTCATTTCCCATATTTTTCATCTTGTTTTTTTTCTGATAATAAAGGCAATGCTTTTTTTTAAGGCATAAACATTACAGAAATACTGGGACAAAAGAGGCCTATAATTTTATGCTGCAGAATAGTGGTTCTCAGACTCTCAAATATAAACAGACTCCCAGGGGGACTTGCTAAAATTCCAGATTCCTAGGCCCCTCCCTCTTAGGTTCTAATACAGAAATCCAGAAACCTGGCCCAGTAGTTTGACTGTAACACTCGTGCCCAGTGAAGGCTAGTAATGACATCTGAGATACGTTGGTCTAGAACTGACCTTTGTTAACAGTTGGGTGCATATGCCGGCAGATTGGTTCTCTGTGTATATACTAACTTAATCTTGGAGGGGAAAAAAAGAGGAATCAGACTATGTATGATGTTGCCCTTTGATTTTCACCAAATATGCAGTAGACATGTTTCTTTAGATTAATCAATAGATATGGTATTGATGGCATCTCGTTATAAGACATAGCATAATTTCTTACTGATGAGGTATGGCTTGGGAAATGGTGGCTGTTGACTTCACACAGTTACACGCTCACACGTGTGCACACACACAGCAAGATGGTGCTGTCCCAAGTTAGGGATATCCACATCTCTGGTGTCTGCAAGTCAGCAAGCAGTAGGGCTGAGCAGCTGGTACGGGCACAGGATACTAAGAAGCACAGGGTGAGGCCCTGCCCTCTGCTGATGGCCGGTGAGAGAGCCTGTGGGGTCTGCACACAGGCTGGACTGGAAGAAGCGCCTTAGTAGAGGAAGTACAGTGGGTCCCAAATGCCTGGGGAAAAGGGCACCCAACCTGGGGGCGGGAGGGGGTGTTTCCTGCCCGACTGTCCTTGGCTCTCGATTGCTCTGGTGCTGCCATCATTAGCCTCTGATAAAGGGAACACACAGTGGGGCTGGACGGCCGCAGCCGGCTCCTCGGGGCTGAGATGGGCTGGGGGTGTCTCTGCCCCGGGCGGGCGGTGAGCAGACACTCAGCAGGTGGTCCTGCCCAGCATCCGTGTTGCTCATCACTTGTCAGAGGACACTGTGGGCCCTGAGAAGTGCCGCCGCCAATGCTAGTTGTCTGCACAGCGGGATATGTGGGGAGGACCAGTGACAGCGAAGAGTGGTGGGACCTGGTTAGAGTTTCCCAGCGTCAGATCTCATCAAGTTAGGCCACAGCAGGAGGGGAAGCTGGGAGAGGCGCCACTCACGAGGACGTTAAGAAACAATTAGGAAGAAATAAAAGGGATGCATCTTGTTTCCAGAGGATTGTTTAACACGGGCAAATCTGGGCCCCTGTAAATTGACGTGCCTCCAGAATGGCGCTCTGGCCAAAGCTCCCAGGACACGCAGGCTGCCTGCCCCCACTTGCTTGTTTCACTCAATCCAGCCTCCATGCCAGTGGCCGCCTTGCATTCTACCCTGGGCCTCTGAGCGAGCCGTCCTCACTTTGGGATGCTCTCCTCCCCACCACTCCACCCTCTCGAAAATGTCACCTCCCCACTCTCCACCCTTCCTGAGGTCCCGAGCCTTCCCCTCTATCTTGCCCAGGCTTGCCTTCATCAGAATGTTCACTGCAGCTTGACATTTTCTTATTTGTCTCATTTTTCGGTCTGAACCCCACCTTGAAAGCAAGTTACCTGAGCACAAGGATATGGTCTCATTTACACTGTACCTCCAGCACTGGGCAGTGGCAGGAACACAGTAGGTACTCAATAAATATTGGTTACCTGAGTAACACAGGCCAAAGAGGATCCAAGTGCATTTTTTAAAGAGTTTATTTATAATATTGTGTTAGCTTTGTTGCATAGCAGAAACTACCACAATATTGTAAAGCAACTGTACTCCAATTGAAAATCAAATAATATGTTTCGGGTGTACAGTAGTGATTCAGTTTTTTATATATATATGACTGCATATACATACACATATAGATAAGTCTATTCTTTTGCAGGTAGTTTTCCATTATTACAAGATACTGGATATCGTTTCTGTATTATATAGTGAAACTTTGCTCACTGTTTATTTTATATGTAGTAGTGTGTATCTGTTAATCCCGTACTCCAAATTTGTCCCTCCCTATCACCTCCTTTGGTAACCATAATTTTCTTCTGTGTCTGAGAGTCAGTAAGTCCATTTGTGTTATTTTTCAGATTCCACTTTTAAGTGATACAATATACAATTTGCCTTTCTCCGACTGACTCCAGTTAGTATGATGATCTCTAGGACCATCCCTGTTGCTGCAAGTCACAGTATTTTTTAAATTACTGGAGTACAGTGGGTTTACAATGTCGTTAGGTTCAGGTGTACGGCAAAGTGACTCAATTGCACATAAACACAGAGCCGCGTTTTTCTTCAGATTCTTTTCCCATTAGGCCGTTATGGAGCGCTGAGTGGAGTCCCCTGCGCTTGACAGCAGGCTTTGTTGGTTATCTGTTTTATGTATACACTGGGTGTATTTCCATCCTCGTCTTTGCATTTTATCCCTCCCTCACCCTCTAAATGTGTTTTACACATATGTGACTTGGCTTCTGTTCTGTCAGTCCGTCTGCACCGGTTTTTCTGGCTCCGCCCCATAAAGTGCCATCACGTCTGCCTCTGTGTCTGCCTCGCTTCGCTCAGTGTGACAGTCTCTAGGCCCACCCATGTGGCTGCAGATGGCATTACTTTATTTTTTATGGCTGAGTAATATTCCCTTGTGTTATGTACCACATCTTCTTTATCCATTCCTCTGGCAGTGGACCTTTATTTTTGTTGCCATGGGAAACAGTCTCATCATCTAAATTTCTCTTTCCGATCTTTCACTGCTAGCCTCTGACGATGGACATTCAGGGTTTCTTCCATGTTGTGGGTATTGTAAATAGTGCTGCAGCAAACACTGGACTGCACGTGTCTTGTTAAAAAAAATGATCAAAATTTAGTCTATGGAAGTTATGGAGGACAGAAGTTGGAAATCATTTGTGTCCTAGAAATAAATGAGTTTTCATAAATATTCCTGTGATTCTCATCAGATAAAAAGGCACAGTGTATTTATAACTGAATCCATTGCATTGTGGATGTTATTCCTGACTGAAGAGAACTTCCGGTTTGTCTAGATATTAGTGAAAACCAAAATATTAAAATTTTTTGCTTAAGTGTAACACCCCTACAGTTAAGTGCACAAATCTTACATGGTCAGCCTGATGTATTTTTAAAAATGGAATTCACCTGCACATCACCTGTCTGATTAACACTATGCAATCAGTACCCACTATTCTGACTTCAATCACCACGTGTTCTTTGTGTTGAAATGTATATAAATAGAATCACTGAGTATGTATTCTCTTGTGGCATCTGACTCTCAACATCCTTTTTTCCATGAGGCATCCATTGTTGGGGCAATCTGAGTGCAGGCTGGAAAAGAATTTCCAGACACAGTGTTGCAGAGGGGAGTGAATTTATTAGGAACAAAGAGCAGAGACAGTGTGGACTGGCAAATGCAGTGGGCTGACCTGACAGGCCAGGGAGAGTCGATGGTTCTCCTGAGTTTACAGCCAATTTTGTGAGTTTATAGGTTCAAGACAAAGAAAATTCCCGCTGGAAGGCTAGCATTAGGTGATTGGTTAGGGGGCTAATAGCGTGTTTACTGGAGTGGGCATATTTGCCAATTTGAAGTCAGGAAGCTTGTCAGGGATGATCAGGGGCTTTTGGCAATGGTTACAAAGGGGCTCAAATAGCTTCGGAGGTGTCCTTGGTTCTGGGCTCCGCTTCTGTGGTCTTGCTACAGGGACTCACACCTTGGCCTGGGGCAGGACTCAACATCCATGCTTTTGCAACAGTAGTTTACTCTTTCTTTATTGTTTTGTAGGGCTCTATTTGTGAAGATATCACTCTTTATGCTCCTTCTGTGTGGGTTAAGGTTTTCTTTCCCTTTTGGAGGTCGTGTAGGTCTTCGGCCAGCATTCGGTGATGTTCTCTGCCAATCACTCCACTTGTATCTCTGACATATTCGTGGAGATGGGTGAGCTCCATAGCCTACCTTCCACCATCTGGGTTCTGCTTTTATTTATTTTGCATTGGGAGACCAAGAAGATCTTGCCACAATTTATGTCAGAGAACATTTTGCCGATGTCCTTTTCTGTGAGTTTTTTTGGTACTTTATGTTGGGTCATATTTGTGCTTCAGCCTTTGAGCCATTTTGAGTCTGTCTTTGTGGATGGTGTGAGTCTGTCTTTGTGGACGGTTTTCCTCCAAACTCCCCTCCCATCCAGGCAGCCACATAACACTGAGCAGGTCCTAGTCAATTATCCAATTTAAACACAGCCCCGTGTACATGTCCATCCCAAACTCCCCAACTATCCCTTCCCCCACCCTCCCTGCCCTTCTCTCCAGCAACCAGACATTCATTCTCTTCAGTCTGTGAGTCTGTTTCTGTTTGTAAGTTCATTCGTGTCATTTCTTTTTGGATCCTACACCTCAGGGACAATAGTTCTCCTCTGGCTGATGTACTTCATCAGTATGATGATGTCTGAGTCCATCCACGTGGCTGCAAATGGCAAGAAATCCAGCAGATTCCTGTATGTCAGCCTTGCGTCCTGCTGCTTTGATGGGTTCAGTGGATCAGTTCTGACACTTTTGTGTGGAATCTGTAGGGCTGTCTATAATTATGTCACCTGTATATGATGATTTTACCTCTTCTCTTCTGATTTGGATGCCTTGTATTTCTTTTTCTTGCCTGATTGTCATGCTAAGACTTCCAATACCATGCTGAATAGAAGTGGTGAGAGTGGGCATCCTTGTCCTGTTCCAGATTTTAGTGGGAGGGCTTTCAGCTTTTCACTGTTGAGTATTATGCTGGGTTTGTCATTGATGGCTTTTATCGTTGAGATATGTTCCCTCTGTACCCACTTCGGTGAGAATTTTCATCATGAATGGATGTTGAATTTGATCAAATGCTTTTTCTGTGACTACTGAAGTGATCAGATGGTTTCTGTCCTTTGTTGATATGGGATGCCACACTGACCAGTTTGCATATGTTGACCCATCCTTGTGAACCTGGGATGGATCCAACTTGATCATAGTGTGTGATCCTTTTATGAATTGTTGGATTCAGTTTGCTAATATTTTACTGAAGCAAAATTGCATTTTTAATGCTGGCATTCATGCTGGATGTATGCCCTGAGTCTAATCACTTCCCACCCTCCCAGACTCTTCATGAGAAAGTAGAGGTGGGAAGAGGGCCAAGTTTAAGTGGAGGTCAGCTTCCTCACTAGGGGATTAAGGAATGACAGGCTAGAAAACACGCCCAAGTTTCAAGTGAGCCGACTGTGAACCTAGGAGATGCCTCTGTTACCTGTGAGCACCCACACTGGCCTTCTATCTACGTATGCTCTTCCTTTCCACACTCATACACTGACTCCTTGAGACGAGACCTACAGAGCACAGACCCCACCAGGCACGGCGCTGCAGGGCACTCACACCGAGTCCAGCTCTCTCCGTGGCAAAAGTCTTCTTGCCGCGCACTGACCGCCTGCTCCCCGTATCAGCTCATCTGTGTTTCTTCTCAACCACTGTTGTTTTCCACACTTGACAGACACAGAAACCAAGGCTCAGGGGTTGCCGACCAGCTGCCCAAGGGGCTCATGCCGGGCTGAGCAGGGACGAACACCAGGGCTGGTCTGGCCCAGAGCCAGTCAGTGTCCACTCACCCACCTGCCCTGGGCGCCATCCTGTGGCTCCCCACGAGGTTCAGGGAGCACTGAGGAAGCACCAAGGATGGAGTTGTTGGCCTGTAAGTGGGTGGCTGGACTGACGAAGCCTAGTTTCCCCTCCTTTTGCACCAAGAGCCGCTTTCCCCTGGGGAGTCGCGCCGGGCAGCAGGAAGCCTGCCCCCTCCCCCCACAACCAGGTCAGGGAGGTGCCAGAAGGCATTCTGGCTGACCCTCCATCAGAAACAAGGGAGATGCCTGTGCCTGAGCCATGCCGCTCAGAACAAAGCTTGGCATGTCCTTGCCCCTCAATGATCTGACCCAATCGATACTTATTTGTGCCTGCCTCCCCGGCAGTGGGGCTCGGACACAGTGTTCCGCATGGAGGAAGTGGCCGAGCACCAAGTGTAATACCCGTTACTATAGTAACAGTTCCTTTCTAATGATACCAGAATAAACAGGAACGCAGAGCCGCCCCCCTCGCTGGCTCTCTCCATCCTCAGGGCTGGATGAACCGCCCTGTGGAGGCGGCCCCTCCTGGCTCACTCGGGACTCTGGTGGAGCGAGGACTAGCAGCGCTGCGCTCGGAAGTTCTCTTCCCAAGGACACAGGCTCAGCTGAGGAGTACGACCGGCTCTCTTCTGTACCCCTTGCTGCTGAGCTGGGGTGCGGTGCCAAGAAGGGTTGTTGCAGGGTAAGGAGGGCAGCCTCCCAGCGCCAGGGAGGCCGGCAGGGGGGCAGAGCTCTTTGAGCCCAGGTACCACACTCTGCAAGGTGACGCGGGTGCCTCCGGGCACCTGGGTTTGGGAAAGCGCTCGGAGAGGCCATGCAGGGAGCACCCGGATGCAGCTCCCCCGCGCCCCGCTCTGGCTGATCTCTTTCTTCCGAATGCTCAGATGCCTCTGAGTTCATGCGTGCTGTGTCCTCGTAGCAGCTCTAGTTCTCTTGAGAACCGACAGGTCAGAGGTCAGCAGACAGCCCCAGGCAGACAGCTCAGCTCAGGCTCCGGAGCCTTCCCTTGCTGGCCGTGTGATCTGGGAAAGACCCCTCAGCCTCGGTGTCTTCCTTGGCACAAAGGGGTTTCGAGCACCACCTCCTCAGTCTGTCTAAGGATTTCATGAGGTGTGGCCGCGATGCTGCGCGCAGCTGGTGGCTCAGGGTGAGGGCACGCCCGTGCGTTGCCCGCATGGGCTTGGCTTCAGCACTTTGCAGTGTGAGGCAAGGCTGGTACTGGGCCAGAAATTGGGGGCTGTGGGGTCGGGTGCCTCACTTTTCTGAGCTGCTGCTAAACCCACTGGTTCCCAGCTGTGGGGCGGCCCCCTACCTGCATCCTCTGGCCAGCTTGGACGCTGAATGGCTCTTTGCTCCACTGGTGGTAAGTCCTGCCGGGATCCCCCGGCCAGAGGCACTGGTCAAGTGGGATGGCTGGCATCATGCCACTGGTGGGCCGACACTGTGCCTTGATCAATTGCAGAGGACTCTCCACCCCCCTCGCTAAGGACCTTCCACGTCCAGCCCTGGACTCTGCTATGGAACTGATTCGAAACCCTGTGTACCCACCAGACCATCTCACAAACGAGGAGGTCACGGGAGACGCAAGCAGAATGTTGAGGAAGCTTGTCTTGAGTCAGTTTGGTTGCGGGAGGCTGCGTCCTAGTGATCGAGCCGCTCTGGCGGGGGCTTCCAGGCATCAGAGGTGGGGGGCTGGAAGTGTGGAGGCGGCCCCCAGATAAGCCACGCTGTGGCTGCAGGTCAGGGAAATACAAATGGGTACTCTGCCCACTGGGAGGAAGGAGGTACGAAGGTTCAGAAATGCGATGGCCACGCTCGTCACTTTTACTGAATGCCTCTTTCTCATTGGTCAGTAGTTATTTTAAAGCTTCCCTTCTCCTCTGCGCCTCCATCCCGTTAAACGTTGAACCGAGATCACTGGCTGTGTTGTAAACATGCCAGCTTGAACAGTAATGAGGAACAAGGGCAGGGGGAGGGAGGGCAGAGGAGTGAAGACTAGGACAACACCCCGGGAGGCACGGCCACCAGCTGGACTCTCCTAGCAGCCCAGAGGGGGGCAGACAGGGCGGTGGATTCTGGCTTAATCCCAGAGCAGGGAGGGCCGGGCCCGGGCTCCCCAATGGGAGGGCGCAGCGTTCCCCAGTTAGCAGCACCGGTTTCTCACTATCAAAGGGCTCCCACTGCCTCTTTACTGGGCTTTATCGAGTGTCGGGAGAGGCAAGAGGTGTAAAGCTGCTTGGCTGACGGAGGCGATGCCTTGCACCTGGGAGACACCGCAGTGGCAGAGAGAGCACTGGCTTTGCGGCCCGAAGCTGCTGACTTTACCATTTATTTCGCGTATCTTTGGACAAGCAGCTTGGCCTCTCTGAGATTCAGTTTTCACATCTAGAAAACGGGAATAATAAAACAGTACCACTGGCTGCCTCCTGGGGGCGACTGTGAGACCCAGATGCAGGCGAACAGATGTCAGGTGCTCAACACGGGTCCCCTCGGCGGCAGTGGTAAGGAACCTGCCTGTCCATGCAGGAGACATGAGCGACGCGGGTTCGATCCCTGGCTCAGGAAGATGCCCCGGAGGAGGGCATGGCAACACACTCCACTATTCTTGCCTGGAGTATCCCGTGGACAGAGGAGCCTCGCAGGCTGCAGTTGCAGAGTCTGTCGTTGGCTGCCTCTGCCCCACCCCCACCACTTCAGCCTGTCCAGTCTTCACACCATCTTGATTGTAGACAGAAGGATCCAGGAAGTTCAGTTCCCATCCAAGGTCACAAAGCTGCCAAGCACACTGACTGTGACCAGACCCGCCCCCAAGAGCCAGTCCAACCAGTCAGCTGAAATCACTCGGGCCAAAGCAAAAACAGCTTTTTTTTTTTTAAACTCTTGTTACAAAGTTGTCTATTAGACGCTTTTTATTTTTTATGTCATATTGAACTAACATTGATTTAGTTTCAGGTGTGCAACAAAGTGATTTAGTTATACATATATATCTTTTCACTTTCATGCATTGGAGAAGGAAATGGCAACCCACTCCAGTGTTCTTGCCTGGAGAATCCCAGGGACGGGGGAGCCTGCTGGGCTGCCATCTATGGGGTCGCAGAGTCGGACACGACTGAAGCGACTTAGCAGCAGCAGCAGCATATATATACACACACACATATGTGCATTTAAAAAAATTTTCCCAGTTAGGTTATTACAGAATATTGAACAAAGTTCACTGTGCTATTCACCAGGTCCTTATTATGTTTTGAATGCAGCAAGGTGTATATGCTTATTTCAATTTATCCCTACTCCCCAGCTTTACCGGCTGGCAACCAAAAGTTTTCTAAGCCTGAATCTGTTTCTGTCAAGAAGTTCATTTCTATCTTTTTTTTTTTTTCAAGATTCTGCATGTAAACAATATCATATGGTATCTTTATCTGACTGACTTCACTTAGTATGATAATCTCCAGGTTGATCCCTGTTGCTGGAAATGGCATGTTTCACTTTTATGGCTGAGTCATATTCCCTTGTATTTATGTACTACGTCTTCTTTATCCACTCCTCCGTTAAGTGGACATTTAGGTTCCTTCCATGTCTTGGCTACTGTCAACAGTGCTGCTATGAACATTTGGGTGCATACATCTTTCTGAATTAGTTTCCTTCCGTTTCCCAGGAGTGGGATTGCTCTTTTTCGTTTTTAAAACTTCTCAGTTTTTTGCAGAACTTCCATACTGTTTTCCAATTTACATTCTGTAAATTCGTACATACTCTTTTAAGTTGGTACTGCACCAATTTACATTCCCACCAACAGTGTAGGAGGGTTCCTTTTTCTCCATAACCTCTCCAGCATTTATCGTTTGCGACTTTTTGCGATGGCCGTTCTGACCAGTGTGAGGTGGGTGTCTCATTATAGTTTTGATTTGTTTTCTCTAATAGTCAGTGATGTGCCTCTTAGCCACCTGGATGTCTATGGAGAAGAGTCTATTTAGGTCTTCTGCCCATTTTTTGATTGGCTTGTTTGCTTTTTTGATATTGAGCTGCATGCGCTGTTTGTATATGTTGGAGATCAGTTCCTTTGCAAATATTTTTTCCCATTCTGTGGGTTGTCTTTATGGTTTGCTTTACTGTGCAAACGGTTTTAAGTTTAATTAGGTCCCATTTGTTTTTACTGTCATTGCTCTAAAGACGGGTCAAAAAAGATACTGCTGTGATTTATGTCAAACCATGTCCTGCCTCTGTTTTCCTCTAAGAAAACAGCGCGCTATCTTACCTTTAGGTCTTTAAGCAATTTCAAGTTTATTTTTGTCTGTGGTGTTAATTTCATTCTTTTACACATAGCTGTCCAGGTATTCCAGCACTGTTTATGAAGAGACTATTTCATTGCATATCCTTGCCTCCTTTGTCGTGTTAGCTCACCGTATCTGTGTGGATTTATTTCTGGCCTTTCTAGCCTGTTCTGTGGATGTGTATTTGTTTTGGTACCAGTACTGTGCTACACTGATTGTAGCCTTGTAGTCTAGTCTGATCAGGGAGTCTGATTTCCTCCTGCTCCATTTTTCTTTCTCAGGATTTCTTAGGGTATTTGGGGTATTTTGTGTTTTCATATATATTTTAGAACTTTTTGTTCTAGTTCTGTGAAAAGTGCTATTAATAATATAATAGGAATTGCATTCAGTCTGTAGATTGCTTTGGGTGGGAATGTTTCTTTTTCTGATCTTTCACTGTTAATGTACAGATGCAGTGGATTTCTGTGTATTAATTTTTATTCTGCAACTTGACCACATTCCTTGATGACCGCTGGTGGTGGTCTGGTCCCCTGTAGTGTCCTGTCATCTGCAAACAGTGGGAGTTTTACTTCTTTTCCAATTTGGATTCCTTTTGTTCTTTTTCTTCTCTGATTGCCACAGCTAGAACTTCCAAGACTGTGTTCAGTAAAAGTGGCAAAATGGACAGCCTCGTCCTATCCCTTGTCTTAGAGGAGCCGCCGTCAGCTTTTCACTGTTGAGCATGATGTTAGCAGCAGCTTTGTTTCCTGTTATTTGCTATGTTGCAGTAGATTCCTTCTATATTCACTTTCTAGAGAGTTTCTATCATAGATGACTGTTGAATTTGGTCAAAAGTATTCTTCAGTTTCTTACTGTGATGTATCACCCTGACTGTTTTGTGGATATTAAAAAATCCTTGCAACCCCAGGATAAATCCCACCTATCATGCTAAATGATCCTTTTTAATGTATTGGTGGAATCGGTTTGCCAGTGTTTTGGTGAGGATTTCCGTGTCTGTGTTCATCAGTGACGTAGGCCTGTGATATCTGTCTGCTTTTGCTGTTACCATCAGGGTGATGGTGGCCTTGCAGAGTGCCGGGGAGTGTTCGTTGGGCTGCAGGAGCACGGGCGTGAACTCTTCTCCAAATGTTTGACAGAAGGCCTGTGACGCCGCCTGGCCCTGCACCTTCATGTGTTCGGAGCTGCTGAATCACAGTCTCAGTTTCGGTGCCTGCGCCTGGTCTGTTCCTATTTTCTGCTTCCTCTGGTTCAGTCCTGGAAAACTCTGCTTTTCTAAGAGGTTGTCCCTTTCTTCCAGGTTCTCCATTCTGTTGGCACACACTTGTCTGTAGTAGTCTCCTGGGATCTTTTTCTTATTTCTGTGGAGTCCGTTGTAACTTATTTTTCATTTCTAATGTTATTGATTTGCCCAATATCATCTTCTGGCTGAAGATTTATAAATTTTGTTCATCTTCTCAAAGAACCAGTTTTTTTTTTTCAATTATTTTTATTATAGTTGCTTTACAGTGTTGTGTTTCCACTGCCCACCAAAGTGAATCAGCTAAATGCATCCATATATCCCCTCATTTTTAGATTTCCTTCTCAGTTTAGGTCAACACAGAACACTGAGTTCCCTGAGCAACACAGCAGGTTCTCATTCTTTGCCTGTTTTAAATACAGTGTGAAGAGTGAAAGATGTCAAACCAGTCTCCCGGTTCATCCCACCACACCTCTTCCCTCCTTGGTGTCCATTTCTTCCTTCTCTACTTCTACGTCTCTCTGTTTTTCAAATAAGATTGTCTATACCATTTTTCTATATTCCACATGTATATGCGTTTATAAACAATATTGTTTTTCCTCTTTCTTACTTCACTCTGTGACAGTCTCTAAGTCCAACCAACCTCTATAAATGACCCCCTTTCATTCTTTTTTATGATCTTCTATTGTATATGTGCCACATCTCCCCCCACCACCCCCGCATTGGACTATAAGTGCTTTACAATGTTGTGTTAGTTTCTGCTGTACAAAAAAGTGAACCCGGGACTCGCCTGGTGGTCCAGTGGTTAAGAATCTGCCTTCAAATGCAAGGGTTCAAGCCCTGGCCAGGAAACTAGGATCCCACGTGCCACAGAGGAAGGAAGCGCACGAGCTACAATGGACCACAGCGAAGGCCCGAGAGATAATGATACAAAAAGAGAAACAGCTGTACGTATACATACATCCCCTCCGTCCGGAGCCTCCCTCCCAGGCCCCCACCCACCTCTGGGGGTCATCCCGGAACTGAGCTGAGCTCCCTGTTCTATATGGCAGCCTTTCACCGGCTGTTTTATACATAGTGGTGTATGTGTCAAAGCTCCTCTCTCAATCGTTCGGCCCTCTCCTTCCCCGTGTCCTTAAGTCCACTCTCTCTGTCTGCATCTCTATTCCTGCCCTACAAGTAGGCTCATCAGTACCACTGTCTAGGTTCCATGTGTATGCATGAATATACTGTTTTCTTTCTGCACTCCTTCACTCTGCAGGACAGGCTCTAGGTTCCTCTGCGTCACTCCTGACTCCGTTTTGTTGCTTTTTATGGGTAACGTTTCACTGTATGTAGCACCACATCTCCATTCCCAGTCACCTGTCAGTGGACGTCTAGACTGTTTCCATGTCCCGGCTGTTGTAAATGGTGCTGCAGTGCACACTGGGGTACATGTATCTTTTTGAATTATGGTTTTCTCTGGTTTGTGGCCAGTAGTGGGATTGCTGGGTCATGAGGTGGTTCTATTCTTTTTTTTTTTTTTTTTAATGAACTTTCATTAAAAAACAGTTTTTTTAAGAACCTACTTTTTTTTAAATGACCTTTATACTGTTCTTCACAGTGGCTCTATCAATTTTACATTCCCACCAACAGTGCAAGAGGATTCCCTTCTCTCCACACCTTACCCAGCATTTGTTTGTAGATTTTTTGATGATGGCCATTCTGACACACGTGTAGGTCGTACCTCATTGTAGCTTCGATATGCATATCTCTAATGATTAGTGATGTTGAGCATCTTTTCATGTGTGTGTTGACCATCTGAATATCTTCTTTGCGGAAATGTCTATTTAGGTCTCCCACCCATTTTTTGATTGGGTTGTTTTTCTGATATTGAGCTACATCAGCTGTTTGTATATTTTAGAGACTAATCTTTTGTCAGGTGCTTTGTTTGCAAATATTTTCTCCCATTCTGAGGGGTGTCTTTTCATCTTATTTGTGGTTTCTTTTGCTCTGCTTAATTATGCCCCACTTGTTTATTTTTGTTTTTATTTTCATTACTCTAGGAGATGGGTCAAAAAAGATCTTGGTGCAGTTTGAGTGTTCTGCCTGTGTTTTCCCCTTAAGAGTTTTACAGTGTCTGGTCTTACATTCAGGTCTGTAACCCACTTTGAGTTTGTGAGTGGGGTTAGGGAGTGTTCTAAGTTCATTCTTTTACATGGAGCTGCCCAGCTTTCACAGCACCACTTACTGAAGAGACTGTCTTTTCTCCATCGTGTACTCCGTGCCTCCTGCGTCACGTATGCGGTGCCCACAGGCCCACGGGTTCACCTCTGGGCGTTCTATCCTGTCCCACCGATCTGAATTTCTGTTTTTTTTGTGCCAGGACTATAATGTCTTGACTGCTGTAGCCTTGTAGTAAACTCTAAAGTCAGGGAGCCTCATCCCTCCAGTTCTGTTTTTCTTTCTCCAGATTGCTTCGGCTGCTTGGGTGTTCCGAATTTCCATACAATTATTGTTTTTTTAAAGTGTTGTGGAAAATGCCATTGATAATTTGATCAGATGGCAGTGACTCTGAAGACTGCTTTGGGTAGTCATTTTCACAATACTGACTCTTCCAGTCCTAGAACACGCTTATCTCCCCATCTGTTTGCATCATTTCTCTCTTTCATCGGTATCTTACAAAGTTATCTGCGAACCGGTCTTTGCCTCCTTAGGTAGGTTTATTCCTAGGTATTGTATTCTTTTTGTTATGGTGGTAAACTGGAATTGTTTCCTTAATATCTCTTTCTGATCTTTTCATTGTTAGTTACAGGAATGCAAGAGATTTATTAATTTTGTATACTGTGACTTTGTACAAATCATTGATTAGGTCAAGTATTTTTCTGGTGGCATCTTTAGGATTTTCTATGTATAGTATCGTGTCATCTGTAAATAGTGACAGTTTTACTACTCTTTTCCCAATGTGGATTCCTTTTATTTCTTCTCTGATTGCTGTGGCTAGGACTTACTGAATAATGGTGGACATACTTGTCTTATTCCTCCTCTTAGGGGAAATGCTTTCAGTTTTTCACCTTTGAGAATGATGTTAGCTGTGGGTTTTTCATATATGATCTTTATTATGTTGAGATAGGCTCTCTCTATACCACTTTCTAGAGAGTTTTTCATCATAAATGGCTGTTGAATTTTGTCAAAAGCTTTTTCTGTATCTAATGAGATGATCAGTCCTGAAGTACTGGAGCTTCAGGACTAATGCTGAAGCTCCAATACTCTGGCCACCTGACATTAAGAGCAGACTCACTGGAAAAGACCTTAATGCTGGGAAAGACTGAAGGCAGGAAGGAGAAGGGGAAGACAGAGGATGAGATGGTTGGATGGCATCACCGACTCGATGGACATGAGTTTGAGCAAGCTCCAGGAGATGGTGAAGGACAGGGAAGCCTGGCGTGTTGCAGTTCATGAGGTTGCAGAGAGTCAGACATGACTTAGCATGTCTGAACAACAATGAGACGATCATATGGTTTTTATTCTTAATTTGCTAATACGGTGTATCACACTGGTTGATTTGCACATATTGAAAACTTCTTGCACCTATGGGATAAATCCCACTTGATCATGATGTATGATACTTTTAATATGTTGTTGGAAATGACTGCTAGTATTGAAGATTTTTGCACACGTGTTTATCAGTGTTACTGTACATTTATGTGACGTCTTTGTCTGGTTTTGGTATCAGGGTGATGGTGGTGGACTCATAGAATGAGTTTGGGAGTGTTCCTCACTCTGCAGCTCTTTGGAACAGTTTGAGAATGAGAGGTGTTACCCCTGCTCTAAATGTTTGGTAGAACTCTCCTGTGAAGCCATCTGGTCCTGGACTTTTGTTTGTGGGAGGCTTTCTCATCACGGTTTCAGTGCTTGCGACTGGTCTGTTCTTATTTTCTATTACTTCCCGTCAAAGAACCAGCTTTTGGTTTCACTGATCATTGGGATTGTTTTCTGTGACTCTATTTCATTTATTTCTGCTCTGATCTTTCTTACCTTCAACTATCTTTGGGTTTGCTTTATTGTTCTTTCTCTAGTTGCTTTAGGTGTAAAGTTTGGTTTTTGAGATTTTTCTTGTTTCTTGAGGTAAGATGGCGTTGCTGTAAATGTCTTTCTTAAAACTGCTTTTGCTGCATCCCACAGGTTTTGGATGTTTTCACTGTCATTTGTCTGTGGATACCTTTGTATTTCCTCTTTGATTTCTTCAAGATACATTGATTGCTTAGTAACATACTTTTTGGCCTCGATGTATTTGTATTTTTTAACTTTTTCCTGTAATTGATTTGTAATACAGTAATTTGTAATATTAGAGTGACTTCTAACACTATAGCATTGTGGTTGGAAGACATGCTTGATGTGATTTCAGTCCCAAGATGTGATCCATCCTGGAGAATGTTCCACGTGCCCTTGAGAAGAAAGTGTATTGTTTTTGGATGGAATGTTCTATAAGTAACAATTAGGTCTGTCTGATCTAACGTGTCATTTAAAGCCTGCGTGTCCTTCATAATTGTAGTCCGTATGATGTTTGTGTAAGTGGGTGTGTTACTGTCAATTCCCCCTTCCGTGGCTGTTAGCATTTGCCTTATATATTGAGGTGTTCTTATGTTAGTAGTTAGTAGTTTCGTCGCTAAGTTGTGTCTGACTCTTGGCAACCCCGTAGACTGTAGCCTGCCAGGCTCCTCTGTCCCTGGGATTCTCCAGGCAAGAATACTGGAGTGGGTTGCCATTTCCTTCTCCAAGGGATCTTCCCAACCCAGGAATCAAACCTGGGTCTCCTGCATTGCAGGCAGATTCTTTACTGACTGAGCTATGTATATTTCAACTGTTACATCTTTTTCTTGAATTGACCTCCTGATCATTATGCATATCCTTCCTTAACTTGTGTAACAATCTTCATTTTAAAGTCTATCTTGTCTGATATAAATATTGCTATTCCAACTTTCTGTTGATTTCCATTTGCATGAAAAACCTTTTTCCATCCCTTTGTCTGTATGTGCCCCTGGGTCTGAATGGGCCTCTCACAGATAGCATGTGTACAGGTCTTGTTTTTGTATCCATTGAGCCAGGCTGTGTCTTTGGTTGAGGCACTGAACATATAAATATATATGTTCCTAATGCCATTTTCTTAATTGTCTGGGGTTTGTTTTTGTAGGGTTTTTTTCCCCCTTTATTGTTCTCTTCTTGTGGTTTGATGACCATCTTTAGTGTTGTGTTTGGGTTGCTTTTTTTTCCTGTGTGTGTACCTATTGTGGTTTTGCTTGCATTTCCCATGAGCTTTTGATAAAGCAGTCTGTGCGTGTGTGTGCACACACACACACACACACACGCGGCTTTCCTGGTGGCTCAGACAGTAAAGAATCTGTGATGCAGAGACTTGGGTTCGATCCCTGGGTCAGGAAGATCCCCTGGAGAAGAGAATGGCAACCCACTCCACTGTTCTTGCCTAGAGAATTCCATGGACAGAGGAGCCTGGAGGGCTGCAGTTGCAAAGAGTTGGACACGACTGAGTAACTCACATCCTACACATACACACAACACAAAGACACACACACAGACAAGATTGTTTTAAGCTCCTGGTCTCTTAATGTCAAAAGCAGATCTCATTTCCTACAGTTACTGGTTTGCTATATTTCCTCTTCGCAGGACTGCAGTTCTTCTTGCTTCCATGTGTCCCCTGGTTGGGGAGGTTGGCCCAGGGGCTTGGGCCGTTGTCCCTCGATAGAGGGTTTAGGGGTGGTGCGGTGGCCAGAGCCTGCCCTCTGGTTGTCACTGCCCTGGCAGGGGTGGGGTCTGCTCCCCAGCTGTGGGACTGGAGCCTCATCACGGGGAGAGAAGCCACGGAGTGTCCCTCCTCAGGAGCTGGTCGCCTGAGAGAGCTCTGCTGTGGGAACTCACCAAGCACTCTGCTGCTGGCACTGCTTTTGGCCCCACCATGACTGTGGGGGTGATTCATATTGTTGGTCACTAGCAATCGGCCCTGGTGACCCCCAGGTGTCCTTTTCACCAGGCCCCTGGCGCAGGTGCCCAGACTGAGGTCACGTCCCGGGACTGCAGTGGTCGTGCACCTGGGCCTGCTGCAGGACCCAGGGAGGCGGCACAGCCTCCGGCCTGGCCCGACCCCCGTGAGTGTGTGTCCACAGAGACCGCAGCTGCAAAAGCCAGACCTGTTCCAGCTGCGGGAGTACAATTCCTTGAGGTGTTTCACAGGCGCTCAATTTAGGAAACCAGCAGCAGAGGTGGCTCAGGAGGCTCGGCTGTGGTTTCAGTAGCCCCTGCAGCTGTTGCTCCACCGGACTCTGCGCCAGAGCACGCGAGCCCACCAGGCAGGAAGGAGCTGGGGCCAGGGGATCAGGGCGAGCCGGCCCCCCAGGGGGCGGGCAGCTCTCAAACTCCACGTCCCAGCCCCCGTGGGCACCCGTGCCACACTGGGACCACCTGTGTGGCCCTCAGTCTGTCCTGATGGCCACAGCCCGGTTGCTGGGCTCTTCTCCAAGCACGCCTTCTGTCCCAGCCCACCTCCCCACCTTCTGCTTCCTCTCCTCTTCCTCCTCCGACCCCCGGCTTTTGGGGGGATCTTTCTTGTCCTCTTAGGTGTCTGAGGCCCTCTGCTAGCTGCCTCCCAGGTCAGTTAAATCAGAATCCAGGGGTAGGACTCAGGCACTGATATTTATTAAAGTCCCTCGGATGATACAGCCAGGGTTAATATCAACCGATTTAACCAGTACAGTCCCTCAACCCCACCTCCAGTCTGGAAATACTTTAAAATGTACAAGCCAGTACTTATCCGGACAAGGTAATTGCCTCTGTATTGGAGCATATATATGAAGGCTTTACAAGACTCAAAAGTTTCTTAATATCAGGTCCATGGGAATACTGACAGTTTCTCATAAGACTTCATTACAGCACAGAAAACAGAGTTTAAGCATGTTTCTGGCAACTCACTTTCTCTTCTTTCTTTTCACTGTCAAATCATTTTCCAGTATAATGAAATCTTAGCCTAATAGGGCCGTTGCCTGCTCTTTACCTTTCATGGTCAGAGTAGTGCAGAAATATTAGCCCTAAGTGAACACATTGCTTCACTGGAAATCAATGGCGCCTGGGAAAAAAGTGCACCTATTTTATTAAGACTCCATTCTCCCTCGTGGCTGTGGTATGTGGACTGGTAAAATTCTGACACAAAGAAATGACCAGTACAGTTTTTAAGGAGACTGCGAAAGCTCAATCTGAGACAAGTGGGATATTTTATTACTGTGAAATTTTTAAATTGGAGTATAATTGCTTTACAGTGTTGTTAGTTTCTGCTGTGCAACAATGAATCAGCCATATGTATACACACATCGCCCTCCTTGCGCGCCTCCCTCCCACCACACCATCATACCGTCTGGGTCGTCAGAGAGCTCCGAGCTGAGCTCCCTGTGCTAGGCAGTAGCTTCCCGCAAGCCGTTTGACGCATGGTAGTGTATATGGAGGAGTGGGATCTTTTAATGGTGATGATTAATAACACCTAATGAGGTGGCCCCACTCAGAGTGAAGCCCCGGCAGCTGGCACTTACTGAGTCCTCAACTCCGTGCCAGGCATTACAAGCCAAGCACCACCTCATGAAGGGTGCTGATCAACAGCAGCTGTCACACCTACACAGCACTGCTGTTCTCTCGGAAGCAGTCACACGCAGTTAAGTAATGAGTGGGCATGGCTGTGTTCCGGAGGGGCTGGGTTTCAGCCAAAGGCTGGAGTTTGGGACTCCTGCTGCAGACACTTGCCCAAGGCTAGGAAGGGGCTGAGCCAACGTTCAGTCCAGGTTCTAATGGCTCCAACATCATTCTCTCTCACTTTGACAACCAGTGAAGGACAGGCATTAGCCACTCAACTTTCTCCTCAATAGGTTCTTTTCTCTGCTCGCTAGCTCCTCAGAGCATTCACCTTTCTCTTTTCAGAGATGACCTTATGCTCACCTCACATTACTGCCCCCATCACGGCCACCTCCCTGCTCAGGATGCCCCAGCAAGCTGAGACCAAGCCAGAACAGCCCTGGAAATGAACTACGCCCCCTCTTCTCAGGAGGCTGAGCTGACCCCCCAGGAAAGCTGGACATTCCTGGCCTACCTCCTGTGCTTGGTGAGCAGCCTCTTTTACTCCAGCACTTAGCTGAGGCTCTTCTACATGGAGGCCTCTTACCAAAAAAAAAAAAAATTAATTGGAGGATAATTGCTTTACAATGTTGTAGTTTCTGCCATCCATCAACAAGAATCACCTGGCGGTATATATATGTCCCCTCCCACCCCTCCAGGTTGTCACAGGGCACTGATTTGACCTCCTGTGTCATACAGCAGATTCCCACGGGCTATCTGTTTTACATACGGTAATGTATATGTTTCAGTGTTACTCTTTCAATTTGTCCCTCCCTCTCCTTCCCCCACTGTGAGGCCTCCTTTAGTTCAACTAAAGGCAGGACGGTTGGCTCTGCAGCTCTCTAAATCCTGGACAGGGACACACACAAACCACCCACGGATCTCACACGTGTTTACTGGAGTTCAGAACATTAACTGGCAGAGGCAGCAGTTTTCCAAGCTTGCAGGTCTGGGCTGAAGAACCAGTCACGCCTTCAGACTCCTGCCTCAACCACCACACCACCCTGGTCTCAGCAAAACAGCGTCTGCCACACCTCACCACCGATGCTGGTTTTTAGAAGCCTAGAGCTGGTCACTGATTGGACCTGGGGTACAGGGCTGGCTACATAGTTTGCAGGAGGTGGCCCTGCTGCTAAAGAACCTGCCTGCCAGTGCAGGAGAGATCAGACTGAGTTCCATCCCCACGTTGGGAATATCCCCTAAAGGAGGGACTGACACCCTCCAGTATTCGGTCTGCAGAATCCCATGGACAGAAGAGCCTGGCGGGTTACGGTCCGTGGGGTCGCCAAGAGTCAGACACGACTGAAGCGACTTGGCTGGCAGCGCAAACTGAGAATGCAGGACATCCTATGTGGGCCGCGCTGGGGTGGGGACTGGCCCCCGGCAGCCCACTCATTGGCTCGCTGCTGACCTATGGGGTGAAAGGTCCTCAGCCCGGCCAATCGGATGTTTTTCCTCTGGAATTTAACGGGAAAGACAGGCTGGCCATTGCAAGGAAAAGAAACCAAAGTCATATAAAAGACTCCCCAAACCTGCTGACAGTTTCTCCCCACACAGCGGCAAGAATGACCTTCTCAAAATCAAACCCGACACGATCTTTCCACCACTTGAAACCACCCGTCCACCCTCGCTCCAAACACGGCCCCGCTCCGTCACTCCCTCACGCCACTCCCGACACACTGTGCCTTTTTGTTTCCTGAACAGACCGAGCTTGTTCAAGGTACATGAGTCACACAGGCTGTTTCCTCTGCCCCCCAGCCTCCCTCTTCCTTCTCAGCTCTTGAAGGTCAGCGGCCGAGAGGCCTTCCCGCTGCACCTGGCTAAAGGAGGTCCTCCGGTCAGCCCCCTGCGTCTGAGCCTCTCTATGTGCAATCGTTTATTTTTGCTGGTCCGTGTACATGTTTGCTATCTGCCTCCCTCGAAGAATTTCAGCTCTGGGGGAGGCGGAGCCTTGCTTGCGCAGTTCATCTCTACCACCCTACCTGGTAAATTAAGGAACTCCAACATACTGTAGGATAAATGAGTAATTGTGTGATTGTGTACTTTCTCAACGGTCGTTCCTGTTACGCAGGAACCTCTTGGTTTTGTGTGTTTGTTTTGAATCTGGGCACACTACTGAATTTCCTCATTAGTTTCAAATGCTTTTCTGTTAATCCATTTGGGAATTCTGAGTATAGATAAAGACATCTTACAAAGATATTAATTCTGCCCTCTCCCAAAGTTATATAATTTGTTTCTATTTCCTGTCGCGTTGCTTTGGTGCCACAGTTAGTTGATTTGAAGACAGTGTGACTGACGAAAATTATCAAGCTTTGGGGGCATACAGGAACTAACAGCAGGACGACTAGCTGAGGAGTGGAAGCACTTATTTTAAGCATGGTGTGATAATGGCCTGTGCTGCAGACATAGGAAGGAGAGAGAGTGTGGCTGGCAATCACTCAGATAAAGGATTTGGTGAGACTTGATAATGGGAAAAGGCAGAAGAAGGGGGGGAAATTCTCTGAACGCCAATCTGAGTCAAGATACTCTTAATGCAGTGGCTTCCCGACAACTTAATCTCAGACTCAGAGAATATCCACAGTTTTTAAAGGAGGAAGGAGTTGATACAGCCAACTGTTTGCCTAGTGCCCAATTTTAACTACCACAGTCATTTTTAAGGCCCTCCAAATTAAGGATATACCTGAAAATCAATAGCCTTATGAAAAAGGAAGCGAGAAAATTAGAATTCTCATTGTAGAAATGGTTTTAGGAACTGAAGAAAATTGGCAACCATGGCTCTAGGCTCTGACACAGTCTGTCCACATCCAAAATATAACAGTTTTCCTAGCATCTTACAAAGGGGGTCGCAGTCATCCAACAGCACCGTGTAGTAGGTCACACGCCAAACGTGTGTCTGGAGCGCTACCACTTGCAGAGCTTTGATGCTCACATTCCCCAACACATCACCTTGCAATTGACAGCCCATCAAACCCTCTCCTCCTGTTTTCTCCACCCCACCCCCCCCGAACCTATTACCACCTCTAGGTTCTTGCACAGACCTCCATCCCAGTCTAGTTTACTTGGAGAACTGCTGTTCATCAAGCAGAGAATGGCATTCATCCTCTTCCTAGAGGTAGGGAAGAAGTAAAGGTTTGTCCACAGGCAACAGGGTGCTTGGTGTGGTGAAAGTCACATAATATAAGCATACTATTTTAACCATACTTACCTGTACAGTTCAGACGCACTAAGTATATCCCCACTGTGTACAACGGCCACCAGCATCCACGCCTGAATTTCTCACCTTCATAATCTGAAACTCTGTCCCCAGTCTCCACCCAGCTCCTGGAATCAACCAATGTGCTCTCTATGAATTTGACTATTCTAGCTCTCTCACAGGTAGAATCAAACAGTATATGTCTGCACCTAATGTATATTGGAATACATTAAGGTTGAGATTTTTCCTGTAAACAGATTGTACTTCTCTTCCCCCTGTGCTGTATACACAGTAGTACAGTAGTGTAAATATGTCTGGGGGGATGAATTGGGAGAGCGGGGTGAGTATGTGTATGTGAGACACACACACACACTGGCTGGAGGTGTCTGAGAGGGGAGCCAGAGCCTGGTGCGTGCAGTGCAGACATGCCCCCTCAGCTCCAACGTGGAGCCCACAGGCCTTACGGCAGCGGTTCCCCAGGACCAAGCTCCCTGAGCCTCAGTTTCCTCATCTGTACAACCTCAAGGGTTTCACGATCAATTACCAAGCCAGACACTGCCATGCCTTGTGTGTAGTAGAGGCTCTGCCTCAGAAAAACAGGACTCATGCAGAGGTAGAACCAGGGCCTAAAGTTTCACTCAATAGCCAGCCTGGGTCATTCTCTAGAGGAATTTTAAATCTCTCTCTCACACACACGTGCATGCGCACACCCCCCCACACACTCTTCTCTCCTACCTTCACCCTCATAGTTCCTTAGTTGAGGGTATTTCAAGGATATGAAGCCTACCTGGAGAGAAGTGAGCCCTTCTGCCAAATTTCAGACGCACTGACATTTCAAGCTACTTGGTGGAACTGAGCCCATGAAGAAGGCAGACATCTGCATTCAAGATGACAACCATCCCTTTGTAATTAGACATGGCAGTCCTGGGATTTCATACCCTTCTCTTTGATCTGGAGAAACTGAAAAGCTGGACACGTCTGTGAGGAAACTACAGACAGGAAAATAAGGGGTGATGTTTTCTTTACATCACTGCATTTATCCAAATTACCTTTAACAAGTACACATTGCTCTTTTTATATATCTTTCTCTGATACAAGCTTCCTGAGAAACAGAAACTCAAACAGAATTCCTCTTATAGGAGGGAAAAAAAATTTTTTTCCTCAAAGGTCAAAAACATTTGCACGTGTCAGCCCGTGTACTTTGTGATCCAGTACCACTTTTCAGCCATGATTCCCAATCCTTACACCCTGGGCACAGGCTGTCTACTTCATTCTCACAAATGAGCAAACCTAGGCTTGGAAAGCCAGGTAGCTTCCCCAGGACTGCATGGTGGCTAAGATCCATCAAACACCAAAAGCCTTGCCCTTTAACTGTGCCGCAAGAATGGCTGAGGCTGTGCGCTCATCTGACCAGTTCCCACGTTCCTGCTGTGTTGTTTCTACAGCCTCCATGTACTCGGAGATCCAGAGGGAGCGGGCCGACATCGGAGGCCTGATGGCCCGGCCAGAACACAGAGAATGGAACTCAGAGCTCATCAAGCCCAAGAAGCTGCTGAACCCCGTGAAGGCCTCCCGGAACCACCAGGAGATGCACCGCGAGCTGCTCATGAACCACAGGAGGTGGGAGAGGAGCCCCCCTATGAAAGGCCGGCCTTGGTCACCCTGGGGCTCTGAGAGGGCAGGTCTGAGGGTGCCCCATGTGGTCAGCCGCAGACACCGTGGAGGTCCAGAAGCCCCGTAATCCCGCCTAGTCAGCCACGGGTGCCTGCCCTCCACGTGCGTCTGCTACATGGATGCCCTGTGCCCAGACCTGGGGGAATGGGACCCAGTTCCTGCCCTCACAGAGGAGACAGGTGGGTGGGAGGGGTCAGCCAGGGTCGGAGGTGGGCACTGGCCACGAGCAGCAGATGGATGAGAATGTGAGAGGGCAGAGGAACATGGAGGAGCTCAGAGAGAGTGAAGAATGTGGACTGTGAAGGGTCCCAAGGCTGGCTGTCACCATGGTAGAGGAGGGATGAGTGGAGCAGGCAGGCCAGGAGCGTGCAGTGGGCAAGGCTGGCTGGAGGTGTCGGACCTGAGACTACCGGGTTACTGAGGGACTGTGGTGAAGGGCAGGCTTCCCAGCTGGCACAGTGGTAAAGAACCTGCCTGCCAATGCAGGAGACACAGAGAGGAAAGTTTGATCCCTGGGTCAGGAAGATCCCCTGCAGGAAGAAAGGGCAACCCACTCCAGTATTCTTATCTGGAAAAATCCCATGGACGGAGGAGCCTGGCAGGCTATAGTCCATGGGGTTGCATAAAGAGTCACACACGACTGAGGCAACTGAGCATGCAATGGGAAGGGAGAGGGAGGCTGAGCTCCCTCCCTCCCTAAGAAGGTCTGCTCAGCAGCACCAGGACGCAGGTTGCAAAGCCTCCGCAGCTCCCTCTAGTGGTGGCTTTTGGTATTGACGCCGGCTGTGATTGTCATTTTCAACTGACATACCGCAGATCTCATTTTTCATCCATGTTGTCCTCCTGCCCTTTGGTTACACTAGTATCTCTGTATCCGCCGGGACTGGTTAGGACCCCCCAACAGAACCCGAAAACTCAAGGCCCTTGTATAAAGTGGCATTGCACAAGCCCACCCACGGTATCCACGAATTCAACCTGTGGAAACGGAGGGTTGACTGTGTATTGGAAGTACTTCGTCAAGATCCCTTTTAAAATCACCACAGTTTAAAAAACAGAAGTCTAAAGACAAATCAGGGCGAATGTTTGCAATATAAATGACAAAAATACATACGTTATCTCTTACAAATCCATAAAGAAAAAATGAACAGAAGGTACAGTTGACTCACAGAACAAATGAAAGTAGCTGGCGCCCATCTCTAAGCTGCGCCACCAGACCTTCTTGCCTACCAGATTCTGCAATACAAGAAGACTGGACAGTAAGGAGAAACAGATGCTCTTAAATACTGTTGACAAAAGTTATAAATTGGATAACCTTTTCTAAGGAGCAGATGGGAACATGTAACCAAAATCTTTGAAGAGAGCCTGACCCAGCAATTCTACCTCTAGAAACTTACCCTGAGAAAATAACCAGTAATATCCTACAGCCTGGTCTCTGTGCTCAGACAGGCCCAGGTACAGATCCCCCTGCAGTCTGTTCATACCTGTAACGTGGACTGGAGTCTCAAGTCTAGGGGCCTCCCTTCCCTGTACCCTGGGACAGTAATGCTTGCCCATCCCCGGGCTACCAGACTGCATGAGATACTGGCTGACGTCAGTGCAGGCTGCAGCCCTGGGTGTGGTGGGGCAGTGGGAGTCTCCTAACGCCGCCCACCCCTCCCTGCGCTCCCCAGGGGCCTGGGTGTGGACAGCAAGCCAGAGCTGCAGCGCGTCCTGGAACACCGCCGGCGGAACCAGCTCATCAAGAAGAAGAAAGAGGAGCTGGAGGCCAAGCGGCTGCAGTGCCCCTTTGAGCAGGAGCTGCTGAGACGGCAGCAGAGGCTGAACCAGGTGGGTGGGGCCCCAGCCCCAGCCCCTGCTTCCTCCAGTGGTACCTGCTGGTCCAGGGAGGCGCTCGGCTGCGGTCACCGCTGATGCGGAGGCGCAGCCAGACGGGGACTGGGCCCAGGCCCGCCCCTGGCCTGCCGTCCTCACTCGGCCACTCCCTTCCCTGTGCGGCTTCGGGCCAGTGGCTCCCCCTCTCTGAACCGGTCTTCTCATCGGCCCCAGCTATTGCACGCTGATTCTGATTCTCTTCTCACAGCTGCCCTGTGAGCCCCGTGGAGGTACCATTTGAGCAATGAGGAACCTAGGGCTCAGCTGAGGTCCGCAATTGCAAGCAGGCTTCCTGGGGAGAACAGTCCCGTGCTGTGTCCCCTCGGCTTCCAAGCTGGTGGCAGCACTGACCCTGGTTGTTTCCGCAGAGAGGACCCTGGCTCAAACCCCGTGGCTTTTGAGTGGGAACCTCCCTAGCGCACCCACCTCACATCTCTGCTTCTCTTTCCTCCAGCTGGAGAAACCACCAGAAAAGGAAGAGGACCATGCCCCTGAATTTATGAAAGTCAGGG